>QNUK01000250.1:587500-612500 GCA_013621035.1 Clarias magur
CCCAGTTCGCAACTCGGTCAGGTCACGTGGGCGCGCACCTGATCCGAGTTGATCATTAATTTCATTATAAAAGGTGTGTTTGAGTTCTAGTTTTTGTCTTGCATTTGTTACAATAAGTTGAAAGTGTATGTCTCGTCTGGTTATTCATGGTTTGGTTTATTTTACAGGAAAAGTGTTTTGTTTGTAGTTTTTCCCAGATTTTCATTTATAAAATAAAATCCATTTCTGTGGAACATCCGCCTCTGCGTTTATGCCTTGCACTCAGAAACGTGACAAAAACTACTTATTTTAAATACAAAAGCTGACTCAATTTATACAACGGTATTCCATATTTCAATACCATTCCGTTGTATAAATTAAGTCTAAATGAATGCTGACTGTGACACTAACTTACCGTTTCACCCTTATTTCCTTTCTCTCCAGGAGACCCACCAACCAACAGAGTTTCTCCCTAAAACAAACAAAATGGAAAAGTTAAATTAAAGCATTTGCTAATTTTCCTAAGCATTTGCATGATACTGAAAATGAGTACTAAGACACTTACCTTCTCTCCTTTCTCCCCCTGAGGTCCTGATTCCCCCTAGAGTTATGATGAGAAATGTTTGCCTTCAGTACACCTCCTGAACATTAATCACAACTGAATCCTTTAAAATGTTTGTGAGTTACCTTTTCTCCTCTGCCTCCTTTGCCACCAGGAAAACCCTGCACACATCAGAGTTGTGTATGTCAATATATTATATTATGTATTACAACGATATATATATATATATATATATATATATATATATATATATATATATATATATATATATACTGTACATAAAAACAATGTATATAGAAGACTGGTTAAGAGTGATGAATAGGAGCAGTGGGAACATTAGTCTTGTTTATCGGCCCAAAGCCACAGAATTAAACTTGACTTATGAGCAGAGTGCAGCTTCTACAAGTGAGGAAATGTGAAATTGTGTGTAATACGGCGCTCAGCACTCAGGAGCATCTCTGCATGACCGGATTACTGCTCTGCACGCTCGTATAGCTCTGAGTGTGTTCTCAGTTAATGAGCAAGCTCGCGATCACATGCTCAGGTCAGCCTTCTCTGCATTCTGGATTAATGGGAAAGTTTACATGCAATACATGAAGTTTTATTTTTTATTTTCTTGAAAGAGAAAGATCATTGTTTATCTCGACGCACCCAGTCTATACATAATACACATTAAGAATAGTGCAATATTACAAACTCGTCTTAGACTAGATATACAGTACAGCGGCACGGTGCGGTGGTTTAGCGGTTAGCACTGTGGCCTTGCACTGCCTGAGTGCATGGAGTTTGCATGTTCCCTCAGAGAACTCAGGTTTCCTCAATACAAAGACATGCCGATTAGACTAACTGGCGTTCCCAAATTTTCCGAAGTGTGTCGAAAAAATGGGCCTAAACACAATGGTCACCATTAACCTACACAGTCCCTAGTTGGACTACAGAGGTTCATATGGATGGATGGAATATAACAGAACATAGGAATGTATATTGAATATAATATAATATACACACATGTGGACAAAATTGTTGGTACCCTTCGGTCAATGAAAGAAAAACTCACAATGGTCACAGAAATAACTTTAATCTGACAAAAGTAATAATAAATAAGAATTCTATGAATGTTAACCAATGAAAGTCAGACATTGCTTTTCAACCATGCTTCAACGGAATTATAAAAAAAATAAACTCATGGAACAGGCCTGGATAAAAATGATGGTACCCCTAACTTAATAGTTTGTTACACAACCTTTTGAGGCGATCACTGCAATCAAACGATTCCTGTAACTGTCAATGAGACTTCTGTGCCTCTCTGCAGGTATTTCGGCCCACTCCTCATGAACAAGCTGCTCCAGTTGTTTCCGGTTTGAAGGTGCCTTTTCCAGACAGCATGTTTCAGCTCCTTCCAAAGATGCTCAATAGGATTGAGGTCAGGGCTCATAGAAGGCCACTTTAGAATAGTCCAATGTTTTCCTCTTAGCCATTCTTGGGTGTTTTTAGCTGTGTGTTTTGGGTCATTGTCCTGTTGCAAGACATTCTCCCAGAAGCTTTGTGGCTTGTCAACATGTAGTTTGGCATATTCCAGTCTGGCTTTTTTATGATTTGTTTTCAACAATGGTGTCCTCCTTGGTCGTCTCCCATGTAGTCCACTTTGTCTCCAACAACGACGGATGGTGCGATCTGACACTGATGTTCCTTGAGCATGAAGTTCACCTTGGATCTCTTTAGAAGTCTTTCTGGGCTCTTTTGTTACCATTGGGATTATCCGTCTCTTTGATTTGTCATGAATTTTCCTCATGTGGCCACGTCCAGGGAGGTTGGCTACAGTCCCATGAATCTTAAATTTCTGAATAATATGTGCAACTGTAGTCACAGGAACATCTAGCCAGAGGTGGAAAGTAACGAATTACATTTACTTGCGTTACTGTGATTGAGTAGTTTTTTTGTCTACTTCTACTTTTTAAAATCTGTAATTTTACTTTTACTTAAGTATGTTTTGTTTGAAGTGTTGTAATTCGTTACATTTTAAGTCATATGCGCTACTGAGTAAAACAAATGAATGAAAATGCCCAAAATATTCTGCTTTGTATAAATGCTTTGTTGTGCTCGCGTGTGTGTATCGTGTCCTGGTCGCGCGCCGCTCCAGACTCTACTCCAGGTTTTCTGACTGTCCCCACATCAGCATCTAACTGACCTTCCACACGGTCGCTTCAGCCCTGAGAGTGACATCATCAACCAGCGCCACCAGATATAAACCGGAGAGCGACGCGGGAAAGAGGAAAGAGATTGTGATTTTGGCGTTTTGATATTTGGTTGTGACTTTTTGCTTCCCATTGACTTTGATTATTGCTTTAGTTGGTCTTTGTGTATATTTGTAGATAATTTCACTGTATGCTTGTGCACTCACCAGTAGTAGAGGCGTGGCTGCCATTTAGTTTTATTTTAGGGTGTCAGGGAAGGAACCTGTATTTTTGTTTGTGTTGTTGTTTTTTTTTTTTGTGCAGGTAATCTAGCTACTAAACATAAATACCGTTTAGTTGATTATTTTGGCCTGGGTCCACCCTGAATCTGATCCTCCTCCTGGTGTCTGTGTGTGTTTTTGTAAAGCAATACAAACCTCATTATTTCATCAGTTAATGACTGGATCTAGTTCTTTCTGCCATATACCACCATTTCCATACAGTTTATAATAGAACCCTGACCCGTTCTTTTGCTGTTCGGCCCGACACTACACTGGGACGTAACGCCATATTTAAGTGACCACTTTGATTTTCAAGCACAAGAAAAACAACAGCTTTATTATGCAAAGGTGTTCCTTCAGTTAAAAACAAGTAGTTTGAGATTTGTATCTGCTCATCTTTTTTGAACTACGCTAGAATGCCTCATCCCATCCTGCTGTTAAAAAAAAAAAAGTTACTCAGTAACGTTTACTGAGTAATTATTTTACTTGAGTAGATTTTTATAATGGTAACTTTACTTGTACTTCAGTAAAATTTCACTTGAAGTAACAGTACTTTTACTTGAGTACAAAATTTTAGTCCCATTTTAGTATTTTCCACCTCTGCATCTAACTGCATTTAACAGGCTTGTCTATAATTTTCTTTCGAATCTCCTGAGACAACTCTTTCCTTCGCTTCCTCTGGTCCATGTTGAGTGTGGTACATACCATGTCACCAAACAACACAGTGACGACCTGGAGCCCTATATATAGGCCCACTGACTGATTACAAGATTGTAGACACCTGTGATGCTAATTAGTGGACACACCTTGAATTAACATGTCCCTTTGGTCACATTATTTTCAGTATTTTCTAGCTGTACCATCATTTTTGTCCAGGCCTGTTCCATGAGTTTATTTTTTTAAATAATTCCGTTGAAGCATGGTTGAAAAGCAACGTCTGACTTTCATTGGTTAACATTCATAGAATTTTTGTTAATTATTACTTTTGTCAGATTAAAGTTATTTATGTGACCATTGTGAGTTTTTCTTTCATTGACCGAAGGGTACCAACAATTTTGTCCACGTGTATGTATAATGTAATAATACTCTGCATGGCAAATTAATTAATTAATTATGAAATTACTTGATTATGTCAATGATTTGAAATGACTAGGATGGTGATAACTGTCCAACACTTTAATTAAGCCTGAACGGATAGAACTGAACCATCAACGCTGTCGGATTAATTTGATTGGAAAATTCTTCAATAGGATAATTTAAATGCTTGATGAAGCTGCACCTTAAAATATCTAAAGCAAAAACCATAGCTACAGTATGTTTAATGGTGAAAGTAAGATCATCACTCACACACACGCATACACACACACACACACACACACACACACTGTGATGAGAACTCACAGGATTGGGACTAAACAGCTGTGTAGCCTTAAGGAAACCACTTGTTGGTGAGACTCCAGTTTGTCATAAGTCATGTGACCTGATGAGTCCAGACTGAGCCTATTCCAGAGTGATGGACGTGTCAGTGTAAGAAGGGAAGTGCATGAAGCGATGCTCCCATCATGCATAGTGAGGTTGCAGGTCGAGACTCAGCAACGTTATGTGGCAGTAAAATGAAGTCAGCTGACCACCTGAATGTACTGAATCACCAGAGTATCACAGCTATGGAGTTTTTCTTCCCTGATGGCGGTCGCGTTCCAGGACTCAGAATTTAAAAGAGTGATTCTGGAAGTATGAGTGAATCATTTACACACATGAGCTCGACACCACACTGTGTGTGTGTGATCAAAGGAAAGGCGGTCGGACGAAACGTTAACGTGTGTGATATAGTCAGTATTCGAGAGATTTCTCTTACATGATGTAATGTACAGTTACAGTACAGTATTATGGCTGAACTTGAGAATTATTAGGCAAGTGATACATACATAATAAGTATTAGCTTGAGATATTAAATAAGTTTGTAATCAAATCAATTCACATAAATGTGACAACACAAAATATATGGTATGTACAGTAAGAGGTTTGTATATGTGTGCATTTTTAATTCATTCACACTGTATTAATAATTTAAGAACATGACAGTGAGTGGGAGAGGTGAGTGTGTTTATATAAATATAAAAGCAGTGTGATTCCCCTCTGCCTCAATCTGCTGCTCGTTCCCTTAAACACACTGAGATACTGAGCTCCGTGTCTGTGAGGCGTGATTAGTCATCGTGATGGAGACATGGACACAACTGATAGGGCTTGTTTTTTTTTTTCCGTGCATGTGCAGTTTGATGAAGATGAATAGGACAGAGCAACACCCAGGGACACTAGTGCCAGAGAGATGCAACGGATGAGCAGAGAGTATATAATAGAGAGTATATGTAGGAGAAAGGAGAATTACCGGAGGACCTCTGTCTCCATCTGCTCCAGGCCGTCCTTCTTCTCCCTACACGCACACAACAAGCAAAGGTTGTCATTAAATGCAACGCAAATGTTCCTGTGCTGTTATTTAATATCATAATGTATCCATGCACCGTTATAACGTAATCATATGAATGCAAAGTTAAAAGTAAAAGTTAGAAACACACAAGTAGTTTAAAAGCTTATACAGTGGAACCTCGGATTACGAGTGTTCCACAAGATGATCAAAGATTTTTAATAACTTTTGACTTGAAAAACGAGCATGTCTTGGTTTATGAGTGCCGAGTTTTTTGACACCGACACACACACACACACACACACACACACACACACTCTCTCTCGCTTTTACACCCCCCCTCCCCGGCTTCACAAAGATACACACACAGTGCTCTACACAGAAACTCTGCTCTGTCGCGATTCTTTTCAAAGGTAAGGTGCTGGTTCATTTGTACTTTGTTTTTTTTACTTTACAGCAGTGATTCCGTTAGCCTGCGCTCACGCGAGTGTCATTAGAGAGATTTCGTTTTTTCCCTTTAAAACAGTGTTTCCATTGTGTGTGTGTTTGTTGTGAAACTTAAAAAGCAAGGTGGGGGGAGGGAGGAGGGGTTTAAGACGAGGTGAGGGAAGGGGCTAATTCCACACACACACACACACAAATACACGGCACCTGCGCGCACAAACGGAAACACTTATCTGTTGGGATTTATTTTAACTTTTTTGAAAGGTAAAGTGCAGGTTAATTTGTTTTATTTTTACTTTATATATTGTATGAACTATTTTTCTGTATTTATTTTTTTGGGCTGTGGAACCAATTATTTGAATTATATAATATATTATTATTTCTTATGGGAAGATTTGATTTGGTTTACGAGTATTTTGGAATACGAGCCTGCTTCCGGAACGAATTTTGCTCGTAATCCAAGGTTCCACTGAACTCCTATTACCACCTGACTAATATTGAGTTAACTAAATGTATAACTAAATGTATATCATATATAACTTCTTATATTTATACATGCTTAAAAATGTTATTATATGTGCTGTGTCAATAACAGAATCTTATAGGTCGTGAGGTTCTTACCCGAGGTCCAGGATCTCCTCTCTCTCCTCTCAGTCCTGTTACTCCTACAGCAACCTCACCCTGAGACAGAGAGAAAGAAAGAGAGAGAGAGAGAGAGAGAGAGAGAGAGAGAGAGAGAGACGGTTATTCATCAAATATTTTATCTTTCTACTGAAAGAAACTCTCCAGCACAATGCACATGATTATTCTGTAATCATGCAATGAAACAAAACGACACTTACTTTATCACCTTTAAGCCCAGGGGTCCCTGCACTACCCTGATGAGGAGAGAGAGAGAGAGAGAGAGAGAGAGTAAAAAACAACAACATTTCTTTCACCTTTATTAAAAACTCAAGCTCATGCATTCGGTTCACACTCACTGGTGGTCCAGGTGGTCCAGGATTACCAGGCGTTCCTGGGTTTCCTGCTTTGCCTATGAAGCCTTGCAGCCCCTTAAACACAAAGCAGAAGTCTCAAACCAATACAGAACGACTTCATCATCCGTGCGGTCACCAAATTATTACCCAAATCACACTTTAGATAATGAAAATGTAGCGATACTAGAATCTCATGTAATCAGAACTTTCAACATCACCTTGTGCACATCTGAGCATCTACTGTACATACAGAGGGATTAAAGTGCTAGTAAGAGCCACCAGACTGTAGCTTAACATTATGAGATACATGCAATTAAATTACATTTACAAATAAAGATACTATTCCTGCTCTCTCCAGGGGTTTGGTTCATGTGCATCTGAATTTCCATTGCAGTAAAACTTCACCACAGTCATTAATGTGAAAATCCACACTGACCCTGTCTCCCGGAGGTCCTGGACTACCCGGCTGACCCGCTTCCCCTCTTTGACCAGCGAGTCCTGGTGTTCCTGCTGTACCTTGAAGTCCCGGTGGACCTGGAGGGCCTGGGAGACCAGGATCACCCTTATACAAAACACACGTCGTGTTCATATTATACAGTAAATCTGAGATATTTTAGTTTTAAAAGAAAATATTATCTACAGTATTTATCAGTATCTATCTGTTTGTGCAGACAGGACGGCTTCATAATGCTAACAATATACATCATTATTAATGTTTTTCTTATTGTTAAATCATTTGTTAATTACAATAAAACTTAGAAGAAAGTTGTATAGCTACAGTATGAGAGTGGAGAAAGTCTTAAAACTTTAAGGTTTTAAACTCACAGTGCCGAAAGATTTCATCGTAGCTACTAGGGATGGGAATCATCCGGGACGTCCCAATGTGAAATCACAATACCTACAGTTACCTATAGGTGTCAATTTGATTTGTATCGCGATTCTGTATGGATTATGACTTTATGAATATAATTTTTTTTTCTTCAGATTTTGTTACAAATGTAATCGAACCTATAAACTAATGATCAACAACAAGACAAAGAATCACAATTAGTCATTCTAAAAGTCTTCAGATGATGAAATGAAATAAATGGAAACAAATGTTTTCCTGTGACAGCCTGCCAAGGCCCTAAGGATTTAAAGACAACCACACAGCATTCAGCTGATCGCCGGCCTGATCATCTGGCATCACCTGCTGCTGCTTCTCACTGGTTCATGTCTTACATTAGATATGTTTTATACGTGAATCATTCATATTTCATTGTGTGCCTTAACAAACAAAATCATTCCCCTGAAATGGGAATGTCTGTCTCTTTGGACTCACTGCATATTTTTCCAGTGACGTCATTTTGCTCTCAAAGACGAATTGTGTTACACGGTTCAACACTCAAATGGAGAGTGTAAATCTGACTAGGAGACAGGCTTAAGTGTGTGGGATACATGATGTTGCTGTGCAGATGATTTACTTTGTGATTACTGGTCGTGTGCAGACATTATTTAAGTATTTGTTAAGTATTGCAGTCTTACACATTGTATTAAGGCAAGGCCAAATTCCTTATTTTTCCTTTTCCTGAACGTATTAGGTTGAAGTGTAATGACGTTATTAGTTTTTTTTTTTTTTTTTTGGGATTTTTCCCCGATTTTCTCCCTAATTTAGTCGTGTCCAATTCCTCGTCACTAGGGGGCGCTCCCACATTAAGGCTACTACTACCACTCAGCCGGGAGGGCGAAGACTATCACGTGTTTCCTCCGAACCACGTGACGCCAGCCGACCGCATCTTTTCGAACTGCTCGCTCGCGCACCGTTGGGGGCGGAGTCACACACTCGGAGGACAGCGCTATCCGCTCCCTCCGCTGACTGACGCCCCTGACTGGCTGTAGAGCCGTGATTAATGTCGGAGCACTATGTACCTCTCATCCCTCCCCTCTGAGAGAGCTCGGCCTGCGAGAGGTTACAGCACCACCCGGGATTCGAACTAGCGATCTCCGGATGATAAGGCGAGCGCTTTAACCACTGCGCCACTCGGAGGCCCGTTGTTACATTTTTAAGTCTTTCCGTTGTAGCCTGCAGACTTTTGTTGTTGTTGTTGTTGTGGTGTGTCGACTAAAGCACTGGAGAGGTGAATGAACACTGAGCAACGTTTCGTTTCTTTCTACGTGCGAGTGATGGTGAACCGCGCACTCGAGCTCAACAGAATCAATTTGAGAATGATGTGTTAGAAAACATAATCGTACGGTGGTCTGAGAATCATGCGGCGTCGCTCAGCACCATCGAAGCCTTTGCTATGACTAGCATGGCGTGGACGCTCAGTAACCGCGCTCGTATGGTGCACACTGTGTTCAGGCAGCGAGCGGGCGAGTTAACATGTTGGAATCAAACGTCAAATTAGGTTTTCACTGAAAAGAAAGAAAGGTCATGAAAACATCCAAGTAATTGGAGCGGCACTAACCGAACAACGGCATCGGCAGCTATATTCCCTGACCTCTTCTTTAAAAAAAGACGCACATAAAACTGTGCAAAACCGAGTCCTTCACGCTTGTTAACATTTTACAAGGCGACTCGTGACGACGCTGGCATTTAACCGCAGATGTTCGTGTTCGCCGTAGATTTTCACCATCACTTTGAGAGGACGAGCGCTGCAGTGGGAGAAAACTGTAAAGTGACGCAATATGATGATAATGCGAGGGGTTGTCTTATTTAGACAGACGTGAGGATTCAGGGCTAACCTTACACATTAAACTTTTTAATATTTAAAACTATCAAAAAAAGTTCTAAAGAACAAACGACATATTCTGTATTATAAAAATGTCATCTCATCTTTATTTGCTATTTGTTTAACATTTCTTAAAAAGGTACAGTTTTTGCATTAGTGTTTCAATCCAACAATAGTATTATTCGCATGCGTAGATCGCTCGCTGATGTCATTACTCAGCACAAACAGCGCAAGGAATTTCATAGCAGTGCTAGCAACAACTGCCAAAATAGCTAAAACTAGACCTTCCTTTTTCTGAACCTCAACAAATACAGCCGACTAACTGCTTGCCGTCCTCGATAGCAAAACTCCAAGCAGATTTCTGCTAAAATCGGCTCCACTGTTTGACATGAACAAGTACTCGCACTCGGACTTGTAATTATGAATGACATGCTAATCTGATATGACAAAAAAAAAAAAAGTCTCCCCAAGTCTCCTGGGAGGCTCCAGGCACCTGTGACCTGAATACCGGATTAAGCGGTATAGATGATGAGTGCGTGATGAGTGAGTGAGTGAGTGAGCGGGCTTGAAACGTGAACATAACTTAAGTTTAATACCTTTAAGCCTGCAGGTCCAGGCTGTCCCGGGGGACCCACCATTCCAACACCCGCTTCACCCTAATAACATGCAAACAGAAACCCAACAAAATCAGCCCACAGACTCTGCTGAAATGATCCGTCTCAATGGCAGAATCAGAGTTCGGGCCCTACTTTGGCTCCTTTCGGCCCGAGTGGTCCTCTTTGTCCCTAAATCGAAAGGAAGACTTGTTAAAATCACACCAGGTGAACAATAGATCTGTCACTTGTCAAAATAAACGGATACTCACATTTTCACCAGGCTCCCCCGCGTCACCAGATGCACCCTACAGGCCCAACACATGACATAAAGGAATCAGTATAGTGTGTGTGAGTGAGTGTGTGTGTGTGTGTGTGTGTGGACAAGAGATGCGGGAGTTTACTCATGCATGGTTTGTATACTCACCCTTTCACCTTTGATTCCAGCTGGTCCTCTATCTCCTTTAACACCCTGCAAGGAAGAAAATAAGTTCATATGTTGGAGTTTATTGTTTACAGTTTAATGCTTGTGACGTCTGGAGATTTTGTTTTCTTTCAGGGAGATTTATTTGAGTCTGCAGATGGTCAGTGCGTAAAAACCTTCCGGGAAACAGCATCGGAAAGCTTCCGTGTGCTTTAAACATCCCACTGGCACGGATTATTACGTCACAAAATACAAGAGCCTATCACCTTTCAGTATGCAAATGAAGCCCAAGATGAGTAAGTAGGCAATGTGTGCAGCACAGAAATCATTTCTTATGTGAATATTTCTAGAGTGTTAAGAAGCTGTGCTGGTGTCGGTGGTTGTTCGTGTGTTTCCTTAATTTGAAATCCAAGATTTATTGCAGGATTGATGGGTGTTTAAGGTTGTAAACAGTCCTGATTCACTCCAAGATTTAGAATCAAACCTCACAGCATTTCTAATCTTTATTATTCTTCAGTTTTTTTTTTTTTTTTTTTAATCTTGTGACTGTATAACAAGTGATGCAATGTTAAATATTCATATCAGTAGATGAATAGCTTGAGACGGACCTGCAATCCGGGGAAGCCTCTCTCCCCTGCTACACCAGGCAGTGTTTCACCCACAGGACCCTTTGATATTATATTCAAAGAAAATAGTTAGTCAAGCAGTCAAAAACATCTGCGATTCACTCGGCTGTCCGTTACACAGTCACGTAACACGGATGACTTCTCATATTCCGAGCTGTGACTCACCGGTTCACCCTTCACTCCAGGGGGTCCAGCAACCGACTGCAGAGAGACGGAGAAACATAAAGCCGGGAACTTGATTAACGAACAGGAGAAAGCAGGATATTTAAGAGCATAAGGATATGATGGGATGTTATACTCGTATTTCACTGCGTATTAAAGGTGACTTGAGCAGAAGACAGAAAAAACCGAAGCTGTGCCCTGAATTCACACGTTCTGTATTCACTATTATACCCGGCTGTACACTTTACAGCACGTGCATTTCCATAAAAATTGCTTTCCTAAGCAACAGTTACAAATCTGTCATGTACAAATCCACTAATCTTTATGATGTGCAGAATGTGTTAATAAAAACCATGACCAAGGTGTACTGTCATGATGCGTAAGAAATAAAACCTCCTGTGAAGGCTAGTACAGAAAAATAATCAATGTTAAATATTTTCCTATAACAGCACATCCCGGTGTGTTATGTTGCTTTTGCAGCTGTGATTTTGTATAAACAGCGACATCTAATGGACGGCTATTGCTTAGCCGAGCACACCTGAACCAAATGGTAGAGATGACGCACACAGGTTAAGTTTGAGACATTTGTCAATAAGATACAGATAATTTTCTCGACCAAAAGACAGCGCAGAACATTAAAGGTTGCTCCTTCTGTAATTCATAATATAACAGTTAGAAATAGTTGTAGTTCTTTCTAGAATTTAATTAAAAAAAAAATTTAAACATGCAGCTTGCTATATCTTTCAACTTGGACATACAGTAGTTCTTGCACTGGGGACTCCTTCTGTAAATGTTAAATATACATTTAGATGTTGAGCATCCGCGATAACATCCCTGTGAATTAGCTGTTAGCTCATTAAGCCTTAGACTAATGATGCCAGAGTCAAAATGGAAATCCGCCGCCTGGAGGTACAGGTGTTGGACAATGAAACCGAAACCCTGGCCAATTTAGTGTTGCAGGTTTCATGGCTAAAGTTGAGCAGCCTGGTGGCCAGTCTTCATTGATTGCACATTCCACCAGTAAGAGAAGAGTGTGAAGGTTTAATTAGCAGAGGAATAGCACAGTTCTGCTTAAAATATTGCAATTCACACAACATTATGGGTGATGTATCAGAGTTCAAAAGAGGACAAATTGTTGGTGCGCGTCTCGCTGGCGCATCTGTAACCAAGACAGCTAGTCTCTGTGATGTATCATTCAACCACCATCCGATCCATACCACCAAGAAGGACGAACCACATCCAACAGGAGTAACTGTGGACGCAAGAGGAAGCTGTCTGAAAGAGATGTCCGGGTGCGAACCCGGACTGTAGCCAAAAAACACAAAACCACAGCTGCCCGACTCACTGTAGAATTAAATGTGCACCTCAACTCTCCTGTTTCCACCAAAACTGTTCATCAGGAGTTCCACAGGGTCGATGTAATGGTTGCTATAGCCAAATCTTTGGTCACTCATGCCGATGTCAAACATCAGTTTCAATGGTGCCTGCAGCGAAACTCTTGGGCTGTGGACAATGTGAAACATGTAATGTTCTCTGATGAGTCCACCTTCACTGTGTTTCCCACATCCGGGAGAGTTACGGTGTGGAGAAGCCCCAGAGAAGTGTACCACCCGGACTGGTGAGCATGAAGGGTGGATCAGTGATGGTTTGGGTTGCAATATCATGGCATTCCCTACTGTAGGCCCAATACTTGTGCTAGATGGGGGCGTCACTGCCAAGGACTACCGAGCCATTCTGGAGGACCATGTGCACCCAATGGTTCAGACATTGTATCCTGAAGGCGGTGCCGTGTATCAGGATGATATTGCACCAATACACAGAAAGACTGGTGACAGAGTGGTCTGATGAACATGAGAGTGAAGTTGAACATCTCCCATGGCCTGCACAGTCACCAGATCTAAATAATATTTGAGCCACTTTGGGGTGTTTTGGAGGAGCGAGTCAGGAAACGTTTTCCTCCACCAGCATCACGTAGTGACCTGGACACTATTCTACAAGAAGAACGGCTCAAAATCCCTCGGGCCAACGTGCAGGACTCGTATCCGTCATTCCCAAGACGAACATACTAATGAATTATTGTGGTCTAAAACCTGATGTCCCAGTAGGCATCACTTTTAATCCTTCAGATGTACACTATGTAAACAGGCAGGAATGTGATCAGCATTGTAGTTGGTGTAAAGAAGTTACAGTAAGCATCAAATATAACGCTTGATTTACATGATCAGATATCTGTACGCACTTTTCCAGGCGGTCCGCTGTCCCCTTGCTCGCCTTTTGTCCCTGGGGGTCCCGCTGGTCCAGCGATGCCCTGTAGGGAGTTAGAGAAGGAGTGAAATAAATCACAAGTATAAAAACAGAGGAAAGTTTAAAGACATAAGAGACATGATATTGAGTTGAATGATATTCCTGCTGGCAAGCACGGTGATGTAGTGATGTCGCCTTGCAGCTCCAAGGTTCTGGTTCGATTCCCGTCTCTGTGTGCATGGAGTTTGCATGTTCTCTCTGTGCTTGGTGGGTTTCCTCCGGGTACTCCGGTTTCCTCCCACAGTCCAAAGACATGCAGATTGGACTAATTGGTGTTCCCAAATTGCCCATAGTGTGTGAATGTGTGTGTGTGTGTGTGTGTGCCCTAAGTCTCCTGGGATAGCCTCCAGGCCCCCCGTGACCCTGTACACAGGATAAAGCGGTATAGACAATGAGTGAGTGAGTAAGTGAGTGATCTTCCTGCCTGTTTTCCTGGTAAGCCAGGTGTTCCTTCCTTTCCAGGTATTCCGTCTCTGCCGGGAACCCCAGGCTTTCCTCCTTCGCCCTGTGTGAGAGGGATAAAGACATCTCAATGCATTAATCTGCACAGTCCTGGGTATGAGCTACTGTAAGTGTTATACAAGTCTCACTGTTTGTCCTGGGAGGCCTGGAGGTCCTTGTGGTCCCTATAAAACACACACACGCACACACACACACACACACACACACACACACACACACACACACACACACACACACACACACCTTAAATAAGTTCAGTAGATCTTTGTACAGGTTGCATAAAAACTCTTTGATTACAAAGCTTTGATGTGAGAACTAACATGAAAATTAAACTTAGTCATGGTTGTATACAGCATACGACACTCAGAAGTGGATGCGTCTCATTGCATGGTCGCGTTTCAATCTGAACAGGATAGATGCTGACTTTGTAAGGAGGTGTGAGGAAAATGCACACTTCTAAACTACACCTAAAGCGTTTTAAACATGCAGTGCACAGAGGAATGCACTGCCATTTTTTATTTATTTTTTTTTATTTTTTTTTAAAGACATGTTGTCAGGACGTTCGTCAGAGGTGATGTCTCCAGTCTTGCTGCTCATCTCTGGCCCGAGGAAAGGCTTTCAGCTAAATAATTTACATAAATGTATATGTAAATCAAAGCATCTGCTACTGGAGCTCGGATTATTCATGTATAAAACACTTTCGCCTTCAAAACTTCGGCCATTCCTTTTTTCATCCCTTCATCAGCTATTCTGTCAAGCACTCGGTTCGGCTCCCTGAAATATTCTGCTGGTTAATCTATACGATGAATATATCGAGCATCCACCTCCTGAAATAATGAATGAACATAAGCTTATAAAGCTCGGCAAGCGAGAGAACACGTTCGGAAGAAAATGTTCCAGCGATCTATTAACACTTTCTAAAAAAGAAACATAATTAGGTCCTAATGGGACAGCTGAGTCTCCCGTCTCTGCATTGAGTGGCTATTAACAAGACCCAGATGAGTGCACAGTGTGTACGCACACACAGACACACACACACACACACAGACATTATGGGCAAAGCCAAGAAGTTCTTTCATCAGGATATTATTTTGAACTAAAAACCTGCATTAAGAGACACTTCCTGTTTAGTAATGTAGACAGCACAGACTAGGTGAGTTTACGTAAATAGTACAAAGTCATTCAGAATGCTTTTACAGTGAATTTCCAGACTTCAAACTGTGTATTTGGGTTTTTGCATATGTCAGGTAGGAACCAAAAGCTTTCATTACTTTTATAACGTGCAAGTTTTACCACTAGCGGAATATGGGAATGGCGTGGTCAAAATGGAGAACTCTCAGAATGATGTACAGTACATTATATTATATGTATGTATAGCTTTTCCTCCGCACACGCCAGGGACATACTATAAGGTCTTTTGAAGCTGATCGAGCAGGATATATTAAAGTCCAAGGCTGTTTAGTGATTTTCTTTTCCGTGCACTCCAAAATCAGTCTGAGAGACAGAGTAATACCGTAATGTGTTCGTGTCTTTTCATGCTGTAAGTATTCTGATGATCAGCCCAGTAAAGAGGCCATTACTGTAATCTGCTCGGCTGGAGATAAGTGCAGGGACAGGTTTTGTTTAAGGTCTTGTGGAGACATGAATGAGAGCTCGGCACTAACGTTACATCTCTGATCTTTGGAGCCGAATATGGCCACCCTTCTTATTCGTCGTCACTGAAGTGAAGGAAATGCTTCTGCATTCAACTACACGTAGCAGAGACAGAACATGTCCTCTGCTCTCGGCACAACTGAAGAACTTTCCAGAGGTTTGTTTTTTTTCTTCTTTTCACTATTGACAATTTCGCCACAGACTAGTCTAGACATTGTTATTGTTTTTCAGTATATATTTGACCTTGCCATGACCTTGACCCTGTCTTAATCGGGTTACAAAATCTAATCAGTTCATTAGCTGGCCACAATAATCATTCCTTATCAATCCAATGTATTAGAGACGGGGGGAAAAAAATCTATTTTGGTTTATTTATCGCGATTCTTTTGTATGGCGAATCACCACACTGACTCCAAAATTAAAAAAAAAAAAAAAAAAGTCTCATTCATATACTGTATGTTTGCATTTGGGCTTTATAATAAAATGTAACACCAAAGATCTGTTGATATTATGACGGGTACTTATTGTTTCTTCCTTTTTCTAATGGAATAGACCTGTCTTTAAGCATGCCTAGAAGTGAGAACGCCAAAGAAATTTCAGCTTTTATTAACAAGCGTCTGGATTGTTGGTCATGAGTCATGAACTGGTCGACTTGGTGGTTTCCGAAAGATGTCTTTGTGCTTGTGGAAGATCTGTTAAAAACAACCTTTCCGTTCCATACCTTGGTCTGTTGCTGTTGATGTTAAAGCCAATGAAGAAAAGTATTAATAAAGTATTAATAAAGTATTAATAATGTATAATCTCACCCTCTTAAGACCTGAGTTTTAATTTTGCATGCATGTGTAATTTCTCTGATCTATTTGGACCTGATAAGTGTAAAATCTAAGCATTGCCTTTAAACGTGAAACTGAGTTTCACACCCTCTTGCGTTTCTACTAATTATGTATAAGGATGCAGGAGGGTCCCAAGAGGTTACTTGCTATAATAAGGTCTCGTTGTACTGTACTTATTGTGCTTCCCTTTATCAGGAAATTGTTGGAAACACGCTGCAGTTGTTTTGGTATTAGAATTTATTCTTTACATTGTGACTATAAAGAAACCTCGACAAAAAGAGCCACAGTGTGCAAGAGGCAGCAAGAGGCAGCAAGAGGCAGCACATCCCACACACGCTGGATTAAAAAGAGCTGGCTGACAGATAACACCAGTCATTTGTGTGACAAAGGCCATCAATTATAATACAGTACAGCCAGAAACGTCAATAAGCGAATAGCTGAATCAGGAGCCGTACGCGTTCTCAGCCTTATCCAGTTTATTAGGCTGCTCTCTGAATAGAATTCGATGAGGGCAAATCTAATCATATAACACGCCGAGGCTGGGTATGTTCTGCCGGCGGTGGTGCAGGAGATTGTGCTGTAGTCGGGGTTTTATCATCCTGAGCTATGACAAATGTGTGGAAAAATCAGATCAGGGGTAAAGCGGGTGAAATATCTGGACGAAGAAAATTTCCTTCACGGGTTCCGAGTGCAGTTAATAATCTTCACTCAGACAACAAGCATCTGAAATCAGATTAATGACCGGAGTAAATTGATAGTGCTCAATTTGACCGCATCTGGTGATCACCTGGTGTTAATGGAGACATCATACACAAACTAGCAAGCGTGATAGTAGAATAGGAGACCGTGTTATGATCCGCGGTCGCTTCAGTCGCTCAGGCCGAGACTCAGCAACGTTATGTGGCAATAAAATTCAGTCAGCTGACCATCTGAATGCACTGAATCACCAGGACGTCACATCTATGGAGTTTTTCTTCTTCACAGCCATATTCCAGGACTCCAGAGAGTGAAAGTGTGCTTCTGGGAGCACGAGGAATCATTTTCACACATGAACTGGACACCATTACAGACCACAGGGCCAGTATAGTTACTACAGTACTGTAGGTGCTGCCATAGTCTTTAACTGTAAAGTTTCACACCCGTCAATGTGAAATCAGGTGAATATCTTCCAGTGTAAGTCAATGGGGGCTTTAATTAAACTTCCATGAAAGCAGAACATTATTTAGCCATTACAATCACTACATCTCATTGGGATGTACAGTACGGTATGATATAATTAGAACATGCAGGATTTATCTCACAATGGCTCCTGGTGTGCCTGTAAGTCCGGGCAACCCTCGGATGCCCTGTGGTCCTGGAGGTCCCTGTCAACAATAAAACATTAAGACTTAGCCGTGTAACTCAACAATACACTCTGTTATCACCTCTTAACAACAGTTCAACAGGATACGTTTGATGTTTCATTATACTTACTTGAACTCCTATCCCTGCCTCTCCTTGGTCACCCTACAGGTCACACACACACACACACACACACACACACACACACACACACACACACATTATTTTGAACTGTAATCAAACAGTCACTAGTATGAACCGTTACAGAAGAACACCTTTGCAGTAGAACTAACCTTCACACCCAGTGGTCCCGGAGGTCCGTTTGGACCCATTGGTCCCTGTAATGAAACCCAGAATCAGACTCTGTGTGTTTGGATATGTTTATATAAAAACAGCAAAATGAATTGTACCATGTTTGAACTAAATAAAATAAACAACCAAAGTGGACTTCATTTCGGATTAATAAGGAAGCAGTTAGTCTCATTTATCAATCTCTTACTAAAGCTGGAAGCTGAAACAGTCTAAAAAGGCGTCCCAGCTCCTCCAACAAAGGAATAAATAAAAAAAAGTTGCTTTGTCCCACTGCACCACTAGACTGGGTTTGTATGGTTCCTCCACCTGCTGAATCCCATTTAAACACTTGATGAAAATAATTTTAAATTACTTCTAAACCACAAAAAAGTTACATTTAATAACAATAATTATAATAATAATAATTAAAGCTGCAAGCAGCGATGAGCGGACCCTCGCACGTGGTGCAGTCCATGGGGACTGTACACTGACCTCCTGCATGTTGTCTCTGATGTCGTCCTTGAATTTGAGCAGAACTACGGTCAAAATTAGGTAGAAACCAATAAATTCCTCATACCAGTTGGTGGCGCTATGACTGAGTTATCATGTTGGCATGTCAATGAGTTGACAATGTGAATTTCAATGATGCTGTAAAGTTTTGTTCAGATTGGATGAAGTGTGTGGGAGAAACAGGCAAAAATATATCCATTTCCTGTGCGTAGGGGGAGGGTCAAATTCGTGGCAACGCCACAGCCAGTCCATGTGACCCAGACAAAAGCTTTTTGTCCTTGATCCCTTAAGAGCCACCTGAGAAATTTTGAGCTTGATGGGGCAATTACCCTAGGAGGAGTTCGTGCAAATACGACGTGTGCGAACCGCAATATCTTAAAATTTTTCCAAAATGGCGGACTTCCTGTTCATCGTAGAGAGTACTTCCAAGAGACTTTTTTTCCTGTGGTGAGGAGATACATGAGTCTACCGAATTTGATGGCTGTAGGTCTTACAGGTACCCAGATCACGATGTAAGGGGCGCTGCCGAGACATTTGGCCACGCCCACTCATGACGACAGTGGCATGAGGAAAGGTGTGCATGGCCTGATGTAAGTCTAGAGTATGAGCTTGAGTGGAGGAAGACTGTAAGAAAGACAGCAACTTTCTCTATACTGTCGAAGGATGTAATTTGCGACCCCGCCCTGGGCAGACTGTAGAACTTTGATAAAAACTTTTGATAACTTTTACTCACCAATGGCTTCAGGACCATGGGGCGAAATTTGTTACTTCTTGCATGATTTCCCTAGGCTTTTGATAACTTTTGGTCCTTGACCCCTTAAGAGCATCCTGAGAATTTTTGAAGTAGATCGGGCAATTCCCCTAGGAGGAGTTTGTCAAAATACGACGTGTGCGAAACGCAACATCTCGCAGTTTTTCCAAAATGGCCGACTTCCTGTTGACTTGAGGAGACCTGTAGTAGCCTTTTTTTCTCATGCCGGGAAGATAGATCAGTCTCCCAAATTTCATGTCCGTAGGTCTTACAGGGACCCACATCTCATTCCAGGGGGCGCCGCGGAGCCATTTGGCCACGCCTACTAACGGGGACAGTTTGAGACGAAAATTTTCGCTGGGGAGAATTTTCCGGAAAGTTTGGTGAGTTTTCAAGCATGTTCAGGCACCCAAATTAGCAGTTCTTTAGGCACGGCAAAGAATACAGAATAATAATAATAATAATAATAATAATTTAAAAAATAATAATAATATAAATAAATAATAATTCCTTCGGTTTCAATAGGGCTTCGCACCGGTCGGTGCTCGGGCCCTAATAATAATAAATAGCGAGGGGTGGCATGTTGGCTTAGTGGTCAGCACTGTCGCCTCGCACCTCACGGCTCTGGCTAAGTCAATCCTTTGTGTGTACAGCGCCATTTCTTTTGTCATAATTAAATTATTTAAAAAGACATTATCTTAATTTTACGGCTGTCCATTTGCCTGCTTCCTTTTGGAATATCCTTTATTTAAAGACGTAAATGTAAAACAATTGTTTTGCAAAAATGTTTTCAACACTACTCTTTGCTTTATTTAAGAAAATCATCTCGTTTGTATTTGGAACAGAAGGAAAAGTGGAGTCTTTGGTATCTTATGTATCTTTTTATATACGAAGCTCATACTTACAGGTGGTCCTCGAATGCCAGGCTCTCCAGGGTTTCCCTGCACATCAGACATGTGACGTCACTAACACACAGCAGAAGCTCTCAGCCCCACACCAACACACACCAACACACACACACAAACAGAACTAACACACACACCTACAGTACATACAGAAGCATGCACACATTAACTGTATATACACAGTCACACACAGACACACACAGTCAGTACATACTGTACATAATACACATCTCTATATAACATTTGTTTAAGTAATTGTAACACACTCATCAACAGAAAAACAGCCAGGTGTCAAACTCAGAGTATATTAAAGTAGTTTTGTCCCAAACTCATTAGCGTGACTGTGAAGACAGCTAGCACAGAGAGTTTCGATCACAGCAGAAGATACTGTAAGTCACTGTGACTTTGATTTAAATGCTACTGATGTCTGATAGATGAGAAATCCTGCATGAATCAGGATTGAATTTTGTAGTCCAGTCCTGATTCACGAATTCATCTAGGATTGAACTTTGTAGGGAAATCCTGCATGAATCGGGATTGAACTCAATTATTTCAAATGAAATAAAAACGCTCAGTCCTGATTCATGCAGGATTGAATGAATCAGGATTGAACTTTCTTGTTCTTTCCTGTTAGTTGTTTTTCTTAGAGGTGCCCTAAATTCTGCTTTATATAGTCTTCTGAATACTCATAATACCTCAACGTTACTGTAGAAATGATATCATAAAAGGAAAAGTGTATTAATATAACCCAGAATGCAGTGTTGATTATATACTAGCGCTACGTTTATAAATGTTGTACATAAATTGAGAAACTGAGTTTGACACCCGTGAGGTAGACAATACGAGACCACAGTGAAGCAACACAAAGGGACAGACACATAAACAAGACATCAAGACCAGGACATCATCCCCCCCCCCCCATCACAAAGCATCGCAGCCAACATTCACAGCCACAGGACACCTACCGGTCTGCCCAACACTCCTGGGAACCCAGGCAAGCCCTAAAGGAAGGAGGATGAGAGAAAAGGATATAGGGAATATATACAGTAGGAGAGAGAAGAGAGAGGAGATGTGACAGTCCAGTGAAGTGTAAAAAGAGGTCAGACATGTGGTTGGGGAAGAAGAACAAGAAGAAGAAGAGACAGGAAGGTGAGCTGTTAATAGCGCTGCTGCATTGGTTACTTCCTACAGTTTGTTCTGTCTCAGCCAAAGAGAAAGAGCACCAGCAGCCTAGTGCAGCTCTCACAGCCAATCCCCAGGCTCTGCTCCACCGACACGCCCGCGAGGGGCTGTCACCGTGGGCTAAGGTTACTCACAGGTGGGCCTGGGAGACCAGATGAGCCCTTTAAACCCTGCTCCAGAGGGGAATAAATAAAGGCGTGAGTCTGAGTCTGTACCCATCTGCATTTGTTTTCTTTCTCAAATCAGCACTTAATCAGTTTTACATACCTGAGGGTGAACAACTTATATCTTATATATGACAAAACTAGTTCATATGTAATTACACAGCATTAAACACACCTCACATCTTCCTCCTTATACGCCCTCTTAATGTAGTGTACTTTATATGCTGTCAGAAATAATGGTGTGTAAATGAAGCGGGCACTGAAACCCATTCACTTTTAAAATGTAGATTTCCACGATAAAACTATCAATATTTCAGGTCCTCTTACTACAGCGAAGGTCAGACTGCGTGCTCTATTATTTATGCATGTGCTATTTTTATCACAAAACACTTAACACTGTACTGTACCAAGAAAAGAAAAACACTCAGCTACTGTCGCGCTTGTCAGAAACGTTCGGTGTCTCTTCACCGAGGCTATAAATAGACACTGTAAATGATCAGAGTTTTAAACATTACAGCGGCAGCTGCGTTCTCACCGGCTTTCCATCCTGTCCAGGTTTTCCAGGTTCTCCAGCTAAACCCTAAAAATGAACGGTCTTGTTAATATACTGTAAAGTGTGAATTAAATTAGCCTCGTAGTGGAACTAAGAAGAGTTACACTTACAGGGAGACCATCTCTGCCCTTTTCTCCTACTTCTCCTCTATCACCTTTCTCTCCACGGAAACCTGCGACTCCCTACATGGTAGATGAAACACACACACACTCACACTTAGCATTAGGAATTTTTTGCCTTTGTTATTCCTATCTTTTTTTAACCAAACCCTGTTGCCTAAAACCTTAACCCTACACTCAAGAGCCCCAACCTCACTACCTCTACTCCCAAAAACACAGTTTTTACCCTTGGTTAAACTAACCCTAATCCCTAAAACCCCAACCCTACACTCCGTAACCCCAACCACAGAATTTCTACTCCCTAAAACCCAAACGTACACTTAGAAGCCCCGACCTCACTACCCCTACTCCCAAAACTCCCATTCCTATCCTTAGTAACCCTAACCTTAATCCCCAAACCCACAACTATACACTCAGGAACCCCAACCGCAGCACCTATATTACAAAAAAAAAAAAAAAAAAAAAACACTACCCTCAGGAGCAATTGCCCCTACCTGCTTGCCCCTACTACCAAAGCTCCCATCCCTACTCTCCAACTGTAGCACCCGTATTCCCAAAAAACTTGAATCCTACCCTCATGAGTCCCAACCTCACTATGCCTACTACCAAAAATCCCATTTCCACCCTTAGTAAACTTCACCTTAATCCCAAAAACCCCAACCCTGTACTCAGGAACCCCACCTGCAGCACCTTTATTCTCAACAACCCCAAACATAAACTCAGGAGCACCAGCTGACAACCTCAGGACCCCTAATCTGAACAACCTCAAGCCTAAAATCAATGACTTTTAAACCTTTCGCCAATAACCCCAACCCTGACCTGCAGAACAACCCTGACCTGCAACGGACCTGTACTCCCAACAACCCCAACCTCATAAACTCAACCATGACATCTTAACAAAGTAACACCAAACCTAATTGCACAACCCCTAACCATACTCTCAACATCCCAAACCATAACCTCAGTAACCATCCACTCCTCAATTACCATCAGTAATTCCAAAACCTAACCTCAGGTACCCCAACAGTTCCCTCATTCCCAATAATCCCAACCCTACCCAAAGTAACATATTTTTGTGTATTTATTTTAAGTAAGGTAATGTTTAGTGAAATTAAATATTACGCAATATACAGCATTTGTATCAATATAAATGTATCAATATTGAACTCATACAGATAACAAAACATGTTGCACATACATGACCAGAAAGCACAAAACACTGACCCGCTCTCCTTTAGATCCAGGGGGTCCTTGAGCACCATCCTCTCCTTTAACACCCTGAGGGCCTGGCAGACCCCGTGGACCAGGAACAGACTGAACTATCGAGTCGCCCTAGAACACACAGCACATTCAGATGTAGCATGAAGGCTGAAGTGGCACAGATAGAAACCTTTGGTTTCGCACCTTCTTTAACTTACCTTGGGTCCTGCCGGTCCGGCCACACCATTAACCCCAGGTTTACCCTGAAGGCCGACAGGTAAAATGTTAAAGTGAATGCATATACAGGTATTCATTAGTAAAGAGTCTGACAACTTTAAAAGTATAAGTGCTCACCGCCTCCCCTTTATCTCCTTTCTCGCCTCTGTCGCCCTGAAAAATGTAAATTGAGACAAATTGAAATCGCTACATTTCAGGAGCTTCCATTTGATCAGCTAGTTATCCAGACCTTCTGAGTTTAACCAGACGTTAAGTTTAAAGCTTTATATGGAAATACTCAAGGTAGATTATATGTAGCTTGAAGGACACAACACGTAAGGCAAGCAACAAAAATAAATGCACTTTGTGTTTAACTCATTACATATGACCACACAAGGAGTGTTTTAAATTACTTGCATTTAATGGCGTACACTCACACTGATGCATCTCAGCAGAAACCAGATAATTATAATAGATAAATTAGTACTTTATTGGTACTTTATTGATAAAGAACTATACAGACTGGGAAATTTTTAAGACATTGTTATTTAAAGATTTTAAAACTCTTCAAAAACTTCATGTTCCTACCTTTTCACCAGGTTTGCCAACCTCTCCAAGTTCTCCAGCACGTCCTGGTACTCCAGGTATGCCCGGTTTGCCAGGCTCTCCTGCCTGTCCTGGAGGGCCCTCTGGGCCTCTCTCTCCGATGGCTCTGCCTGTAGGACCCTGTGGCCCAGGAGACCCCTTCTCACCTTGATCACCTTTTTGTCCTCGCTCTCCTGGAAACCCTCGAGCACCCTTTAGAAATTCAGCAAAGCAAATGTAAAAAAATAAAAAACCATATAGTAGATGTTTGTGCCACCTGATGCAACAGTGTGCCGTTTTGCTTCTCATACTTACATGACTTTCTTTAACATGGCAACAGCGCAAATGCAGCATTAACCAAGACAAAACAAGAAGCACTTAGTTTCCTGATAACATAAAGTGTAACTGCAACTAATTTAGTTTGCTTTAGTTGTTTAATATGGCTGTAATTACAAACCATGTTGGTTTTGTCATGGTGCAGATTTTTGCCTCATTATGACTTTTTGGTAATGTGATGAATTTCTTTTCCTACAAGGCAAAGACCTACTGTGTTTTATTCCTCTTACACCACAGCAA
>QNUK01000250.1:617500-740000 GCA_013621035.1 Clarias magur
TGTGGCTCAGTCACTCACTCACACGGAAAATTCAAGGGCACAGACTTTCCCATATTTAGTGGTACCAGCGCCAAAAGTGGCATCATTAGGCATATCAACTTAACTTTCTACAAAAATTTGCCAACAGCACTATGCCAACAATCACGCACCTGTCCTGGAGGCCCAATATTCCCAGGAACCCCTGGTGATCCAGGAGGACCGACTGGTCCACTGGGTCCTACAGAGCCCCGGTCTCCTTTTAGTCCATCTTGTCCCTGAGAGAGAGAGAGAGAACAAATAATGTTTTTAAATTATATGTATAAAATAGACTCACGGGATTCTTTCAAACAGAATAATTTCTATTATTATATTATAGTTAATCAATCCATACGCTAAGGTTTTTTTTTTTTTTTAACGTCTGTGTAAATGTGTCTGACATTTTAGGCCACACAAATAGCTGCACTGCGAAGCGTGAAAGAAAAATCATTAAAGTCACTAAAGAAAATAAATGAAGTGGAGCCTGAAGCATTTGTTATGGTACAATGCAGCCTGATAATCCATTAATAACACTTAGGATGGCTCATTTAGAATAGAAAGCCCGGCTTACACAACTGTACCTTATCATCTTCGCTTAATTGTCTAGAGTGCAGACGATTAAGAAAATGCATAAAGAGAAAAGTTTTTTTTTTTTTTTCAAAAATCTTTTTTTTTTTTTGTTGTAACAAGAAAAATCTTCTTGTTGCACACCTTATAGTGTATTTATGCAGATCCTCAATAGATATAATTGACAGCATTAACCCTCAAATTACACTTAAACGCTCATGATTTAGCAAAAAAGATTTACAAATAAAGAAAAACTAAAACGTCTGTTCAGCTCTTCTGCTGGGTCAGGTGCATCTTTTTTGCTTTAGACCTTGTTACCAACTCAAATGGAGTCTGTTAGTTGTGAAATAAATTGGACTGGGCAACATCTGTCCAGGGAACACTCGGGCTCGTGCTCACTGTTGAGTGATGGTTGGTTAAAAGGAAACACGATGTCTCTGTTCTGTAACGACGCAGAACTGAAAGGCGAAGGTTGCATTCATGGTGTCTCTGCTCACAGACAGAGCACTAGAGTGGGCTACTGCAGTCTGGACCTCGCTCTCAGCTGTACGTAGCACTCACAAGGTCGATCGCTCAGGACACGTAGTAATGCCAGGCTTGAATGGGACCTCAGTCGCACTTTAACTTTGTCTCAACTGTGACTTGACTCCATCTGCCGTGTCCTCATCTTGGACAGTGGTGGTCTCGGTTATATCCCTAATCCAAAAGCAGCCTGCTTGGTTTTTTTTTTTTGTGAAACACTCTGATATATGCAATGACAGTGCAATCTCTGTACAGCAAATGCACCCGGAGGAGGAGGACTTTAAAAATGTCCTCTGTCCCATGTCCCATCCAATGCACCTCATATATGACTCCAGCTCCTGTATATGACTAAAAGACAAACACTTCAAAAACCTTCTTTATAAAAACCACACCTCCTACGGTAGCTCCTGCTCTTCAGAGATGAGAATAGAAGATAAAGGAAGAGAGAAGCTGAGAGAGTGAAAAGGACATGCAGCCTGATCTAATGTGACTCGCTTACATTTCTCCCCGGCGGTCCTGATTCTCCTTTTTCACCCTGTGCAATAAAACAGAGCCAAAGATCAATCAAAGTCTGAAACTTTCCTCCGTACTTCATAATAGAAGCCTGAAGTTTGTGTTACCTTTCTGCCGTCCTCACCAGGGACGCCGTCCTCACCCTGTGTTTGTTCCAAAAATACAAATCCTTCATTTAGACTCCAAATCACATTAAAGGAAAAGACCTCGCATGTCCTGACATTCTTATAACACCGTCGTATTCATGATACGCTGGCTGGCTGTTGAGTTCCACAGCGACGAGAAAATCCTGCTCATGACATTTAAAGCTCTAAATCTCAGGTGTCAAGGACATATGGGTCGACCAAAGGAATTCAGAATCCGGATTATGAATCGAATTCGTCGTGTGGACTGTAAATGAATATGAAAGTCTGAGCCTGTTGTTCTACCATGAGGCCAAATACAGGGTGTGGCACAAGTCTCCATACGTACTGTAGAGGAAATTAACACTTGTGACTGCTTCACAATCCAGGCATCAGAATGATTCCAGTGTGTGTGTGTGTGTGTGTGTGTGTGTGTGTGTTAGTGTGTGTGTCTCAATCACAAGCAATGCATTCGCACCATCTTCGAACCCCGAATCCCATTTGTCGCACTTGATGGTCTCCCACTGTGCTGCTGCATATTTACGGAGATGACAGCATTGACAAGAGCGATGTGCACAGACGGATGAAGAGGAAACCAGCATTGAGAACAAACCACTTAATGGGAGACCATCAACTGCGAAAAAGGGGATTTTCAAAGAGGATATGAGAGTCGGGTTCATCGAGGGCGCAGATGCACGGCATGAACCAGTGTCTTCAGTTAGTAAAAAGGGTGTGCCAATTTTTGCATTACTTCTGGTTCAGTCCTCAAATATGTACAGTACAGACCAAAAGTTTGGACACAGCTTCTCATTCAGCGAGTTTTCTTTATCGTGTTCTTTAGCCCAAACGCGTCTCTTCTGCTTGTTGCCTGTCCTTAGCAGTGGTTTCCTAGCAGATCTTCTAGCATGAAGGCCTGATTCACACAGTCTCCTCTTAACAGTTGTTCTAGAGACGTGTCTGCTGCTAGAACTCTGTGTGGCATTGACCTGCTCTCTGATCTGAGCTGCTGTTAACCTGCCATTTCTGAGGCTGGTGACTGGGATGAACTTCTCCTCCGCAGCAGAGGCGACTCTCGGTCTTCCTTTCCCGGGCCGGTCATGTCGCATGTCAGCCGCTTTCTTTGTAGCGCTTGATGCTTTTTGTGACTGCACTCGGGGACACTTTCAAAGTTTTCCCAATTTTTCCGACTGACTGACCTTCATTTCTTAAAGTAATGATGGCCGCTCGTTTTTCTTGACTTAGCTGCTTTTTTCTTGCCATAATACAAATTCAACCTCTTTGAACGAGAAGGTGTGTCCGAACTTTTGGTCTGTACTGTATATGAAAGAGTTTATGTAGAGAGACTTTTTGGACACCGTGTAGAGCAAAGAGGTCAGTGCAAAAAACGTGTGGCCGAATGTGCTAATAATGAATACTTCTTCATTAGCAACATTACAGTGTGAAATGATTGTGCTGATCTCCTGTAGACACATCATGAGCACTTCAGTCAAGTTCACCCCGACCTTTTAGAATCTCACAGCTCAGCTGGTACAAGCTGGTGTTTGTTTGTTTGTTTGTTTGTTTGTTTAATTTGGATTAATGTTGCTGGGAAGATTACAAAAGTTTTCTTCTTAATTTAATTGCTAGTCTTTATAAGTGTATTTGTTTTTCTTTTGGCAGTAATAATGTTTAAACTATGAAAAAAATAGCATTAAATCTATCACACAACTGTTAGTAATCCAAGTAATCTGATTGGACCAGAGACGTTCCACAAGTGGTGAAAATGGACGGTAACAGCACTGGGAAGTTACCTATATGTACTGTATCATTTCGCATCGCGGGTGAGTGTGGGTCTGCGCGGTCCGCGGTACTGAGGAGAGAGCAGCTGCCTGACGAAATGTCAGCACTTTCAGCAAGAACAACAAGAAATCCGATAACGTTACGTCGTCTTAAACGACACGCAGTCTACTTAGTAACTGTTTCTTTGCCATTCTGAATTGCCTCCATGAGGTTTTATTCACGGCTAAGGCGAGCTACAAAGCGAACTAGCTCCTAAAACAAGACTGAATACCAGATTCCTCTCCAACACGGGATGGCAGACCTTACATAACACATTAGCTTTCCATTAACGCTATTTAAATGGAAAAAAAAAAAAAAGAACCCTAGAAAGTTAACGGAGCTGATATTCTAAAGTGGTATAAGTTTAAATATAAAGAGAAGATGACATGATTTAAAGGACTGTCCACCACCTCCATGGTTTATTCTCCTCACCCATTGGCTTCATAGTAGGGCTAAGACGCCAGCTCTGCTAGTCACGGTTAGTTAGTTCTGCCAGTCATGGAAGGAGAAGTGTTGGTGGAGCAGAATAACTGATTAAATACACAAGCAAATCATAATGTGTTGATAAGATACGGTGTCGTATAAAACTATCACAGCCGTGCTGATAACCGGCACAACAGCACTCACTCTCTTGTAATGCTGCTTTCACCATGTCAGGGAATTCAAAAAACTTGTATACTAACTGTACATGATTTTCATTATAATACACTATAGGAATATTCTGTGAGCTCAAGTCAATATCCTGAGATTTATTTATTATATTCAGGTAAAAAAAAAAAAAATAAATAAATAAATAAATAAAGCTTTAGTTGTTTGTGTTGTGACTTACAGATTTTCCTGGAGATCCAGGTTTTCCATCATCTCCTGGTTTGCCCTGAAATAACGCCAAAAAAGTGACAGTATTTGTGTCTGAACGTCTGCCTGCACACACTGCACTGTACTACACAGCTGATCTCTATGTACAGCAAACTATCTAAACATGTAGATCCTGCACAGATATGATGAAGATAGTAATGTGTGTTAAGCATGTGTTTTAACTAATCGACCGTGAGCATGCGTGTGCGTGTGCGTCATCTCTTACAGGTGTGCCAGCGGCTCCTGGAGGCCCTACAGCTCCTGGGGGCCCCTGAGGGCCTCGGAGTCCTGCTAAGCCCTACAAACAAGCGGTGGAAAAACAAACAAACAAACAAACAAAGAAACAAACAAAAGAAGCTAAATGCACACTGTAATTTATTTTTGTCAAGAATAACAATGGGAAGGTAAGATCTTGAAAAACTGGAGAGGAAACTAAAGCACTTACGTCTCTGCCAGGTTCCCCTGTTTTCCCAGGATCACCCTGAAATGAATTAGACATAATGTTTACTTTGATTAAAAGCAAAGCTATAATTGTTGCATTCGAAAAGCATTTACACCATGCAGTATTTTATCATAAAGCAAGTTTGTGATTCATACATTTTGTACACTACATTCATACTCATGATGTAGAAAACATCCACTGTACATATAACTGCAGGTTTACTTTGGTTCGGCTTAGTCTAGACCAGCGGTCCCCAACATTTTTCCCTTGGGGTCCCCTATGCAACACCCCAGCCCCCGGCCATATACACAAAACAACAGCAGAATAATCATTTTAAATCATTTTCTATGCATACTTTTAATCATACTGTAGGTGTGATCTTATTTAACATCTGCATATCAAATTCCAAGAACCTCACAGCCTCAGAGAAACTCGTATTATCTTTGGCGCCCCCCTGAGGTGGGGGTCTGGGATGCAGGTTGGGAACCGTGGAACAAGAACAGGTTAAGTCTAGACTTAATAGCCACATAGAGTCATTAACAATAAGTGCACAATCTACTCATTATTATACCTTGTATTCATCATCATTACCGACTTATATCATTCGAATACCATCTCATCTTTTTTTTAATATAATCATTTTGTCAGTGCACACACCTTGTAATGCGTTCAGAACTCCAGTCCTTGCCAAGGATTACACTATTTACTGATTATTTTTATTCAGCAAGTTTGCTTTGCTCCGCGAACTCCTTTTGTATGCTTCACAGACAGAAGAATCCCGTTGCTATGGGTTGCTATGGTATTTATCTGTAATAACCTTCAGCACCCAGGCGTATGCGGTTTTTAAGGAAGGTTTTTAGAATTACAGACTTCGAGAATGAAACAGTCTGAAGAGATTACATCTTTCCGCATGGAGCTATAATAGAACTCATCTATACGCTGTATTCAGGCACTGTTGAGGCTGCCGGTAACACTTCTCCCGAAAATCTAACAACACAGATTGCTTTGAATATTCCTGTTCAGTATATAGTTTGTCCAGAAGGAATTAGGAAACCTGCTTGCTGTCTACAGTATTTCACTTTTAGATTTTTGTGGTCTGACCCGTAAACCAGGGGGTCCAGGTGGTCCGGGTTTCCCATCCTGACCGGAACGTCCATCCAGTCCAGCAGCTCCTCTCTCTCCCTGAAAACCATGCAGATGTATAGCTGCTTAACAGGCGTTTAAATGGTAATACACAGGACCCAGCAGGTGCGCGGTAAATTACCATGTAATCAGGCAAAGCTATTATGCAAACAAGCCTGTAATTGAATTTGAATAAATCTTCTCTTACCTTCTCTCCTGGACTTCCTCTCTCCCCTGGATCTCCCTACAAGGGAACCAGAGCTGTGGTTTGATTTACTGCTACAGTCACAAGGACGCAGGTTTACAGAATACCGTTACGCTGTCTGCTCTTTCAAGAGTGAACACAATGAAATATCTAACTTCTATAAATAAACAAATAGCTTTATAGTAATAAAGTGCTTTAATGCAGAGGAAATGAAACAGTCTTAAAAGGAGTTTATGATTAAGAAGCGCAGAATGCTTGTGTCCAGGATACAACGGAATTTCAGCTATGAGTTGTGGGTGCATATCACTTTCCAGTCAATATTTTTAATATTCTAGCAGAAAAGTTTCCAGACCTTTTGAGCAAGTGACCTGAAATAGCACTTTACGTATTTTTTATGACGCCAAGCATTGGTTCACTCCAGATTGACCCTTGTTTACATTTTATGTATGTTAGCAACCCTATAGGGAACTAGAAACCTCCCAAGACATACGGGATCTGGATACTTGGCTCCTCCCCTTGTTCGCCATCAAAGTGTGTAAAGCCTTATTCAACAAATGTTAAAATATGTTCGCTTAATGAACATTTGTTCCTAGTAGAGGCGGATAAATGGAGAAATTTGTTCATTACTGGGATTAATTGCAACATTTAACTATCAAAGCTTGATATAGAAATTCACTTACTTATTTCATTTTGCAAATGCACAAATTATTCCCTCATTCGATCTTGGATGCGATGCGATGCGGCCGCCAGGGTTGCCAGATCACACAGATAACTCCCTCAATGCCGTGTTAAAAGCTGCATTCTCATAACATCTGTACTGAAACTCATCCTGTGTCCAAATTCTGTACGAAACTACTTTGTTTCACCATCATTAGAAAAAAATTATGAGTGATATTTAATGAGAACAGGCAGATTGGAATGTTGGCCTCTGCACAAACTTAAGTGCTAGCAACAGGTGCTAAAACAGCTAAAGCAAGGAATTTGGCCTTCTTCCCTCCCACTGCTCGCCGTCCTCCAGAGCAAAATCCCAAACAGATTTCATTAAAATCGCAGCCAATATTTGAAACGGATGGGCGGTCGCACAAACTCATGACGTCTTTAACCCCGATGTAGCATCACCCGAAACGGCTATAGCAGTACTTAGAATGTCCATTGTATCCGGTACATTTACATAAACTTCATTTATAAATGAATCACAGCCACTAGTTTGGATATCTCTGTGTCAACCTGCTAATTCATTTTTATCATAAAAACATTAAAGAGTGTGATTATTAATGAGTAGGATATGTGCTAGATGATCATGAAGCGCACTATGTTTAAAGAAACAAGAAACTCAGTGGGGAAGCCTGAACACGACGCTGGTCTGTAACGCAGTTTAGGATGAAGGCTCTGAAATACCCACTTTAACATGGACTGTATGGCGACTAACTTACTCTGGCTCCTACTGGTCCACGCTGACCCTCAGCTCCCTGAAATGACACAACAGACATGTGCAATGTTAATAATAGTACTGTAGTCCTGTATCAATATGTACAGCATGAAGTACTAGTGCTGTGTTCACCCGTAACCCTGGAGCGCCCGGTGTTCCTGCTTCTCCGTGTTGACCTTTACTCCCATGTTCGCCAGGGTCGCCGGCTTCACCCTGGAAACAGAAACAGCCACATTATGAGCATTGCAGCGCATGGACATGTTGTAAATCCAATGTTATGTAAAAGATAATGTGCAAAAACTGCGTGCGTGTGTGTGTGTGTGTGTGTGTGTGTGTGTGTGTGTGTGTGTGTGTGTGTGTGTGTGTGTGTGTGTTAGTGCAACATGGATGCTGTACTGTGCCTTGTCTCCTTTATCGCCTTTCAGATGAATTTGCCCTTCTACCTGAAATACAAAAGATAAAATAAAATAAAAAAAATAGAACATAAAAGAAAAACAATAACAATCATGAAGACATTTCAAAGAACTTGACCAAAAATGTGCAAATGGGCTTTTATTACGTAATTACAGAGTCAGGAAATCAATGTAAACAGAAACGATAGTTTTGAAGACAAATCATCAGCTTTGCTACTGTAGCATTGACATTATGTTAAGTTACAGTTATGGAGGAAAAACAGCATGGTGTTTGTTGTTAAATCTGATTCTACATGTAACTGAATTATAGACTTTTGGATTACTGTATGACTGTTTCTAGACGTTGTTAAGGACCACGTCATCATTATTTACACCCTGAAGGTGGAATGGAACTGAAGGAGGGCGTACTTTCTTTTTCCCACGCACTGAGAACTTATCATCATATACTTAAGCCGTCAAAATGTGCATCCTTTGTATTAAAATGATGTAAAGCAAATCTGGGTACTTACCGCGTCTCCGGGGGGCCCTGGGGGACCTTGGATTCCCTGGAATAAAAGCACACTGTTGTTTCGCTCTGTGTGTTTGTGTGTCTGTGTGTGTGTGTGTGTGTATATTACTGTATATGTACACTGTATGTGTACAGAGATTACTGAAGGTGCATCAAAAACTTTTGAGATCAGCTCTGTTTTTTCGCCGTATGCCCTTCCTCAGACGCCTTAAAACCTGGCACTAGATTTCGCTACTGACGATCTGGCCTCTGTGAACAAATTCTCGAATGTCAAAAGAGACTTGGTCTCTTTTGACATTCGAGAATTCGTTCACAGAGGCCAGATCGTCAGTAGCGAAATCTAGTCCTGCGTCTCCTTTCTAGTCGTGGAGATGATGAGCTCATCGACCGTTGCTTCATCTCAGGGCCGCACCCGTACACCCAAGTTACGTCCTGTAATGATGCTCGACATGAACACTCGTTGAAGGTCTTCCTGATCTCTCGTCGTCTTCCAGTGATGTTCTTCCGCTCTTGAAGCACGCGTAATACTCAAATATACACCTCGAACGACTCGCTGCAGCATCGCCGTAAAATTATCAAATCATGTCAAATGTCTCTGCGGCAGATTTACCCGGTTTCACACCGAATTTTACGTTCGCTCTTTGTTCTAACTCGCTGTCCATGATGAAACAACAGACATGATAACACACATAGTCAGAATAGCAGGACAATGTCTTTTGGCACACTGACTTATGAAGGTCGATGCTCCCTGTGACTGACTGTGTGTGTGTGTGTGTGTGTGTGTGCAGCCTTGTGCTGCCATCTGGTGGTGTGTTACAAAACTAGCCTTGAAACTTGTTGATACCACCAAATACGTATGTATTTCTAAAGAAGAAGTGTGTGCATGATGTGATACCTGATCTCCCTTTTGTCCCCGTGGTCCCACAGGCCCTGGAGAACCCTATGAGGTAAACACACACTAGAAATACTACAGCTGAACAGAATAATGCCATAAATGTAAGACTGTATGCGTGATTTAGCAACACATACTATCCTGTATTATAATTCTTAGACATTTTCATAATACTCAAATACAAATACAAGACATGAAAAAAAATCTCCGTATATTAGAATATTTTTTTAAGATGAACAACAATAGACAAGACAAGGACAAAGTAATCTTGACAAGAGCCCATTTTATTTATTTATTTATTTATTTATTTATTTATTTTTATTATTAGAAATATTTCAATCATCATAATTGTTCTCAATGTTCTCACAATGTTTGCATACAGTCTAATTCGTAATTCATTACCCATTCATAATCATAATCACAATAGCAAGCTAAACATGTTGACTGGATTCACATCCGTCTCCCACATTGGCATTAAAACTCTACTGCTCTACTGTACATTTCAGAGTAACTTTGGATCTGATCTTGTAACATGCATGTAAACAGAGCTTTGTCTACAAAGAGTGTAATTCAAAGAAAATGAATTCCTCGTCATACCATACTGTACACTGTTTCTTACACAATGAAATGCTTTTCATAAAAGCGGAGGATGATGATGAGGAAGAAGGACCCGTGCTTTCATGCATGTGTGTGTGTGTGTTTGTCTCTTACATTTCGTCCATGCTCTCCAGGATCACCCATGTCTCCCTTTTCTCCTGGTAGACCTGCTTGTCCTGGAGCACCCTGTAATAAAACACTATCAAGTTAAAAAAAAAAAAAAAAAAAAAAACATAACTGAAAGGTCTGGAATGTCTTCTACAGATATAAGGACTCACCCTCAGTCCACGTTCTCCTGGCTTACCAGACAAGCCGGCCTCCCCCTGAGGGCACACAACACAACCCGGGACATTTAAACATTTATAACCTCATCTCTCTGTCCAAAACATTATATATATACTGTGTCCATACAGTATATCAAATTTTATAAGTATAATCATTTAATAAATCTTTAGTACTGTACTTTATATCGATAAAATAATGTAGAATAAATGAAAGAAATTAAAACAAATATTTTACTGCAACAAGCTGCAAAGTGCCTAATGATTTCATTTAACAACAATTTTCTGCATACAGTGCTTCACATTATAATCTGCAAAAAAATTATACATTTTTATCTCCTAATTATTTAGTTTTCATGACATGTAATTTTATATCAAGCCATTTCCAGGTTGTTACGGTCCCCCCCCAAAAAAAAGAAATGCGGGGAAGGTCAAGAGGGTGTGAATACTTATGCACACCACTGCATGCACACGCAGAAAGAAATCTCACCGGAATCCCATCTTCTCCTCTGTCTCCTTTAAGACCCTAAATAAAGTAAATAAATGAAAAACACAGAGTTTGTAAAGTTTTAGAGAGCTGAGTGAGAAGTCTATCAGCTTCAGTCAGATATTTGGGATTACTGTCATAGAAATAGATAATTTATCATGAACATGTTACAGTTCCTTCTCAGACCTTAGCATTCATCGGTATTAAAGATTAGTAAATGATCACTATAGTATTTCAGAAAGGCTGATGGTATCTGACATCTTTCCCTTTGGGTCCAGCCGGACCTGCAGGCCCGGAATTTCCCGCCTCTCCTCTCTCTCCTGGGTCACCCTGGTTTCCCTGCAGTGTCACAAATCGTATGATCAGTGTATGAACGTACAGCTGGATAATAAATGCGGTAGTGAACGTTTGCGAAGAAGACAGAGCTAACCTTCGCGCCAGGTCTCCCAGCGAGTCCAGCAAGTCCCTGTGAAGGTGGAATAACACTGATGAATCATTACAGTGCACATTTGCCTATGAGATTAATATCTAAGCATGGTGCACACTACATGACTTCATCCCCTCGTTTTGGTGCTCGGTGACCAAAATTCGCACTCGCAGTGTGAAATCTCTGTTTTGCCTTTGAGCACTAGAAATTGCAAAGGCGCCAATATTTTCAAGCATGCTTGTTTTTTTTGGGTGTAGTTTGAAACCCCACTGCGACAAAGCTCAGCATAGAGCAATGAAAAACAATAAGGATAATAATGCTTTTGTAAAATAAATAAATAAATAAGCATGTACAAATAAATACAAACAAGGCAGAGCAGAAACACGGCTAATCAATATCACCCTTCCTGTTTGCTCTTGTTTGCAACTAAAACAGTGTGAAAGCAGAATGACAGCTCTCGGATTTATTTTTCATAGGAAAATGGGATTTGAGGATGATTCATGCTCAGGGGTGGATTTCTCTCCAGGTGAAACATAATAAAGTGTCTTCAAGCATGTAGTGTGCACTTCTCTACAACAACGACAACAACAACAACAAAGACAAAAACAACAGCCCACAAAAGACTGACAGGATCGAAGTGCATCAGGGATTCTGAAAGTTGTGTAACGTGCACGCAGCATAAGAGAGCGATTTCTGTGACATTGATGGCTAACGTTATAACCACTGACAGCCACAGTGAGTCACATTGATCATCACTGATCATCTCATTATATTTTGGTCATGAGGTCGATGTGTCGGAAGCAGGAAATCGTCAGGATTATATTGACTTAATATTGACACTGGCTGAATTGTGATGGCTGGACAACAGGGTCAGAGCAACTCCAATACTCCAAAAGTCGTCCAAGGAAGGAACACAGGGTTAACCGGTGACAGGGTCATGGTGGGTCAAGATTCACTGATGTACATGGGGAGCGAAGGCTGGCCCGTGGTCCAATAGAAGAGCTATTGTAGCTCAAATTAAGGAAAAGGTTGTTGCTGGTTCTGATAGAAAACTGTCGTGGGATCACAGTGTATCACAGTTTGTTACACATGGAGCTGTGAACAGTAGATGCAGATCGATCAGGGTGTCCATGCTGACTTCTACTGTACAGTATGTGTGGCCATGTGAGCATCGGAACTGGACCACAGAGCAATGGATCACGGCATCCTGGTCTGATGAATCACGTTTTATTTGACATCCGGTGGATGTCGATCGCTTTCCTGAGGAAGAGACAACAGCAGGATGCACTATGGGACAAAGGTGAGCCTGTGGAGGACGTGTGATGCTCTGGGAGATGTTCTGCTGGGAAACCTTGATCTACTTTGACACGTACAACAACAACAACCTAAACATTGTTGCTGACCAAGTTACATCCCTTCATGGAAACAGTATTAGTTCTTTCAGCGGGATAACGAGTCAACAGGGTTAGAGGCACTGCAGAGTACTGGATCAGGAATGGATAACGACAAGTCTCCAGATCTCAATCCATTTGAGTCTCGCAACTTGGTGCCAGGTACTGAACCACATCATACCTTCAGAGGTCTAGCGGAGTTCATGCCTCGACTGGTCAAATCTGTTTTGACCGTAAAACTGGATCTACTCTGTATTAGTGGGTGGTCATAATGTTATGGATGATTGATGACGATTGTTTTCATTAATCGCTCAATTTGCTAAATTCATTCCATATATAATTGCAATTGTTTCTAAACCTGTGCTCGGTGAATCCTAAAAGCTCTGGCACAGTAAATAGGAATGGATTTTTTTTTTTTTTTTTTTTGCTGTCTGAATGACAAAAACAATTTAGAGAAATAAATCAGTGTGTGATCGATGAAATAAATATTATATGTATTAATATGTAAAGTTACTAAGGAGACCAAAGAATTATAAAAGCAAACACACTGTTTTCCCCTTAAGGATCTTTAGTCATATTGACAAGTGCTGCACCTTTAATAAAAAAAAAAAAAAAATCTATTCATTTAATTCATTTATTAATTAATTACATTTTATAAAAATCTAAATAAACATGTGCAATTATACAATTATCAAAAAACTGCACTTTATACACTGTCAGGAATCCATGTAGAGTAATAACCTTTGATGTGTTGAATAAATATTGAGAAACACCCCCTTAATATGATTATAATATAATGTCAGCTGTTAGCCTTGATAAATACATTTAATAGTGTTTAAATCATAATCTGTATGAATAAACGCAATGTGACTTTATTTTTTTTAATTAAATTGCTCAGCCGTAATACTGACCCGATCACCTTGCTCCCCTTTAGGTCCAAGCAGACCAGGCAGTCCCATTCCAGGTGAACCCTGAACCAGAGTGAATAAACAACAGAGACAAAGAACAAAAACATTTGTGATTTCAACAAGAAAAACCTCCGGTTCAACCAGAGCTAGTCGTAGCGCGTAACTTTAACTAATGAAACTAACAGATGTGAATAATAAACAGTGATGTTTTGAGTTTGTTATGTTAGTAGCCACTACAACATCACACACACTCATGTACCTTTTCTCCCTTCTGTCCTGCCTCGCCCTTTTCACCCGGAAGACCATCAGAACCCCGAGCTCCTTCCTGACCCTGAAAGATGAACAGAAATGAGAAACAACAACGGAAACAGAGGATTAGTGGAAACATCATCTCTTAGCATCTCTAATGTAAACCTTTCACAGAAATCCACAGAAAAACATAAAAAAAAAAAACCAGCAAGAAAATAAACGAGCAATATTTTTAAATCAATAATTCATAGAGTGGGTGTTCAAGTCAAACCAGGGCTTCAACTTCAAGCACAATGCAGTGATGAGATGCTAAACCGCAGTAAAACATCTGAACGTGCAAACATTTTAAAGAAGGCTGTAATTCAATGAATAATGATCCTGACTGAGGGGGCTTGGAGATTACTGCAGCCGTTTCCCGTGAACATTCGTTGAAACCGTACTCACAATCATTCACCTGTCGAGCGGTCGCTACAACGGTCCATCAATCAGCACAACAACTTGGCACAGGTGTTACGCCGGATGCTCTTCCTGACAGACCCCCCCCCCCCCCCATACCTCCCCCCCATCTCCACATATTTGGGCCATTAAAGGAGTTCCTGGGAGGCCAGCGTTTCGGAGGTGAATCAGGTGGTCCAATCATAGCTCCTTTGTACTGAGAAAACTTTCTACCATGACGTTATCCAAGCACGAGATTATAATTAAGAAATAAAGTAACAAATGGTGTTTGTGGATCTGCTGTAAAAAAAAAAAAAAAAAAGCAGATCCACAAATACCATCTATTATGACGAAACGACAGTTAGCCAAAAGGTGAGGAGAATAAACCATGGAGGTGCTGGACAGCCCTGTAAATCTCATAAGTTTCTCTTTATATTTCCAGTTATTCCACTTTAGAATATCAGCTCCTTTAGCCTCCCGGGTTAAATCCTAAATAGCGCTAAATAGAAAGCTAGTGCGCTATGTAGGAGGTGAATCCCTTATCACAGGCCAAGTAGTGCCCTTGATCAGGGCTTAGAGAGGGGTTTGGGATTCAGCCCAAGTGTTAGAAGCAGCTAGATCTTTGTAACTCACTTTAGAAGTAAATAAAACAACACGAAGTCGATTCGGAACGACTTAGAAGCGATTACTGCAGAGACGGCGTGTTGTTTAAGACGACATCACGTTATGAGATGTGTGTTGTAGCTGACAGTGCTTCCGTGACTGGTTGTGAATGTGAGTTTTGCCAGGCAGCTGCTCTCTCCTCAGTGCTGCTGACCATACAGACCGACTCTCACCCACGCTGAGACACACTGTTAGCGTCATTAACGGCCATTAGAACACCAGTGACGCGGAGCTATATATACACAATAGGCTACGGTCACATTATAAACCACATAGCTCAATTCCATTTGTTTTGGTCAGATCAGAATTGGACGTCATCATGGTTCACATTCATAATTACTTTAATAAGTCACTTTTATCTGCCTCTATATGGTCTTAGATAAACATCCCAGTATTGTTACCGTCTATTATCACCACTCGTGGGACGTCTCATGTCCATTCAGATTAAAAATCAGTTTTTCCTCTCATAACTGTGTTCTGTTATTCTGCACAATCAAAAGTCCTGGTTTGACCTGAACGCTCCTCGTACTTTTAGGGCTAGCTGAAAAACACCCAAACGATGCAGTCATTTAGTCATTATGCATACTTAGTCAGTATGCAAGCAACAGATTATATTTCATACCTTGTCTCCTTTCTTTCCAAATGAACCTGAGCCCTGGAACCAAAACAATAGTGATCACCATCATCATCATCATCATCATACACAATATGCATAGTTTTTTTTTTTTTTTTTCATCCTTCCACCCATGTCCTGTCTTTTTCCTGATTTCTGTTGTAACAGATTGTATTTGGCATTTGAATTTCGCATTATGTTTCTCTTCACAATGCATGATGGGTCTCGGGAACATTGTGGATGCTCTAAAGTATTTATAACTAATGCACTTGAGCTTTAACTTACGCCACCCGGTTCGCCTTTGGCTCCTTCAGCTCCCTGCACACAAACACACAGTAGAGATGAACACACTGCACAGCATTCCATCTGTATATGGTGCATTATTAATAATAATAATAATAATAATAATAATAATAATAATACTACTAAAGATCATCACCTTTTCCCCTGGAAGTCCGTTGGTACCTGGCAAACCCTGGAAACACATGAACGAACAATTTCACAGCATGCATTCAACACACGTACAGCTGAAACACTATCTCTCTGAATTCGTACCCGGAGTCCTGGGGATCCTTGGAGTCCTGGTCTACCCATATCACCCTAAACCATATAAACACACATAGAACATAGACATACCCTTATAAAAAATAACATACAGTACAAAATTCATATCTAAATAAATTTCAGAACTGTATAGGAGATACACACTTTATCCCCTCCTGGGCCGGGTGGTCCTCTTTCACCCTGAGAAGAACACATATAGAATACACATTTTCACATAAAACATTGTTTTTCAAACAAACCAGTGGTAGAACCTAAGACATAAGGAACAAAAAAAAAAAGGTCATTTCTAAGCTGTAATGCGACGCCATGTAAGAATGTAGTGTAATATTAAGTCACATATATGTTGTGGGATGTAGTGAAGTAAAAGCAACAAAACTAGTAGAGATACATGAAACATGTGCTTATGTACAGTAATGAAGTGAACTTAGTTACGTTCCACCTCTGCCAAAATCACAAAGCCATTTTAGGCATAATTTGAAATACATATCTAAACTGGAAATATATTATACTGTATACAGTATAATGCACAACTCATAGTGAAGCACATAGTGATCTCACTCACCCTGTCACCCTGTGGCCCGGGCTCTCCGGCCTGTCCGCGATCGCCCTACGCAGAAGAATCAGAAGACATTTTGCAAAACTTTTTTTTTTGAAACAAAACATAATAAAAATTTGTTTAGTAGCCTAGAACTGGTTTTATAACCTTGCTTCCGATTTCACCAGGAGGACCTCTCGGACCCTGGGACACAAAACATGGATAATAATGCAGCTTTTACTAAGAGTAGAGACAGTAAGTATTTTAAAGCACTCTTTATGTATTTTATGTGGTGTAGATGAGTGTACAGTATGTGTATGATTTAAAACTGCATTTCTGAGATCTATTCGACCAAGTTTGATTTGATTTAACTGTTACAGTGTTGTTAGTGTCGCAATCAAACTCCACCAAGAACACAGTGATATAATTATAAGGACTTTAATTAAAAAACTTACTGTCATGGCTTACTGTCCTTCATCCCACTTCTAAAACCTCACTATATTAACTGAAGCAGTTTTCATTACATTTACAGTGGAACCTCAGCATACGAGTTTAATCCTTTCCAGAGGTGAGTTCTTAAGGCGAAATTTCACATTGCAAAGCACATTTTCCCATAGGAAATAATGTAAATGCAGATCATTCGTCCCAGTCACCCAAAAATGTTACCAATTTCCAACACTATAATCATATTTTTGCGTTTTAAAACAATCATAATATTTAGAAAAGACATGTAAATGTCATAAAATATTAACTGAATGGACATTAAACCTCACTTAACCTTAATTTATGATTCTTCTTTGCACCGGCTGCTTTAAAAACCAACATTCTTGGAAAATTTCAGTTCTTAAGACAAAACTTTGTGAAGCAGGGCGTTTGTATGCTGAGGTCCCACTGTAATTACATACTTAAAAGCAAACATGCAATAAATCATAAATCCATGTAAAAACATTTATTATCATTTGTGTGTTTTTGTATGATTGTGTGTTTGTGCTGACAAACCCGATCACCCGGCTCTCCTTGCAACCCTGGGGCTCCTAGACTGCCCTTTATACTCTCTCCCTGAAATTAAATGAACAATCTAAATATATACACACAACATTTCTAATGCTGAGAAACACATTTATAGACGTAAAATAAAAAAAATCATCTTTGAAGACTGGTGCAAAATGTAACATATTACATAAAGAGATGTAAAGTGCTGGAATATTCCTGAGCTTGAAGTACTCAAGGTGTCTGGAGGTTATGAGAAAATTATTAACAACAGTGTGGTGTGCTGTTCTGTGGTGTGGTGTGGTGTGGAGGGGTGTGGTGTGGGGTGGTGTGGTGGGGTGTGGTGTGCTGTTCTGTGGTGTGGTGTGGAGGGGTGTGGTGTGGTGGTGTGGGGTGGTATGGTGGTGTGTGGTGTGGTGTTCTGTGGTGTAGTGTGGTGTGGTGTGGTGTGGTGTTCTGTGGTGTAGTGTGGTGTGGTGTGGTGTGGAGGGGTGTGGTGTGTTGTGGGGTGGAGTGGTGTGTTGTGGTGTGGAGGGGTGTGATGTGGAGGGGTGTAGTGTGGTGTGGTGTGGAGGGGTGTGGTGTGGTGTGGTGTGCTATGGTGTGGTGTGGTGTGGTGTAGAGGGGTGTGGTGTGGTGGTGTGGGGTGGTATGGTTGTGTGTGGTGTGGTCTTCTGTGGTGTGGTGTTCTGTGGTGTGGTGTAGTGTGGTGTGGTGTGGTGTGGAGGGGTGTGGTGTGTTGTGGGGTGGGGTGGTGTGGTGTGTTGTGGTGTGGTGTGGTGTGGAGGGGCGTGGTGTGGAGGGGTGCGGTGTGTTGTGGGGTGGGGTGGTGTGTTGTGGTGTGGTGTGGTGTGGTGTGGAGGGGTGTGGTGTAGAGGGGTGTGGTGTGGTGGTGTGGGGTGGTATGGTTGTGTGTGGTGTGGTCTTCTGTGGTGTGGTGTTCTGTGGTGTGGTGTAGTGTGGTGTGGTGTGGTGTGGAGGGGTGTGGTGTGTTGTGGGGTGGGGTGGTGTGGTGTGTTGTGGTGTGGTGTGGTGTGGAGGGGCGCGGTGTGGAGGGGTGCGGTGTGTTGTGGGGTGGGGTGGTGTGTTGTGGGGTGGGGTGGTGTGTTGTGGTGTGGTGTGGTGTGGTGTGGTGTGGAGGGGTGTGGTGTGGAGGGGTGTAGTGTGGTGTGGTGTGGTGTGGTGTGGTGTGGTGTGGTGTGGTGTAGAGGGGTGTGGTGTGGTGGTGTGGGGTGGTATGATTGTGTGTTGTGTGGTGTTCTGTGGTGTGGTGTTCTGTGGTGTGGTGTAGTGTGGTGTTGTGTGGTGTTCTGTGGTGTGGTGTGGTGTGGGGTGGTGTAGTGTGGTGTTGTGTGGTGTTCTGTGGTGTGTTGTGGTGTGGTGTGGTGTGGTGTGGTGTGGTGTGGTGTGGAGGGGTGTGGTGTGGAGGGGTGTAGTGTGGTGTGCTGTGGAGGGATGTGGTGTGGTGCGGTGTGCTGTGGTGTGGTGTGGTGTGGTGTGGTGTGGTGTGGTGTGATGTGGTGTGCTATGGTATGGTGTGGTGTGGTGTAGAGGGGTGTGGTGTGGTGTGTTGTGGTGTGGTGTGGTGTGGTGTGGTGTGGTGTGGTGTGCTGTGGTGTGATGTGGCGGGGTGTGGCGTGGTGTGGTGTGGTGTGGAGGGGTGTGTGGTGTAGTGTGGTGTGGTGTGGAGGGGTGTGGTGTGGTGTGGAGGGGTGTGGTGTGGAGGGGTGTGGTGTGGTGTGGTGTAGTGTGGTGTGATGTGGAGGGATGTGGTGTGGTGTGGTGTGCTGTGGAGGGGTGTGGTGTGGTGTGGAGTGGTGTGTTGTGGTGTGGTGTGGTGTGGTGTGGTGTGGTGTGGTGTGCTGTGGTGTGATGTGGCGGGGTGTGGCGTGGTGTGGTGTGGTGTGGAGGGGTGTGGTGTGGTGTAGTGTGGTGTGGTGTGGAGGGGTGTGGTGTGGTGTGGAGGGGTGTGGTGTGGAGGGGTGTGGTGTGGTGTGGTGTAGTGTGGTGTGGTGTAGAGGGGTGTGGTGTGGTGGTGTGGGGTGGTATGATTGTGTGTTGTGTGGTGTTCTGTGGTGTGGTGTTCTGTGGTGTGGTGTAGTGTGGTGTTGTGTGGTGTTCTGTGGTGTGGTGTGGTGTGGGGTGGTGTAGTGTGGTGTGGTGTGGTGTGGTGTGGTGTGGTGTGGTGTGGTGTGGTGTGGTGTGGTGTGGTGTGGTGTGGTGTGGTGGGGTGTGGTGTGGTGTGGTGTGGTGTGGTGTGGTGTGGTGTGGTGTGGTGTGGTGTGGTGTGGTGTGGTGTGGTGTGGTGTGGTGTGGTGTGGTGTGGTGTGGTGTGGTGTGGTGTGGTGTGGTGTGGTGTGGTGTGGTGTGGTGTGGTGTGGTGTGGAGGGGTGTGGTGTGGAGGGGTGTAGTGTGGTGTGCTGTGGAGGGGTGTGGTGTGGTGCGGTGTGCTGTGGTGTGGTGTGGTGTGGTGTGGTGTGGTGTGGTGTGATGTGGTGTGCTATGGTATGGTGTGGTGTGGAGGTGTGGTGTGGTTGTGTAGTGTGTGTGATGTGGAGGATTTGTGGTGTGGTGTGCTGGTGTGGAGGGGTGTGGTGTTGGTGTGGAGGGTGTGTTGTGGTTGGTGTGTGTTGGTTGTGGTGTGGTGTGGTGTGGCTGTGGTGTGATGTGGGGGGGTGTGGGCGTGGTGTGGTGTGTGTGTGGAGGGTGGTGTGTGGGTAAGTGTGGTGTGGTGTGGAGGGGTGTGGTGTGGTGTGGAGGGTTGTGGTGTGGTAGGGGTTGTGGTGTGGTGTGGTGTAAGTGTGGTGTGCTGTGGGAGGGATGTGTGTGGTGTGGGTGTGCTGTGGGGGTGTGTGTGGGTGAGTGGTGTGGTGTGGTGTGGAGTGGTGTGGTGGGGTGTGGTGTAGTGTGGTGTGATGTGGAGGGGGTTGGTTGCGTGTGTAGTGTGGTGTGATGTGGAGGGGTGTGGTGTGGAGGGGTGTGGTATAGTGTGGTGTGATGTGGAGGGGTGTGGTGTGGTGTGGAGGGGTGTGGTGTGGTGTGGAGGGGTGTGGTGTAGTGTGGTGTGATGTGGAGGGGTGTGGGGTGCTGTGGTGTAGTGTGGTGTGATGTGGAGGGGTGTGGTGTGGTGTGCTGTGGAGGGGTGTGGTGTGGTGTGGAGTGGTGTGGTGTGGAGGGGTGTGGTGTGGTGTAGTGTGGTGTGGTGTGGAGGGATGTGGTGTGGTGTAGTGTGGTTTGATGTGGATGGGTGTGGTGTGCTGTGGTGTAGTGTGGTGTGATGTGGAGGGGTGTGGTGTAGTGTGGTGTGATGTGGAAGGATGTGGTGTGCTGTGGAGGGGTGTGGTGTGGTGTGGTGTGATGTGGACGGGTGTGGTGTAGTGTGGTGTGATGTGGAGGGGTGTGGTGTGGTGTGGTGTGATGTTGAAGTGGTCCTAAGTGTGTACTGTTGTCATACTTGTACTCTCACTTCAATTACAGTGACACTAAACAATCATGGCAGTCTGTGAACACACATGTATAACACTTTCCTCCTGTTTTTTTCTGCTTGTGTGAGCTCACACACAACCATGGCCCATTCACACAGCCGGTTCAAGATCGGAATACCCTTTCATCGCTGCTCCTTTCTGTTCTGTATAAAAAGAACTGAGGAGGATTTGGGGATCGAGAGGGGATCTGTGTGAAAAGGGACATCCCCCTCCCCATCGTGGGAATCTGACATTTTTGAGACATATCATGTGTGTGACTCTCCCCCAGAAGGTTTGAACTACAGCAAACTGTTAGCAGCTAACACTCTGGCTTGTCTGTGGGTTCGGCCCAAGCGGGCTGTTCTTTGGCTGTAGATGAGCCTTGGGTGCCAATCGACCTGGTGCTGGGGTTAGCGTTGTCCCTGATTGGTGTAAGCTGATAACGTATCAGAATAATTCATATAAACCTAACATTATAGATTATTAAATCAACACCTTCTGACCAATCAGAGTTCAGAACTGAACAGCGCTGTGCTGTAACCAAATGCAGAGGACAGGACTAACTCTGTTGAGTTAAATAACATTTGCATTCACATGATTTCTCTGGATACTGTGGTGGCATTCAACTGTACTGATATTTAGCATTTAAACATATACACTCAGTTACTGCATCCAAGGAAAAATGTCTATCTGTCAATACAAACAAACAAATAAATAAACATCACACAAGCAGTGAACTCACAGGATCTCCTTTGGCTCCTTTCTGTCCTGTTAATCCGGTTGGCCCCTGAGGTCCCACAGCTCCTTGACGTCCCTACAGAAACACACACACACTCAAACTCAATCAAGCATTAAAAATAAAAAAAATAAAAAACTTAACCCCCGGTGCAGTGTGTTAGGAACCTCCACCAGAGGTCACTGTTCATGTCTGTCTGTAGTTTTTCTTGGTTGACTCAGTTTCCCAGAAGGCACCTCAGTCAGGTGATGAGGGGCTCTGAGGTGGCTCATTAAAGCTTCTATAAATAGCAGTTTGTTCTGGGAAACTGGGTCGAGCATTGTTTGTACTGTCATGTGGGCATTCCTTTTGTTTGGTTTTTGTTTGGTTTTTGTTTCTTTGAGTTTTCTATTTTAGTTATATTGTTTAACCTGTGTTCAAGAGGGCTCTAGTTTAGTTTTCTTTATACTCTTTGTGTTACTGAATTCATGGAGCTGTCCTGTTTCATGTTTAGCTAGGCTGCGTCTCCTCCTGTGTACAGTGTATGTACTGTTCTGTCTTCTGGTTTAATCCTTTGTGTGTAGCTTCCCTTGTATGTGTAGCCACATGAGGGCTTAGCCGCTAGCAGGGTTATCCGCTAGTAGGCCTTGACGGCTAGTAGGGTTAGCCCCTAGTAGGGTTAGCCTCCAGTAGGCTAGCCTCTAGTGGGATTGACTGCTAGTGGTTCTGGTTGCTAGTAGGTTAGCCGCTAGTTTGGTATAGCCTCATGTGTGCCTTTCTTCTTGTGTTCCAGTTCCCCCCTATTAGGTCAGTACTAACCCGGTTAGCCACTAACCCCATTAGCCACTAACCCGGTTAGGTCTGCATCCAGTGTCCCCAGTATTCCATGTAGCTACTAACCTCACTAACCACTAACCCATCTGGTCTCTAGTCTCTGTTGCCCCTGGTCCTGTCTCCTGTCTAGCCCTGTCTCTCCAGTCCTGTCTAGCCCTGTCTCTCCAGTCCTGTCTAGCCCTGTCTCTCCAGTCCTGTCTAGCCCTGTCTCTCCAGTCCTGTCTAGCCCTGTCTCTCCAGTCCTGTCTAGCCCTGTCTCTCCAGTCCTGTCTAGCCCTGTCTCTCCAGTCCTGTCTAGCCCTGTCTCTCCAGTCCTGTCTAGCCCTGTCTCTCCAGTCCTGTCTAGCCCTGTCTCTCCAGTCCTGTCTAGCCCTGTCTCTCCAGTCCTGTCTAGCCCTGTCTCTCCAGTCCTGTCTAGCCCTGTCTCTCCAGTCCTGTCCTTAGTTAGCTCCAGCTCCATGTTTCCTTCTGTCAGTTCCCTGTGTCAGCTCCTGGTTCCCCATGTTCAGCTCCTTTCCTGTTGTGTTTTTCCTGAGCCCTAGTTTTAGTTTACGTTTGTTGTTTTGGTTCCTTTGTTGGTTTGTTTCAATGTTTGAGTTTATGTCTTTCAAATAAAGACTGTTTGCACACCCCTCTGCGATCATGCCTACCATATATGCCAACGGCAACTACATCCGCCAGTCTAGCCACTACTACCAGCTAGACCCATGACCGTGTTCACGTGAGTTCAGCTAGAGATGAAAGCTGTAAACATCTTTATTTCTGATGTAAATTTGAACAATTTAACATGGGGTTCTATGGAGAGTCCTAGTGGTCATTCAAAGAACTGCATGTATTGGACTGTTTCCACATTGGACTGGTTTATCAAAACTGGAGGTTTATATATACAGTATGTTTGTTTATATAAATAGCAAAACTTAGTCACCTAAATCTGACTTATCTACTGTATGTCCTAAGGACTGAGAGGATAGACTGTTTATTATCACTGGAACGCACACACACACACACACACACACACACACACACACACACACACACACACACACATTGTAGTGTCAAATGAATTTGAAAATGCCACACTTACCGGTTCACCTTTTTCTCCTCTAACTGCCACCCCGCTGCCCCCTCCGGGACTGCCCTGTCCATCAGCACACACACACACACACACACACACGGATCAGTCTCGGCTCAAACATCTCTCTACAATACTGTTCTAATCACTAGTCATTATTACTCACTGGTTCCCCACGACTTCCTTTCTCACCCTACAGAGAGAGGGACAGAGACAGTTATATTAAACATATAAATTATTCACCATAAGACAGACAAGAAGTTAATAATTCTGAAAAAATTGTTTAAAACTACATTATTAATTTCAAGCTTCAAAAATAATGACTAAATATTGCTGCATACACAACTACTTAGACTTTAAATAAACAGATTTAGACACTAAATAAACAACTGCAATCTTAACTAAGAGAGATTAGTTCTAGATAAATAAACTGTGCAAGCTATCCACATGTTGACCATGCCAAAGCACGCACACACACACACACACACACACTCTTCATTATGTTGACCTTTATCGAGATCCCAGCTGGTCCGGCAGGTCCAGGACGGCCATCGTTACCCGGGAGTCCCGGGAGCCCTCCCTCGCCCTTTGCCCCGTCTATACCTGGTCTCCCTGGTGTACCCTGAAAACAGTCAAAAGGGGTTCTTTTGTGTGTGTTTAAATGTTTCTATAAATAAAATATGAATAGTGTATAGTGTACATAATGAATTAAAATGAATAATTCTCATGTTGCCGATCCTCAGTGTAACTCTGAGCTCCTTACGTGTAGCCCGGGCAGACCCGGCTCGCCTTTGCGTCCTGGCGTGATTCCCAAGGCAGATCCAGGCTCCCCCTGTAACAGAGAGCGTTTCTCTTTAGCACAGTGACAGAAGCATGGCTGCACACCATCATCTGCGCTGCCAGGATCCCATTACAAGCCGAGTGTGACTCTGACTACATCAGGGTGATGTTTAAACCCCAGACAGAGCATGTACTGTATCTGTGTCTCTGAGCATGCTCATCATCTCACGTCACTGTGTGACAGAGGAACACCTGGAGAGGTGAAGCTCTTACCCGATCACCTTTCTGTCCCTTTGGTCCAGATAAACCAGCACTACCAGGTTCTCCCTAAAGAAACAGGTGAAGTATTAAACACTGAAACATATTAACATCTATGTGTGTGTGTGTGTGTGTGTGTGTGTGTGTGTTCACTCACAGGGTCTCCTCTGACTCCAGGTAACCCCTGCGCACCCTACAATAAAATAAAACATATAATATAATAAAATTTTGTTTACAAACAGGGATCAACAATGTTAGAGTAAAAGACAGACATAGACAGACATGTGGAAAGAGAAGCAGACAAGCAGTCAAAAGAAAAAGAGACATCCAGGAAACAGAAAAAAGGACACTGATAGATACCAATAAATAAACATACACATGGACACAAGAAGAGAGAGTAAGAAAGACAGACAAGCAGGTATAAATGTACTGTAGACAGATATACTGACAAAAAGAGAGCCAGACAACCAGACAGGCATGTAGGGAGACAATAAGACAGATAGAGAGACACACAGAGCAAAAGGACAGAGAACTGCAGAAAGAAAGACGGACAGATAGAGAGGCAAGACAAAAAAGAGAGACAGACGAATAGACAAACAAAGGTACAATACTTCAATCAGCAATAACATTAAAAGCACAGACAGGTGAAGTGAGTAACACTGATTATGTCCTTATACATGAAGAGTCAGTTTTTGGACTCTTGGAAAAATGGGCAAGCGTAAGGGCCACAGTGCGATGGCTAACAGCTGGGTTCGAGCATCGGCTTGTCTTCTGGGGTGTCCCTGGTATGCAGTGGTCAGTATCTACCAAAAGTCCAAGAAAGGACAAGCAGTGGACAGGGGACAGAGTCATTGTGGTCCAAGGCTAACCTGTTTGTGCCAATCCCACAGAAGAGCTACTGTAGCACTGTGGTAGCTGATGTGGTGACACAGTATTAGGTCAGTGCTTTTATTGTAATGGCTGATGTTTGCAGACAGACGAATAGAACAGAACGACATACAGAAAGACAGCTGCAGACAGACTTTTTTTTTTTTTGAACTGTGTGTGAATGAGCCACTGCACACTTCTAGCTCTGATCAGCGTCTCTCCAGGGTACTCACAGGAGGTCCTGCTACCCCCGGGGTTCCTGAACGACCAGGAATGCCTGGATTCCCCTGCAGCCCTGGAACCCCCTGTCACAAACAAACAAACAAACAAACAAACAAACAAATGAGAAATTAATATGCAATTGTTTTAATAGACAGATAGTTAAATCAGCTGATTTAGTAAAAGGTCGTTTTATAACTATAGCTCATTCATATACTGTATATATTGTATTTAATATTAGATTCCCCTAATGTAGAACTTATAACATTATTATTATTATTATTATTGCACTCACAATGATCGTCATCATTCTCAGTGAATGCAAAGACATCTACTCTGCATCTGCAGCGTTTTGGTTTCTCCTCTTTTCTGCATTTAAATCTACTGTATTCAATTTATTTTATTATATTTTCATGTAAACAGTTAAAGTTTCAGTATGTTGTTGTGTTTATTTATGTTTTCATTTCCAGTCACTCAGTGTTTTTGAGCACTACCGGACGGGGAAGAAATGAGAAATGCGTCTTTTATTGCTGAACTCTTACAATTACAATAAGGACTAAAACTAAATAAACAAATAAATTGAGCACAAAAAATACAAAATCCATCATTATAGTTAGAACAATATAAAAAAATGAGCGATGTTAATGATTAATCACATTAAGACGTAGTTCTTTATAGCTCATATATCTAACTTGTATTTAACTTGTACACCACAGGAGGGCGCACTTGCAGTTACTAGTCATAGGGGCCGATATTAGACACCATCAGAGAGACAAAAGCTTCATTATTATTATTTTTTTTTTTTAATTCTGTGCTTCATTAAATTGTCTAACATAACTAACTACCATGTTTGTGCCACTAGAACTATTTGTTAAATAAATGAAAAAAATGAAAGTAGAGATTCTTACACTTTCTCCTTTTTCTCCTCTTAATGTCGGTCCTGGAGGACCAGTGGGTCCCTCGGGTCCCCTGGGGCCCTCACGCCCAGGTGTGCCATCACGACCCTGACATGCACAAACGTTTATTATTCATGTGGGCAGGAAATCATAAAACAACAACACTGAAGCATGGAAAATAAATAAGTTCATAAATAATAATAATAATAATAATAATAATGATCTGAGATTGACTCACAGGTTCTCCTTTCCTCCCGGGCACGCCGTCACTTCCTCTCTCACCCTGAACACAAAGTCAATAACATTCAATAAACTGGACCGATATGCATATGAAGCAAATGAAGCATTATTGGCATACGAGCTGAACCAAACCGAATGTCGGCTAAGTGGCGTGTACGCCTGGGATCAGGGGGTCAACACTTCTTGGCGTCAGACACAGAACCACGAGTCCCAATAATGTTATCAAGGACGGAAGCAAGAAGAAAAAGGGAGCCGCGTTCAAAGCAGCCGGTGCCGAGAGGAATCATAAATTAAGGTTAAGTCAGGTTTAATGTCTATTTATTTCATATTTTACTACATTTCCATGTCTTTTCTAAATGTTTTGATTGTTTTTACAGTATATGCAAAAATATGATTATATGGCATCACCCTAAGTCTGGGTTGATGCCAAGGCACAGAGTCAAAATTTGGTGCCAACACGATGAAACCTGCACCAACGATCCTTGTGTCAGCAGTCCAGGCTGGTGGAGGTGGTGTGATGGTGTGATGGTGTGATGGTGCGGCGAACGTCTTCCTGGCACACGTTGTGTTCGTTAATACACATCACAAAGCAAGCGCCCTGGATCTCAATCCAGTAGAACCTTCTGCATTTCGTAGCTTGAATGTGCATCTTATAAATTTGCAGGAATTGTGAAAAAAACAAACAAAAAAAAAAAACAAATGTGCAGCTGATTCTTAAAATAATGTTTCCAACATTTTGTGTATCAACTGATGCTGTCCTGAAAGCAAAGGCAGGCCCTCGGACATACAGTAGTGTTCCTAATAAAGTGTCAGGTGAGAGTAGAGCTGATACGTGAACAGCAGTAAAGTTCCAGTCATGTTATTACACCGTACCTTCTGCCCTAGTTCTCCTTTCTGACCCTTTAAAAAAGAAGAAATGAACAATTATCACTACAGGATAGAAACAACACAGGGATGATGACTCTCTCTCTCTCTCTCTCTCTGTATAATGACTTACCTGCGGGCACTGAACTGTACAACCCTCTGTTGTTCCAGGGTCCTATTACAAAACACAGAGAGAGAAAAAAAAAAAAACTTATAATGTGTGTGCTTTTGAATGCATCATCTTGACGCAGTGCATTATGGGATTTCAGGGATCCATTCTTTAGGGGATGTTTATAAAATCGAGAAACGTTTCTGAGCAGTGAATAGTTTAGACACTATTCATGAAAAAGAGAGAGAGAGAGACAGAGAGAGAGCTCTCGAATGCGTAAGCGATCTAACGTACACCGGTTCCTCTCGCAAACCCACACAGCAGGTCTGCGAGTTCAGGGTGGAGTCTGTAGAGATCGTCTGCATCTCGAGCCTGCAGGAGATTCTGAGGGCTGCGGTTTGTGACCGCCAACAGCAGCTCCTCCGAGTTCACCCGCCCGACTCCGACAGCCAGCACCGCCACACCTGAGACACAAGAGCGAACCTGACCACTGAACACGCGGGTAATGAACAAACTGGAAACATTATTGTACTGCAGTGGCAAATTCAGACAAGACAGAGATATTACATACTTATAGGTGCAAAAACCAGTACACAAAGACTCTCACATTACAGCTCGCGTTTAGAAGGATGTTCTCGACTGGACTACTGTAACGCTTTACTAGGTGGCTGTCCTGCCTCCTCAATAAAAAAGCTTCAGTTAGTCCAAAATGCAGCCGCCAGGGTTCTCACTAGATCCAGAAAATCTGATCATATAACCCCAATATTATCGTCCCTGCACTGGTTACCTGTTCAGTTAGGAATGAATTACAAGCTACTGTAGCGTTACTTACAGTCGACCTGTACAGTGGCCACCACTTTATGCTCTTTCTTTCTTGATGAATTTAAGGATCATTCTTTAGCCTTTTTTATTACATGTCAAATCTCCTTAGTTGTCGTCTTTGCTCGATGCAGCTCGATCATTTAACCCGTCGGAAATGGCGACTTTGTGACTCACCAGAATCTCTGAGGTCAACCGCAGCTCGCCGAGTATCATCTTCAGATTTCCTGTCAGCGATGATGACGACCACGCCCGGTATGCCAGACCTTCGACCTGCTCTCTGGCTCAAAAAATACTGTCGCGTGAACGTCAAGGCCTGAGCTAAACACACACAAAGATCAAAAATGCGATTTTTTTACAAAGTTCAGGCAATGCAATCAGGGCCAAACACACATCGTAAAAATGCAAATGCGAGTGTAATCTATTTTGGGATTTGTTTTGAATTTGTTTTCTCGCATATGTGCGCGCGCACACACACACACACACACACACACACACACACACACACTACCTATATTACTACACATGACACACCTATATTATTTCCTGGTCTCTCCGTGAATGGGATGGTCTGAATCTCCCTCAGAAGGCTTTCACTGTTGCTATGCCGACTGAGGAGGAACTGCACTTTGGGCTCTGCGCCGTAGACCAACACCGCCATCTATAGGTGTAAAGCAGCAAACACAGCAGCATACTTACATAGTTATCACCCGTCTTACCACTCGCGTGTCAAAAGCTTTAAAAAGCGCACTATGGTGAATGTATAAGTTTAAAATGCAGTTGAATGTTAATGACCCGGGTGCGCCACCTAGGGGTGAAGAATAGCACAAAATGATGTGAGTGCATCATATAAACCTCAGGAGGTGATAAGTATGAGAAGGCGAAATAGAATTTTTTAATAAGTTACACATTTGTTCGTGTGTTTGTTTCACCACACCGAATCTGAATCTCATCCTGACTTGCAGGAGGGTTGTGTCAGGAAGGGAATACGTCATGAAAACCGTGCGCGGGTGGCATGGTCCGCTGTGGTGACCCCACGACAGGAGCAGCCGAAAGACAACCTGCTCGCTTTATAGGCAACATACAGTATCGTGACACGCTAGCTACACCTTGTTAGACTCACCTGTGAGTCCCGAGGTCCGATGGAGGTGAAGGATCCAGCGACGCTCGTGAGCAGGGACAAAACAGGCTCCTGTAGCGCCGTGCGATCCCGAGTGGCGGGGACCAGGAACACCACATCCAAACGCCCGTTCACACACACTGAGGGAGACAGAAAATAACACGGGGCTCACTTATTAACTCTTAAACACGTTACACAAGTACATCTCCGATATAAAAAGTGGACGAGTGGCATTCTGGTTAGTAGAAGTGAGACACATAGTTAAAGTCCCAGTGCTGTTACCATCTATCAGCACTCAAGTAATGCGTCTCATTCAATCAGGTCTAGCTGTTGTAACTGGTGATAATCCAAAATACATTTTACAGTTCAGTTCAGAAGCAGTTCATTGGAAAGGTAAGAAGTCAAATGTGTAACAGGATGGATTTCTATGTTGGAATCAGCATTAATCTGACATTTTAGTTCAAAGTGGGCCAAAACGGAAAAGGAGCTATTGAGGTGTTAACCGCACAAAAGCAATTTTAGTAATCCGTGTCCTTCGTGAAATCATCCCTTAAACACACATCCATCATCTGAGTGAACATGTGGACAAAGCAGTAACTCCATAGCGACGGTGTAACACATACAGCGCGAGACCAGAATAAAACCGTGCCACCTGTGCGCTCTTCCACGTCAGCCTCGGGCCCGGGGTAACCATAGAAGACGGGCTGCACGGTGAAGCGGTAGCGACGCCCCAGTCTCAGACTCGTCACACGGAACGAGCTGGTCGTGTCGGGCAGAGTGAGGGACTGGACGCCGCCTGGGTCTGAAAAACAAAACACACCCGTTACACACAAACACACGAACAATATTTACATTTGCCTAGAAATTCTCCATGTCGTACCTCGTTCGTCCTGCCAGCGCAGTATGTATCCGGTGGCACCTCGTAGCGGATTCCACGCCAACTGTACAGAATCCTGGGTAATATCCACCACCCTGAAGTCTGTCACGGACTGCTGCGGAGCTGAGACAGTGACACACACACACACACACACACAGTGAGTGAGTGAGATGAAAGACGGGCGTGTGTGTGTGTGTGTGTGTGTGTGTGTGTGTGTGTTCACTCAGTACCAGTGGACTGTGTGATGGTGACAGGTTGACCTTCTCTGCCACTCAGCATAGCAGCCAGTCGGATGGTGTAGCTCAGGCCAGGGCGGAGTCCATCCAGCGTGTATGAGGTCGCGCCTCGATCGATCAGTCGACTCGACTCAGTTTCACCTGAAACGCATGAGCACTTTAAAGAAGAATCCACACCCAAATAAATAGAGACGCTCTGTTAAACACCACAATCAGGCTTTGCCATGTGTACTTTGTTTTGTCTTGGAAACTTTTCAAATGTTTGTCTAATTTAATATGAGTGAATCTGCACGCTTAAAAAAAACAAAACAAAAAAAAAAAAAACACAAATTCAATGATTAGAAATTTCTGTTTCCCTCCGAAGATAAACCTCAGAAACAACGTATGTGACAATGTTGTCTATTTAATATGAATAAAAAAATAACATTTGATGTTTTACATATTATTTAATTACTATTTGACAATATTAAATCTTGCATAAATCCAACAATTGCCAACATGTTAAGGGAACGCGTATGTAAAATTGATCTAGAATACGTGTTATATTTCTCATGCTATATCTTTCACCTGATTTATTTATTTTTCCTTTAAATCCCCTTAAACGGCGCCTCCGAGTGGCGCAGTGATAAAGCGCTCGCCCTATGATCCGGAGATCGCAGGTTCGATTCCCGGGTGGTGCTGTAACCTCTCGCAGCCGGAGGTCTAGAGAGAGCTGATTGGCCGAGCTCTCTCAGAGGGGAGGGATGAGAGGTACATAGTGCTCCTCCCACATTAATCACGGCTCTACAGCCAGTCAGGGGCATCTGTGAGCTCGTGCGAGCGGAAGGAGCGGATATAAAAACAAAAGTGGATATAAAAATAAAGGTTCTAAAACAGAAATCATGCCATAATGGACCTGATGTATACAATAATGACTAGATTTAACAATGGCCAAAACACAGTATTGGTTCAGATTTGTTTTTGTTATACTTACAAGACATAAAATGTGTGGCCAAAGAAGCTACTTCTGAAGTTTATGTTATATGGAAGTAACCGATCTTGCTTCCCTAAAAATTTCAAGTTGCAAACTTCAGCCGTTTTGGGGAGATGATTTTATACTGAATGTGCCCCAAAATATGGCTATTTTCAGCTTTATACTGTCTCGCTTTAAACAATAATCATTTGAAATGCAAATTATTCATATTTCTTTGAGTATTGATACTTAAATTGGTGTAAGCTTCTAGAAGCATATGACCTGTAAAAACTGTTGCTGAAATTAAAGCATTCCATGTAAAATTAAGGATTTTGTCCTCAAAAGATCTGTAGTGTCCGTAACCATGTCAAATTCATGTTGCAATATCTTAATCATTTTGCATTTTAGAATAATGCTCTTTCAGGTTTATGACTTTTCACATGAAATCTAAATTGGCCGAGTTTCATCTGAATGACCATTAAGATCATTGAACAATTTGAATTGAAAAAAGTTATGGACATTAACATTTAACAGAGTCGGAAATTGTATTCAGCAGCCTCATTGCCTCATGCTTTTGATGAGGACAATTCAGACCATTGAAGTCACTTCAGATGAGATGGTGTTGAATCAGGCAAAGAGCTACACTTTCCGACAGTGTAGTCTAACAATAAAAATGTAGAACAATATGATCATATTATTAAATTGTAATAGTTAATGTTACGTCATACTAGGACGTCTTTACCTTCAGCATCCTTTGTGAATATTATGGGATTTGGATTCATTCTTCTTTGCTATCATCACATTTTTTTTTTGCCGTTTGGATGAAGTAGTACTCAGGACCTTGGAGATGGGATCAAAAACTAACTAAAACTAAAAAAAAATTATTATAAAGTACTTTAACCTTTTACATGTTTATGTGGTAAAATGTTGTCATTCCTCTTGTACCTTGTGAGGAGCTCCAGTAGATTCTGTATCCTTCGGCTTCTCTCACTGTTCTCCAGATGATACGCAGTGATCCTGGAGCTAACTGTTCAACACGCACTCCCTGTGGTCGTTCCTCAGGCACGGGTCCTGAAACAAAAATGCAAACACACACACACATGATCATGATCATATCTAGAAAAAAACTGCATTTTGTTAGCACTTATGCATGATGTCCACACACTGACCTGTGGTAACCTTGACAGAGACTGGAGGTCCTTCTCGGTTCTGGACCAGAGCAACGACCTGAACGTCGTACTGAGCTCCTCCGTCCAGTTGCCTCAGATCCAGTGATGTTGTATTGCCGCCAACCAGCTGAGACGACTCCTGTCCACCTGCATCACGACCCCGCCCCCCGAGACGCATCAAATCAACAACATGTTTATCACTAGAGCGGTGAATCGTAGTTAGATAGGTGATTTGATTAGATTTTTGCCAGCTGTCGTTTTCAACTCTGTAGCAGTAATTTTCACTGTCTGATTTGCCTCATGCAGATATATTTCTAACTAATTTTGGAGTATTAAAAACAACCACAATCTATTGTATACATACTGTAGAATAAAACTGTAAAGATTGCGGGTCTGTACTTTGAGGATCCTTGCAAAATATCATAAGATGAGTAATAAAACAAATCAAGATCATGTTTGGAACTTTTTGTCTGTCTGTTTGTTTGTGCACGCAACACATAAGAACGACCGAACAAATTGTAATGGGGTTTTCACAGGTTTATTTGGCCGAGCTGGAGGTCACATAAAGACTTAGTTTCATCACAATCGGGCCACGGCAAGAAAAGTTATGCTACTTCTGAAATTTAAATGGAAAACGCCCTTATATCATAAAAAAATCATTAGTTCATCTCGAAATTCAAGTAATGGCGCGGTACATTTTTTAATATGAGCTTACTAGCCCATAAGCCCATTTGTGTATGAGCCAATTAAATTCTACTCAATGAACGCAAATCTCACACCTTCATTCCGCGCAGGACACATAAAAGTTTTGGTCAATTCCAAAATTCAACAGATGGCGCTGTTCATTTTTTAAAATGTGCATATTTAATTAACTTTCAAAACTGTAGAAAAACTTTCAAAAACTTCTTCATTAAAGATATTTTGTGAGTGGATCATCTTCATTGATTTATTATTACACAAACACTTTGCTTTAGCAGAAATCTGTTTTATACAGTGGAACCCTGGATTACGAACGTAATTCTGGAAGAGGGCTCATATATCAAAACACTTGTAAACCAAATCATATTTACTTATAAGAAATAATGGAAACTCAAATTATTCGTTCCACAGACAAAAGAAAACATAACAATAATTAATATAAAATCTAATGTAAAAATAAAACAAATTAACCTGCACTTTACCTTTAGTAACAATAAAGACCCAGCGGGGAGACGATTACCCACAATTCCGCAGCGCAAGAGAGAGGAAAACCATTGGCTCAGCTGTGATCACGTGATGCTCGGCGTCAAAACAGGAAGCGCATGCGTATTACATGATACTCTGTACTCGTAAACCAAGACTTGTTCATTTTCCAAGTCAAACTTTATTACAAATCTTTGCTCATATTGCGGAGCACTCGCAAACCACGTTACTCGCAATCCGAGGTTCCACTGTATTTCATTTGGATTTTTTTTAAAAAGCTCATGCGGCCTCACCATCAGATCTCCTCCATATCACCCTGTACGCTGTTGCACCCTGAACTCCAATCCAGCTGATCCTCACCACCTCCCCTCGAGACTCGTGGTGTAAATTAGTCACCGGTCCGACCACAACCTCCTCTTTAACTAAGGAAGCAAGAAGCAGAGTGTGTGTTCAAACAGATTTTACTACAAAAAGCAAAATATGTGTTTTTAAACATTTAGACAAGTATGTGATTTTTTTCCCTCAAATGTATGCAAATGTGTAAACAAAACTTACAAAGGACGTTTAAGTCAAAGCGGGAGTCTGATTGCGCAGAATAACAGAACACAGCGATAAGAATAAAACCTCCATTTATTTCTCTACATAATCCCCTGCTACACTGATGCACTTATCCCAGAGTTTCACTACTACTGGGACACCATCAAGGTAGATAGTTTTCTCAGCAGACCGGAGTCATGATCGGACTGCCTGCTTCACGTCTGGCCTCCCAGGAACTCCTTTAATGGCCCAAACATGTGGACACAGCACTGTATCTCCTACTGTAATGTTTCATTACTGATGAGTAGGAGTGTGTGTTTGTACAGTACCTGTGCTTGTGTTCACGATGGCACCTGGTCCCTCACGAGAGCCAACCAGAGCAGAGACAGATATTCTGTAGGAGGAGCCTTGCTGTAACTCACTGATCGTGTAGGACGTGAGACCGGCAGATACGACCTGAGAGTCTTCCGTTCCTGAGAATAAAAGAGACAGAACACTCAGGATGAATCGAGGCCTAAATAAAATAACGGGTTACGAAATTTCACACAATGACCTCATTTCCTGCCCACCATCATCACGCCGCCAGGTGATTTTGTATCCCGTTGCTCTGGATACGGGATCCCAAGAGATACGGATCCTTGTGGCACCAGTGTCATTAATTCGCAGCCCTGAGACCGTCCCAATGTAGCCGTTTGTCCTGGTGGAGAGAGTCACCACTTCCCCGACCTGACTGCCAATCATAGAGGCCACGCCCACGACGACAGATTCATCAGGCTGCAGTCGCTCTATAATGTAGGAAGTAACACCTGGCCCGAGCTCCTGGAACTGCTCTGGATCTGAATGAGAGAGAGAGAGGAATCATTTCAAGGACACTTTATACTTGTCCCTGCGGTATATATACAGTACGGTGAATTTCCTATACTTACTGTCGCCTTGTCTCCAGGTGACCCTGTATCCCGTAGCCCCATTAACCACACTCCATGTGATCCTGATCCGTCGACTGTTGACGTTCACTACACGCAGGTTCGTCACCTTGCTCGGAAGTGGTGCGAATTCTGTTAATGGAAGCACATCAGCAGGAATGCACTTATTCATCCGCTGGTCCATCACTATGTTTCTCAATGCACCTTGTGTATAGCATGTGTATATACTGTATGCACTAAAGTACATTGCTTTATCAAGTAACTTGTCTTTCAGCACTCTAAAAAATCAACTCGACAACCTAAAGACATCAGCTGCCAGGACTCAGGATCATTTGTGATCCTTTAAGCTGAACCAACGAGTAAGAACTTGTTCTGGTGGTCTCCGAAAATATTCAGACTCGTCCTGTGTGGCAGAGAGCTCATATCAAACCGCACACACACACACACACACACACACACACACACACACACACACACACACACACACAGTTATGCCAGGACTTGTGTTATAGAGGAACACCAACGTGGAGTCAGTGTGGCGATACATGAACTGCCACAGAAAAGAAATTCTTCATCCTAGAAGTAAAAACCTTCAGTTGATGGAATTGGGATTCTATCAGAAGACTTTTTGATGATTTTAAAGACTAGGTTAAGTTAATTTTAAAAAATAATAAATTACAAACTTAAGTCTTGATGGAAAAAAACACAAAAACAAAAATGGAAGTAAAACAATGAACAACAGAATCAACATCACATAAAGTAGACAATTAGGAGTTGATGTGCCAGCTATCTGACTCCCCATGACTGTGTGTGTGTGTGTGTGTGTGTGTGTGTGTGTGTGTGTGTGTGTGTGTCATATTCAAGAAATCTCGAAGAAATTATGGGAGTGAAGTAAAAAGATAGACCTTGAATTGGATAGTAGGTCAGAGGACACACACACACACGCACACACAAACACACACACACGCACTTACTCACATTATTCCTAGGGGCAATTTAAAATCGCAATCCACTTACTGCCATGTTTGTAGGCGGTGCACTGCAAAAAAATATTTTAGAAAGTGAAAATATCTACAATATAGTTTATAAAAGTTACTGAAATTGGAAGCAAAAAATTTATTGTTCTACTAACAGATCATTTTAATGTTGATAGTTTTATGTATTTATTTCTAAAAAAGAAACAAAATGATCTGCCAATAGAACAAGACATTTATTGTGAGACATTTCAGGAACATCTCCCTACAGATAAGCTTAATAACCTCATATTCAGTTTGTTGTAAACTTATTTTGAAAAAATTGTAGATAAGATAAATTTGATTAGATTTAAGAATATGTCACTTGCTAAGATGTCAGTGTGGGAGGAAACCAGAGGAAACGTCTACACATGTACAGTGTGAGGAATTTCAAATTTCAAATTAAAATTTCAAATTCAAACTTTCAGTGTTGAATGTGATTTCGACAATGAAAAAATAAATAAATAAATAAATAAATACATTAAAAAAAATTCCCGGAACATGTTTGATTATATATATATATATATATATATATATATATATATATATATATATACACACACCTATTTGATTTTTAAAAACTATACTTACTGTATATGATTTCCTTAACCAATAAAATAAACAGCTTGCCTTAAGGAAATAAAGAACAATAAAACAAAAACTCTTTGTCATTTAGATGCTCTTTGTCTGAACTTCAAAGAACTGGCCTGAGGCATCATTTCAGCTTTAAACCTCAAAGAAAAGCAGAGGATGGAAATCTCAAGACCACATGTTTATTTATGCAGGGTGCTTTATCCTGTTTACCCGCTGAACTGTAGCTCAAGTAAACACACACACACACACACACACACACACACACACACACACACACAGACACACACACACCTGGTGTGATGATGATGGTTGCTGCAGGTCCCTCGCTGTAACCCACCACGGCAGTCACAGCCACAGAGTAAGACACGCCTCCTAGAAGGTCACGGAGGTCAAACGTCGTCTGATTTCCATAAGCAGTCCGTTTTATCTCCAAGCCAGCTGGAGAGACAGATACAACATCGCATTAACACACACACACACACACACACACACACACACACACACACACACACACACACACACCACAACACACACACACACACACACACACACACACACACACACACACAAACACACACACACACACACACACACACACACACACACACACACACACACGCACACACACACATGTAAGGAGTATAAAAAAAGAAGCAGATACATATTATAATAGCTAACATTATTCTTATTAATAGTTAGATATATTTAAATGTGTATTCTTTATTTATAGTTAGTTTAGGCATTTTAATATTCATGACAAAATTTTGCCTCTTTTCCCAAACTCCATTTTATTAATTTATGAAAACATTTTTATTTCATGGGAAATGAAAAATAAAATAAAGCACACCGTAAGAAAGTTAACTTTATTAGTTACAACCCTCTGTACATTATTCTTCTGTACAATGTCTTCTTACACTGCTTGTTGAGGACAACGATGTTGTACTTCGTTGCCCCGGCGATCCCGGTCCACGCCAGCCGCACCGTGCGTCCGATCGTCTCCTCCACTCGCAGGTTGGAGACTCTACCGACCAAAGGCAACGCTGCACACAGTACACACACAATCAACTAGTCAGTGCAAAATACAACACTTTCACCAGAGTTAATAGAGACATGCAACACATGCAACAGTTTATACTTGCTTCAGCATCATCATCATCATCATCATCATCCTCACGGTTAATATCTATTGAAGCACCCATGTAGGTTCAATCTTAATTATGAATAACTCTCTTATAACTTCTTAAAGACATTACGCAAACATTTATACATATTTATAGACAGTTTATATATTGGAGAATAATTTCTTAGAAACACACTTAGTAATGATTTTTAGGTTAAATTATGTTTTAATAATGACAAAAATCTCACACTTTCCATTTAATAATTTGTCATTTTATTTATAATAAAAAATATTTATCATAGAACAATTTGCAGAATATTAAACAATAAAATATAATAAACAATAAATAAGATAAAACTAAATAAAACCAAATCAAAAAATGTTCATTTAAACTTAAACACTCCTGTTGATCTGTCAGCCAGTTAATTACTAGGTTACTAGCTGATTAACTATCAGGGATTAATTCCATTTTATAAGCTAAGTATATACAGTAGAGCTGATACTGTAATATATTCTGTAGCATTATTTAAGGAATAGAACACTTCAGGATGTGCTGGTAGTGACACTGTTGTGTGATGTAATAGAGTTACTCTTATTTTCCTCAAGCTGACTTTTTTTTTCCTTTAACAGCGAATCCTGTAGTGATTTGTTCCTTTTATACTACAGCACCCTGAGAGCGGTTAGAATTTCTTTATTTCTTAAAAAATGAGTGCAGGCAAAACAATCACCAGTTTAGAGTTGGAACCCTTGTGCCTTTGATCTTTTCTTCTCTCAGGCTAGCTTTTATCTATCTAGCAAGCTAAAGTTGGGGAAAATTTATTACATTTAATTTAAGCATCATTAAAACTACTGATAATCATTGACGTTAACAATGTGTTATAGAAATAAAGACATAAAACATTATTGTTTTGCATGGACATTTTTAAATTGTTTCAAACACATCCATGGCATAAAGGTTTAAAACATAAAGTGTAATGAAATAGGTCCTTTTATTTCGTATGTTTGTTTGTTTTGTTTGTTTGTTTGTTTGTTTCGACCTGATGTGGGCTCCTCCCGTCCATCGTACAGCGTGTACAGCGTTATGATGTAATCGGTACTCGGCAGAAGACCTTCTATCTCATATCTTGTGGTGCTCTGAGGGAAGGTCTCTCTATTGACTCTGGTGCCTGCGGACAGACAACATGAAGGATGATTTAGGCGTCGCTTCACTGCAGGTGAAATGCTGTAATGCAGCCATTATAACACCAGCTGTGCCCCCCCCCCAACACCCCCCCCCCTCTGTTTGATTAAAATAAAAGATTGATGCACTTACCCATGAGGAACAGCATGTACTGTGTGCTTAACCATGCATCATGTTCTCCTGAGATCATTACAGTCTTTTTGCACTTTTATAGGAATCTGCAACTATACTGTCATGTACTGAATATCTCTGTGTCTGCTGTGTCTTCTTGTCCTGTATGATGTCGTTGGCCGAACTCAGGAGCGTAATGACCTTCCTGTATTCCTGTGTCTTTGTTTTCCTTTTTTAGAATGAGATTGGAGTAACTCAACTCTAAACACGACCATGAATAATGATCTCAGCTATTTCTATTTATTTCTCTGTTTGTCAGCGAGTAATGCAGGGATGTAAACTCTGCCGATGGACATGCAGCACACTGTATAAAGCTTGCGTGTGTGTGTGTGTGTGTGTGTGTGTGTGTGTGTGTGTGTGTGTGTGAGACTCACCCACACCCTCTCTCCTCCACTCCAGACGATAGCCCTGGGCTGCTGTGATGAAGTTCCAGGTCAGCAGGATGCTGGAGGATCCTGTTGTAACAGCTCTCAAAACCTGCTGCTCTGCCCGCTCTACAGGCCAAACACATTACAAACAGTTTAGTCCTTTTTACCCTCTGTGTGTATGTGTGTGAGTGTGTGTGTGTGTGTTTCAGACATAGGTTCGCACGCATCCTGTGACTCAGATGTTTAATGATGGTCCTGCTTCCTGAATCATCAGACACTGAGTCAGACTCGGAATCTAACGAGACACGGATTGTGGAACGGTACACAAAAGCCATGTTCGGTTCGACGTGGCAAACACTCGCAATGTGGCAAAGCGGAAAGCGACTTCTTCTTCGCCTTTTCATCTTAACTACACACAAATGTTCTCTTCATATGCATGAAAGCAAGACATGATTTTTATTTCCGTTAGGGAGGAACATCACCGCGTGTTCCTCTAAAACAAAAGAAGGAGAAGAACCTTGTTGATAATAAATACAATATTTAAACTCTCAATTATTTTACTGCAGGCAATCAGGCTAATGAGAAACTTATATCTCGTTCTACGATGACTCTTATGTCTGAGTGTGTGTGTGTGTGTAGTGTGTGTGTACCTATCTTAAAGCGCGCGTTTGCTGCCGGCCCTTCTGTTTCTCCGTTATACAGGGCAATGATTGTAACGATGTACTCGGTGTCGGGTCGCAGATTCACCAGGGTGTGAGTCTGACTGTCACCGCTCACCTCCACGGTCTCTATATCACTTCCTGCAAGACACAGACGGAGAGAGGATGAGTGAGTGTGAGTGTGAGTGAATGAGAGAGCATGAGAAGAGAAAGCAAGAGACAGAAAACAGGAATAAAAATAATCAAATGTTAAAATAAGAGATAAGACAAAGTTTTATTAATCCTGAAGAAGATTCTTGTGAGACAAAAAAGAGACCAAAACATTATATATATATACAGTGGAACCTCAGATTGCGAGTAACGTGGTTTACGAGTGTTCGGCAAACCGAGCAAAGATTTTTAATAAACACACAGAAACTCTGCTCTGTTGCGATTCTTTTCAAATGTAAGGTGCTGCTTCATTAGTTTTTTTTTTTTTTTTACTTTACTTTACAGCAGTGATTCCCTAAGTATGCGCTCACACCAGGTCAGAGAGATTTCTTTTTTCCCTGTTAAAACAGTGTTTCCGCTGTGTGTTTGTTTGTTGTGAAACTTAAAAAGTGATTCCGTTAGTATGCGCTCATGCCAGTCTCAGAGAGATTTTTTTCCTGTTAAAACGGTGTTTCCGTTGTGTGTGTGTGTGTGTGTGTGTGTGTGTGTGTGTGTGTGTGTGTGTGTGTGTGTGTGTGTGTGTGTGTTTGTTGTGAAACTTAAAAAACGAGGTGAGGAGAGGGAGGAGGAGTGTTACTGTGTAAAACGAGGCGAGGGAAGGGGCTAATTCCACACACACACACACACACACACACACACACACACACACATACACACACACATACACACACGACGCCTGCGCGCACCAACGGAAACACTTATCTGTCGGGATTTATTTGTGCTTTTTTTTAAAGGTAAAGTGCAGATTAATTTGTTTTATTTTCATTTTATAGATTTTCTTTTATTATGTCTTAAAGTATTAATTATTTTTATGTATTTATTTTTTGGGGCTGTGGAACGAATAATTTGAGTTTTCATTATTTCTTATGGGAAATGATGATTTGGTTTACGAGTGTTTTGGAACACGAGCCCACTTCCGGAACAAATTATGCTTGTAATCCAGAGTTCCACTGTATACTGTACATACATGGAATGAAATGAAGTAATAAATAAAGCTTGATTTGTAATATAGTAATAAAGTTCATTACGTTTAGTAGTAATCAAGTTTCAGTTTATTTGTCACATATACATCACTGCACAGTGAAATTCTTTACTCTTCACATGTCCCAGTATCCTGGGGTCAGAACGCAGGATTAGCCGTTATACGGCGCCGCTGGAGCAGACAGGTGGCTCAGGGGCCCGACAGCGGCAACCTGGTGGAGCTCGAACCACTGACCTTCTGATCAGTAACTCAGAGCCTTAACACACAGAGCTCAACACCGCCCATGATATTACTAAATGATATTAAATATTACGATATATATTTAATACAACCTAAACACTGAGTTACTGCACCTAAAATGAATACAATATTTTTGTACAAATATGTACAAAGAAAAAGAGACAGAGAATGTTTCTTTCATACTTTGATCTGTTACTTTGCAAATGAAAACTGCAAATGACTTCTTAATATCTGGGAAAAATGGTATTTATAATTTTCTGGCAAGCTTTCTCCATGAGAAAACAATTTTAAAAACCCTACAAAAGAAACAATAGCTGCTCCACAGTGATATGAAAGACCCGTTGCTTGTTATCTTAAACGGTTGTTTGCAGCTGTTGTAACCCGGGTCGCACAACCAGTTATTAGGCTTATGGGGGCAATTACTTTTTCACACAGGGAGGAGAAGGGTTTTTCATTCAATTAAATCATTCCTTTAAAAACTGCATTTTGTATTTATTTTGGTTCTCTTTGTGTAATATTACAATTTGTTTGATGATCTAAATAATAATAAATGTGACAAATATGAAACAAAAAATCTATGCAGAACTATGCATTTTTCTTCAATGTATTGAAGGGCATTATAACAAAGTGCATTTTATTTAAATATTTGCAACTTTTAGTGCTCTGATTAATTATACACAAATTGTATTCTGGAAATTACCACAAGTCAACATTTAACTTTCTAAGGGTACAGTCTGAGCTCACACAAGCACAAAATCTTCTTTTTCTTATTCGTAACTTCTTATTAAATCTCAAGTAATCTTCTGTGCACGGACTGAGTTAGATGGAAGCTTGGATGTTGCGTTGTCCAAAGTAGTTTGCGTTTTTTTTTTTTTGGGCTGCGGCAAAGCTTGGTGTCTTTGCAGGTGGGCGCGCAGGTTAGTTGTATTACCAGTGTATTACCAAAATGTGTCCAAACATCTGCCTTTAGGGACAACGGCGCTTCTAAAATCTTCGACATTTTCCATGAGTTTTTGAAACTCGCGGGCGCCCCCTAATGGCTGGGCGGAGTATCGGTACTAAGGGCTAGAATGTCGATACTGTATCTTTTTTTATTATATCGGTATGTATCTAAGATTCGATATTTTGAGCACACCCCTATTCTTTATTTAACTTTTTTAATCGATGACCAAATAATACCACCAAATGCTGAACGGACAAAATATTAATTTATCCTGCATTGTGAGAATATGTAACCATGCTAAAAGCAAGCTAAAACAGATTAACATTGCATAAAGAAGTTAATGCTACCTTAATGATTATATAAAATATCCCCTTTCCCACCGTTAACATTACAGAGCATGTAACTTTAAGAAATAGCACAATATGGCATAAAAGAATGAAAATCTTTCTACTAGTAACTAACTTTTTTAGTTAATTTTAAGCTTAAGTTAGATAGTTGACACGTGGTCGGCTAGGTGGGCCTAGCCTTATTTTAATTGATAAGCTCAGAAAATATATTTTATTCAATCACAATTGCTTATCAACTTGGAGTATGTGCATGTACTTAGTGTCGATTTGACGTTAAACCGGCGTGTCCGAAAACGAGGCTAAGCTGACGTTAATTAGCATTAGCACGAACTAACTAGCTAGTGGGCCTATTCCATCAGATGTGCGGAGATAGGGAGTGCGTGTTTGGTGTTAAGGTGTAGCTCAAGTTTCAAAATTTATTTGGTCAACTCAGTAATGTCCTTGGTCACTAGCAGAGAGGTAAGAGTATCTCACCAGAATTTTTTAAAACCTTAATATGACCAGATTTAAACAACAGGGGCTAGCTAAGTTAATGTCATCAACCAGTACCACTGCCCAGTGGACCTAAAACTCCAGGCTGGTGTTCAGTTGTGGCATCCTTTACCTCACTCTATCCTTAAACGTAGGGCATGTTACCACAGGTCTATTTTAAAGTAAAATATAAGCGTAGTATTTAAATATTATTGAATGAAACTTTTAACAGCCTGTACTGACTCAATGGCAGAAGTGGTTTTGGAGTGATTTCAAAGAATAAAAGCAAATAATGCTGGAGTTGAGGTATTGATCTCAACATCCTAAATGCAGTAGTTCTTGTCTCTGTCTTGTTCCAGATTTGATAAAATGCTGATAGAAGCATGCTGGTGAAGGTAAAATATGACGGCCTTAAGAAATACATCGGACTGCAGTCTGGCTTCTCATACACTGATTTCACCACTGAAGGTACTTTAGCAGCATGTAGGATCCTATCTGTATGGTCATTCTGAAAAATATAAACTTTTAAGCATTTTAATTAACAGTCATTCATCAAAATGCTACTGAGACTGAGATTCTAATAATTCACTTCAGTTTACCAATATATGACACTATTTCTCTTTATTAATAGCTGAATGGTCCGTTTACAAATAAAAGCGAGTTGTGATTTAACGAGGAGTTGTGCCAATGTAATTTCGAGCTTGTTTAACAGTGTGAAAGAAATTCTGTATCTTCAACTTGTCTTTGTTTTGAGAAATGTCTGTATTTTGCAGTCAAATGCAAATTCGGACTGTCAGATGGAGGTCAACTCTCCATATTTGACGAGTCTCACACTGCGGTGGAAGATCAAGACACTTCAACAGTTCAAGACAAAGATCAATCTGGTGTGTCTTAATAATTGAGTTTAAATAAGCAAGCAATGGATGTTTAATTTTGAAATGCAAATCTTATGTTACAGTAAATAATATAATGCCATGTGGTGTTCATTTGGTGTTTTTTAGGCGAGTCAAGTTCTAGTTCCCTTACAAATACCCTGTCCCGCTCAAGTGAAGGAGATAGCCATGTTGAATGGGGTATTCCTATCAGCGGAGACAGGACGGCATTACTGTAATCTGTCCCACAAGTAATTCCGACATGGAGGTTGCAAAGAAGGTACCGAGTATTTTTGGGTTATTTTTTATTTATTTATTTATTATAAATAAATAAAGTTTATTATTTTTATATTGTGATTCAGTCAAATCAACAGCACGGAAGAAAAAAAATGGTAGTATTTTGAATTTTTTTTTCTTTTGCAGCTTTTATTTCATAAGTGCTACTTAAACTAAGAACAATCTGGCCACAGTATAACAACTTCTTTCTTATTTCTTTTCTGTGATTAGACGGTCAGAGACAGACAAAAGCAGGTGGTCAGGATGTGTTGGAGGGATACACGGCAAACTCTTCTCTGAAGCACAGCACCAGGAGGCAGCTTGTCAATATTCTGGTTGCTCCCATGATTGAGATGCATGGGTAAGTTAAACAATACACATTTATTTTAACTCTATTCTCTATGCTGTCATTCTTGCAAGGTTTTTTTTTTTTTTTTTTCAATTCTTTTCATGCCAACCTTTTGCAATGTCTTTTAAAGGAGGATCCCAACCCGAAGTCAGAGAGAAAAGTATGCTTTGGGGATTGTTATATTGCTTCCCTCTCTGAAGGATCCCTTCTCTCCAAAAGGCTATGTGAGTTCTGAGTGAATACTCCCAGACTTCTGCTTCTCTAGAGAAACATTTCAAAGACCACATGCAAATAGTTGCTTGTTTATTAGACTTTCTGACAAAAAATGTATGCAATCTAAAAAAAATTGTTGTACAATAATCATACCTTCATGTACGTAGAATCTATTGCTCAGATTTTGTTTTAGAGGTGCTGAATCAACCTAATGTAATTTTCTTGCCTTGGTGTTGCTGTTGAACTGCAATGTGTTACTTAGAGCGGTTGTTCTGAAGCTTTCCTCGTTCAATTGTTTCAATTGTTCTAATTTAAACATCACAGGAGCACTTCTATGATGCTAAAAAGGGTACAGGGTTTCTGGCTTGGCGTCGGAAAACCAGCACAAGAAAGAGAGGTCAGCGACCTGTCAGTCCACCCTCAGCCTCAAGCCCTGAACAAGGACCAAAGCGCAGGAGACCTGCAGCTGCTATAGTGACCCAACTCGAGGGTGATGCCTGCAGGGAGGCTATAGCATTTCTTGTTCATGCAAGTGATGAAGCAAGTGTCTTGCACAAGATGAAAGGAACATTTAGACATCGGCAAGTCATGGTGCACAACCCACAGAGAACTACTAATGTCCTCAAAGTCTTTCCGAGATTTTTGGATGTGAAAGGATTGGTAAGTTCACCATAAATATCAGTATTTACATCTTTTCATGAGTTAATTTTGTCCTTGATATATTTGTATGTCCAGGTTAATCAAGACTTTTTATTCATGTTTGATGCTGAAACGTCTTCAAAGATGCTTGAAAGATGGGATACGTCTTTCAAGCCGAGGCAAAACAACTGACGACTTCAACAGAGCTCTCCTCCCTTGTGAATGCAGCTGAACAGTTTGAAGAAGACCCTAAAACTAGTAAGAATAATTGCTACACTGTAGCTTTAGACCACAGATGTTTGTTTTTTTCCTCCCTCTCTCTTCCCCTTTTTGCTTTTAACTCTTCATTTCTTCAGACTGGGACAGCGATATGGCCTCCCTGCTGTTGCTTCTCCATCTTCTACCAGAATATCAGAATAAGCCCCACTGATGCTGTGGACAAACCTGTGCATTTTCACAAGGTACACCTTAAAATGTTTCTGCCTGTTTTCATGTTTTGGTTATTTGAAACTCAAATCTGGTGTTCTGGTGATGGAAAAGTGGATTAATAAAATTATAATTTGCAGTAAAGTTTCGTAAATTGGAACATAATGGCAAATGTAAGCTTATACTGTGCTTTTCAGAAGTAATGCAATCAATGTGACACTTATGCAAACGGGTAAACCTCCATTCCTGCGTATGACTATTGTTGAAACTGAGGTGTTGATCTAAGATTTTTGTCTCGGTATTGGATCTAATTGTGTTAGTGTTTCAATATCTCTGCATTAACCGGGATTTTTTTTTTTTTTGTCCTCCCTATTCATATCAAGATTAATAGATGACATTAAAATACCTTTAGGTATACAGTGTATTTCAATATCATTACAAAACACAGCTTCCAAATTAACAGATCAATATTTACCTACAATAGCTCAATCAAAAAATGTACCAATTCTATATACTGTAGATGGGATGTAGTACTGAATTGTTTGATTGCAGCTACCGCTAGTTAGGTTTTTCTATTGATTTTCTTTGTGCAATTGTTCTTTGCAGTCTTGCTGCAGCATTGATGACCACTTGAAGAGAAGAGAAGCTCAGCAGCCGTACCCCCTTGCAGTTGGCAGCACCAAGAGTACGATTGACAGGTTCCATCGTTGTGGACAAACAGCTCATCCCTTGCAAAGGAACCAGCTCCCTAGCTGCATTTGATGAACTGTTTAAATCCCACTTTGTGTTTAACTTGTCCTATGAAGAGTCCATGGTCCAGATGTTCACTTTTGTCCAGTCAACTATTTTATAACATTGATGTTGGAACAACAAGTGAGACCCCAAGAGTTCGTGAACTGCGGGCAAAGATCCTCAACTAGATGTAAGGAGTAAGAAATGCAGAATGTTATTGTTTAGTCTTGTGTATGAGCAGCCAATTGCTGGTACGTTAGTTCGAGACTTGTAGTCTCTTGTTCAAAGTTAAGTTTGTACAAGTCAGGATTTTAGAACTGTGTGGCACACAATGTTTAGGTGTTTCATCTTTCAGGATTTGCATGCAAGCAGCCAGTTACTGTTAACTCACCTAAGAACTTATCATGGTTTCTATCCCAGTTTGAAGTTCAGGCTAATTTGTGCTCAAGGTGGATGTCGTTGTCAGTTTGAAATTTTTTCTGGTTTTAGAAAACACCTGAATAGTAGTCATCAGAATTACTTAAGTAGTGATGGAGAGACTGTAACAGGCCAGACATCTCCAGTTGAAACCAAGCATCAGTCAAACAATCCATCTTTACAGTTTAGTGGCATAGACGCGGTGCCATGTCCACAGTTAAGTGACACAGATCGTCATTTTCACTCTGAATGTTTAGAAAACCATGAATTCGGTGTGTCCGAAGTAGATGCAAAGACAATTTGTGCCTTCATCGTTGCAAAACTCCAGTCCAGTGGTGTTTCTAACAGTGTTGTTTCAGATGTAGTTGGGGAACTGGAAGAACTTGCCACAGGAATACACAGTCAAGTTAAGCATGATGTGTTGTTGGGGTTTGTCTCCTGATGACCCAATAAGATCTGCAGTAGAACATAGTTTAAATCATTTTGATAATCCATTGACTAGTTTTAATACTGAAACAAAAAGAACCAAATATTTTAGCGATAAGTGGGGTGTTATTGAGCCAAAGGAAATTGCACTAGGTTTAAGATATGACACTAGGAGAAACAAACAAACAGGCACTTATGACCAAGTACCAGTTAGAGACACCTTTGTTTATATTCCCATTTTGGAAACGTTAAAATTTACGTGCCGAAATGCTGATATTTGTAGGTTTCTTAGTACAGTTAATGGATCAAAGACTGATCTTCTTGAAGATTTCTGCGATGGGCTTTTTTTCAAGACGCATCCATTGTTTTCTAAACATCCAAATGCTCTTCAGATTCAGTTGGACTATGATGACTTTGAATCTGCTAATCCACTTGGTTCAAAACAAGGTGTTCACAAGATTGGTGCTCTCTACTTTGTCCTCAGAAATCTACCTCCAAAAATTAATTCAGCAATAATGAACATTCATTTAGTAGCACTGTTTCATGCTCAGGATCTTAAAAAGTATATCTTTGATCCCATTTTGCAGCCATTAATTGATGATATTAAAATATTAGAACATAGTGGGCTTCATCTTCCAATCTCTGCTGACCGGGTTTATGGAACTATATGTCAGGTGACTGGGACAACTTAGGGATGCATTGAACTCTAGGTTTCTCAGAGTCTTTCAGTGGTCGTTACTTCTGTCGCATATGTTTGATTGAAAAGAATGATGCTCAGTGTGTTTACAGTGAGGATGACCCAAGGATCGTTTTGCAATGAGGCAAAGAGGTTTTTGAACTGGCATCTGTTACCCATATTACCCATCTGTCCTTGGTTTGAAACGAAATTCCTCTCTCAATAATTTAACGTTCTTTCATGCTTGTAATAATTTTGCACTTGATATTATGCATGCTGTTCTAGAAGGGCTGGCTCCATATGAGATGAAGTCACTTTTTGAGCATCTATCAGCAAACGTTTTGTCAAAACAGGATTTGCTCTCCAGAATTTTTGCTTATGATTATGGGTACCTGGAACGCAAAAACCGTCCTACCAAGATTAATTTGAAGCACAGCAGCAACAGTATTGGACTAAATTCCATTCAGACACTATCTCTTGTCAGAAACCTTCCCTTGATCTTTGGTGATGTTGTTCCAGACGGACATGAAAATTGGCATTTATTGCTCCTCTTACTCCAAATACTTAACATAATTTTTTCTCCATCTATTACACTAGGCATGACGGTGGATCTTAAGTATTTAATAGCTGAACACCATGAGCTATTTAAACAGTTGTATCCACATAGGAATCTTATACAGAACCAAAGCATCGCTACATGATACACTATCCTGCAAGTATTCGAAAAATAGACCCCTTAATACACATGTGTAGTATGAGACTTGAGGCAAAACACAGAGTATTCAAAAAGATGTTAAACTTTAAGAACATCACAAAATCACTTGCAAAAAAAACATCAAATGGCCATAGCCTATCACCAGTAAATCACACTGAATATGGCCCAATAAAAACATAAAATTTGGATGATATTGATACTGGTGAGATGCTGGCAAGGTTTGTTTCTAAATGTCAACATGAATAAATCAATTCTCTCAACTAACTGGGTAAAGCTAAATGGGACAGAGTACAGGGAAGGCCTGGTCATCTGCAGTTCTATTAAGGACGACATGCCAGTGTTCTCTAAAATAACCAAGATACTTCTGATAGATTGTGTTATTTATTTTGCTGTCATGAAGCTTCAGATTGACCATTTCAGTGAACATTGTCATGCTTACAAAGTCGTAGATGGAGAAGAAAAAGATGTTTTTAAAGCCGATAGCCTGGACTTTTATCAACCTTTTGATTTACAAAGTGCATGTGGCCTGTATAATGTACCATTGTTTTCACTGGTCTAAATTTCCCTTTTATAATCCCCTTTTTTACTGTATGTATTTATTTTATTAAGGTTTAAAAAATAAAGTGTTTTTTGCTACAGGTTTGGTTGTTTTGGAAGTCTCCTTTAGCCAACTTTGACATATTTGAGGGAGGGAGGAACACGCTAACTGGTGATATTAAATGACAGATTGTTGAATATTAAACACTAATGATGAAAATGTGTCTATGTAGTGTCAAATACACTAACCTGATATTAAATAACATATAGTGTTGGATATTTAACACTAATGGTAATGAAGTATATGCCCATGTAGTGTAAAAAAACACACTAATAACACTGAGAGTGTTGGATATTTAACACTAATGATGCCAAAGTGCATCCATATAGTGTAAAAAACACACTTGTTGCAAAATAACACTGTGAGTGTTGGCAACTTGACACTATAAAAGTGTTAAACTACTAACACTTTGGCCAGTGGTGTGGACCTACAGTATATAAACACTGGGCCAGTGTTACTTTTAATCATTTTGCTGTGCAAGTTTTTCTAAATAAAAACTTAATCAAATCTTTTTTCAGGCAACTCTGGGTTTTAATGTTTCCTGTACAATAAAATAAATAAATAACCTCATACCTTCATGAATTATTAACACTTTGATTCTTCTGTAATGTTTAATCAATTTAATCTTTTTAATTGGTGAATTTGGCTTGTCTGTGTTACGTTATCTATGGAACGAGCTTCTGACGTTCATGTATAAACGTGTGCACATACTTTCTATTCATACGTTTGTAACGTTTGTGAAATCGTTCCTCAGAGTAAAAGAGCTACTCGTCCTCTCATTCTCTCTCTCTCTCTGAGTTCCTGCTGAAGTGACGACCCTCGGAGTTACACAGAGGAATTTGCAGCTCGGTTACGCCCCCCGGCAGCGTGTCACCCGTAACCCATCACTCAGTGGGTCTGAATGCTCACCTACAAACGGGCCCCAGACCAGCCGGTACCCTCTGGCGCCAGTCACCCCCTGCCAGCGCACTGCAACGCTGCTGTTTGAGGTTGTAGACACAGAGAGCTGCTGCACTCCTTGTAGACGCACTATACACACACACACACACACACACACACACACACACACACACACACACACACACACACAAATTTAGCATTAATAAAGCAGCACACAACATGACATCATAGTTTATCTTTATGTATGATGAACAATATTGAATCTTATCATCTTTCTTTTTTTGTTATATTTATGACTTCTGCTTCAGCGTGCGGCACTGGATAAGATTTTCACTTAGCATTAAATAAAACACAGAATACTTTTTGGCAATGTATAGCTACAAATTAAACGCAATGCAGACATGTAAAAAGTTATACTTTACTTTATTTCACAATGTGCATGACGCGCAGCATTGGCACACAACCAGAGGTAACGATGTAGATAAATGACTGCAAATGTCTCTTCAACTCTGTTTTTTTTTATTTATTTTTTTTTTATGGTGGAGTCTTTTTTTTTTAATTTTGTTTAGTCTTTTTTTTTTTATTTATTGTCAATTTGTTTCATATTATAATCAATATTTAAATTTTTTAATATTGTTAACAATATTAAAAAAGTTAAAATATTGATTATATTTCAACAGCACTGAGCTAATTACTATTTACTAATTCCTCATGACTAATTTCATCACGGTATGACCGAGCAAGCAGAGTCATTTCACATTCATTTACAGCCCAGCAGTGTGATTCATTTAAAGATTAATTAAAGATTGTTATTCGTATTCCATATAGATGCAGAGAAACATACTCGGCCATCAAAGATCAAACACTGTCCATGTTTAATGTAGTCACCGAAAACTGACAATAAATATTACTGAAATGTTATGGAAATTTTAAATTGCTTATTTTTATGGACTTATATACAGACAATAACTGAATATATAGCGATCTGAATCCTAACACAAACATGAAATTCGGATCTCGTCCGATCTTCAAATTGAAATTTTAATGACTGAATCTTCTTAAATTTTCTTTCAGGTGTAGAGTGTGCAGTTTTATGTACACAAGCGTGTGTGTGTACTCACGTGTGCTGGCTGTGAGCGTAGTGGGCGCGACGTTGTTACGAGGGAAGAGAGTATACAGGCTGACATCGTATTCGGTGTCCGTCTCCAGACCGTCCAGCGTGACAGAAGTGGCCTCCGGCCCGAGCGTCTGCTCCCGCAGCGAGGACGCAGGATCGCCTGGAGGAGAAAAGTTCACGAATGATCAGGTCAGATCTCCTCAAAATGTGACACTCGGAGGTGCAGGATTTCCATTTTTCTCAATAATAACTCTAAACCCCGCCTTTAAAACCAGGTGTAACTTTGCACCATGCATGATGTTTAAACTTGTGATTTGGGGTTGCCAGGTGTTTGGTTACACTGACAGGAACAGTAGCCAGTGACCCGAGGAATTAAACCTACCCATGTGGATGGGGCATGCTCTATCTATATATTGTATTTATTCCCATTTGTACAACCGTGGCCCGACATTTAAAAGCACATTCTCACACTACGGGCAACTTGGAAACACCCATAAGCCTAATCTGCATGTTTGTAGACTGTGGGAGGAAACTGGAGAACCCGGAGGAAACCCACCAAGCACAGGGAGGACTTGAAAACTCCATGCACGCAGACCCGATGTGGGAATCAAACCCAGAACCTGGAGGTACAAGGCAACAGTGCTAATCACTAAGCCACCAAATAACATTTTTGTTTTGTTTTTTTTGTTTGTTGGTTCACCCTTCTTCACCCTTCTTCTGAGAGTATTAGCAGGAGAGAAATGGGTGAGGGAGATAAAGCAAAGTTCATTTCAGCACCTTGGTGAGAGACCTTTTCAGGGAAACCATGTGTTTTAATATTGCTTGTAAGTTGGAGGCTTTTGTCACAGAGATCTGGCGACCGCAGTGAGCACAGACGTCATGAATACATTAAGACCTGAAAAGAAAGAAATCCGGCACATTAACCCGGACCTTTGTGATTCTAATTTTATTGAAAACCTTATTAGTATTCATCGGCTGTATTGATGCACTCTACCTTCTTTTCCTTCTCTGATGTGAGAAACATTATGTTAAAACATGTCTGTTCATTAACACCTCTCTGTTCACTACACTTTCCTTCTTTCTTTTTTTTTCGTCTCGGGTTGCTCAGATTGAGTTCACTGTTTTTTTCACTTCACCGTAAGCTACACTTCAAGCAGAGCATTCATTAGGTGGTCCCTGGTGCACGCCGTGATCCCAGACGCACTCAGAGTGTATTTTGCTGATGCACTTGGTCCTATTTTGCACCATTCATGCGTACATCAAGCTCTGTCAGCCGTTAAAGAATCAACAACTTTGCATCTTTCAACATTTTTCAGTGGCAGATGATCAAAGTCGTGCAAACACGGGCAGGCGCAGGCATGAAAAACGAGTCCTGCACTTCCAGGCTTATGAGACACCAGAATCTCGCTACAGGATTTCACCCTAAATGACACACAGATATACAGTACTGTATATATACACTCAGAACAACAGAAAGACCGACACCCCGAGAGACAGACACCTGGACCGGGTCAGGCATTTCTCAACATGTATATAAAAGCCACAGACCTGGCTAAATATAGAGACACACCTACTCTGACCTGGTAACGTCTGCCAAATCAAACAGTAATCACAGGAGACACACAACAGACGGAGAATGGCCCTGAGCAGTTCCTAAGCAATTCAATACAGAACAAAAGCTCTCTCAGTTGTGAACTCTTCCATCACTTCCTGGATATTTTAATACAAATGTTTGCATCTAAGCTGGAGTACATATAGAGTCAGGATCAGAGTGGGAAAAAAAAAAGTTTGGGCAAGATTTAGAATTCAAGAGTATTCAAGTTTGAAAGGCAGCTTTAATTTTTTTTTTTTTTTTTGAAGGAATAAAAAAGACAAGGCGTGAATGAGATGGCATGAATAAAAAGTCTTATATAGTTTATACATTCAGCACATTCTAGTATTCTGTGCTATTCAATAATAGTAATAATAATAATAATAATAATAATAATAATAATAATATTTAACTATTCATTCATTACTGTAAGTGTATGTACTTAATAGCAGCCTTAAATGACATTTTAGTGTATCTTTACAAACCAAAAACACGAAATTAAATATAACTGAATATCAGCAAATCATCAGAACAGAGCTGTAGACCAGGGCTGCAACTAATGACTATTTTGATTATCGATTGATCTATCGGTTATCAAAAGGATTAATTGATTAATTGGATCGTAAATAGCATGATTACTCAAGAGCCCTTGTTTAGCTCTCAGATTCTACATTTAGCTCGAGTTTGTTTTTGTGCATGTGGCAAATAACAATCAAAATAATAAAGATGAAAACTTCATTCAAAATATGCTTTTTACATCGAACTTTCCTGATTAATTAAAATTTAAAACCAATTAAGAGCAAAGTAGAAGCAATAATATATAACTATTAATTAAAGCTTAAAGATGGCGGATATTAATTATAGGAGGTAAGTGGAAATGTTAAGAGTCTGTGATGAAGAGGCGTGACCAAGAGGTGGGGGACATAGTCAAGCGAAGTGAAGCGTGACCACGCCCCCTCAGCACAAAGCCTTTCCCTCTGATTCTAGCGGCTGAGTTAAGAGTAAAGGAGATTTTTGGTCATGAACATGTCCTAGTGTTTGCCATCGCACTATTACTCAGTCCACTCCTGTAGACTTCACACCTACACTGCAGCGCATTCACGAGCATCAAGACGATCGCAGAAAGGAAAACGTTACACATGAAAAGGGATGTGATGGACGGTCTTAAACATGGTTTTATACAAAACATATTTTTGTAACTAAACGAATCACTTGGAATGAAACTAATCCTCTGTCTGACAGACAGACACTGAGCTCGTCTCAGCCAGTAATTATCTCAGGTATCCAGCATTGTTGGTGCCTCCACTGATACCCGTGTTGTACGTCTAAAGTTTGAAGTTGTTGCTGCAGAACGAGGCTTCGCCTCTCGCTTCATCTGTCTCGTTTAAACTTCTCCAGAGCCGAGAGTTTTGATATAATACAGTGCGATAGTTCCAGTAAAAACAAGATCTCACAGTTTGTGAAACCGCCTAGAAACTGCTCTCTGTCTGTAGTGTTTATCTTTCCAGCTAAGGAGGTGCAGAGGAGGAATAAACTCCTGAGGGCAGAAGAAAGTTTTATTATACAGTAAATATTAAACTGCAGGAAACACATATTAGGAGTCTTAGAGGGGGAAAAAATCTGAATTACCACAAAGATGTCTGATTGAAAATTCAAATAGTGAAACAATCAAAATAATTAGAAAAAGTCTAAAATGAGACTATGTAAGAATTATGTATAAATAAATAAAATATAATTTACAAGAAATTGGTCAGGATTTAAGATAAAGATGAAATTGCAAAAAAATATTTTAATTGAGACAATTTAAGCTTAGCACTAACAGAAAAAGTAAACATTGCAAAAAAAAAAAACTATAACTAATAAAAACTGATTTAAAAATTTGAGAATTGAAAGAAATATAGTTGCAAACATAATAATCTGAATCCTTAAAAAATAAAAGCACAACTGCAAGAAATAAAATCACAATCAAGCAAAGTTAACTCAAGCATAGTGTCCAGGCGTCTCCCTCATCACCATAGCAACATAAACATAAACCACAAGTGATGGAAGATTTGACTATAACACTAACATTAACCTCTCATTTCTGATATTTTCTTATGTTTTACTTGCTTTCACTACAATACACACCCAATGTACCTTTTTCTTATATATACAATATATATACAGTGTGTGTGTGTGTGTGTGTGTGTGTGTGTGTGTGTGTGTGTGTGTGTGTGTGTGTGTGTGTGTGTGTGTGTGTGTTACCTCTGGGTCCATATGTAATCCTGTAGCCCTGTATAGAACCAGAAGGACGGTCCCATGCCAGAGCTAAGGTAAAGAACCCCGCCTGTACCAACCGCAGCGTTGCCACGCCCTGCACAGACCCTGAGAACGAGGGATTAGCGTTTATTATGCCTTTTATAACTTATAATCTCTCTTAGTAGTATTTGTTCTATTGTTAGTTCAAGCATGGGCATGTGTGTAAAGGTGTGCAAGTTCTCCAGATGTGAGCTGTTCCACTCACTAGTTCGAGCCTTGGCAGACACGGACTCGCCCACGCTGTTGGGGTACTGGGCGATAACCGACACCAAATAGTCCGTGCCCGAGAGCAGATCTCGTGCCAAGTAGGCCTGCTGATTGGCTGGCACCGTCTCCTGAGAGCCAAAGAAATCAACATGTATCAGTGTCTGAATTCTGCGTAGACAGAGAGCTTGACACATTCCACATCAGCATTTATACCTCAGCTATCTTCGCCTGTGCTTCTCAAAGCATAGACTGGCACTTTCCTCATCTTTACTTTTAGGTTCAAGTGTATAAATATAATAATAATAATAATAATAATAATAATAATAATAATACCCAGTGATGTTGACTACTTGTTTAAAAACCTTTTTAAATTCATCTGAGGTGAGGATTAAGGGGTCCAACAGTTTGGCTGGGATTTGAACCTGCGACCTTCTGATCAGTAACCCAAAGCCTTATCCACCGAGCTTCCACCTGCCCATTCCCATCCTCCAGCAACACCGCGGTCCCTTCCCAGTCTCCTCTCACCTCGCGCATCTCTGCCCTCACTGGCTGCCCCAGACCAGACAGCGGCGTGTACTGGACCAGATAGCCGGTCACGGGCCCTCCTGCGGCCGTCCACCTGAACCGAATCGAACTCGTGGTCTCATCTATGAACTTCAGGTCAGCCGGGCCGCTGAAGGCAGCTGAGGACGAGAGCAGACACTGACGTGAGAACTGCACGCGTGTTTAAAAGCACATAGGACGACGGTTCTGTTTCTGAGTACCATCGCTCGAGTACGATCCACCGGACGCCGAGCAGACACGCGGAGACAACGTGGGCAGTAAAGAGCTGAGATCCTTAAATTTGTCAATGAAGGAAGTGAATTCACTCTGAGGAGACGACGAGATGAGCTCCAGTTCCCTCTGATCCGCACTCTTTATACCTGAGAGGGAGAGTATTAGTGACCAGGCCAATAATGCTGAGAATAAACTAAAAAGGCAATCAAGAATCACAGTGACCGTGTGGAGGTGATCTGATCAAATCTGAACTTTTAACAAACATAACAGGAACAGATATTTAATCAGGATTCATTTTATTAAATGGAGATTCTATACTTTGTTACTTTGTTTGTTTTTTGAGAGATTTTCGCTACATATTCTGTCTCTTTTTGTCTAAAACAAAATAAAAAATCTTAGTTGATAGTCACGTCAGAGCCAGTATTGAAAAAGGAAAAAAAAAATCATGTTTCATGTAATCTCGAGATCGCAGTTCTCACCCACGGCAAATATTTTGACTCCTAAGCTGCGCAGTTTCTCAGCAGGATCCTGAACGTTGTCCTGAGATTTCCCATCTGTGATAAGAATAGCAAGCTTGGATGAGAGAGAGAGAGAGAGAGATAATTAATAAATATTAATTACAATAATGTATCATTTTAATTGTTTAATAAGAACATTATTAATATTATTCATTATTCATTAAAAAATGATGAATAACATTACTCATAATAATATTGTTTCTTGAGTATAAATTCTTCACATGTAAAGAAATGCATCGTTAATATCTTAAATAATTAAAACATTGAAAAAATGTATTGTGTCAAGACTATTGGTTCAATATTCGATTGGGGAAAAAATGTGATTTTAACTCTACATCTATGACTAGAGTTTACTATCAATTTTAAAAGTAAGATTTGCATTTAAACATAACATGAAGCAAGAATGTTTTAATCTGTATTTAATTAAAAAGCCATCTGTAAACTCAGAACATTATTAGAGACTTCAGAGATGCCATAAGGAAGGCGTCTTTCTGCGGAGAGCGATCCTCAGCTCACCTTGGCCACGTCCCTGGTGGTTCTGGGGTTGAAGAAGTTATCTGCGATGTACTTGAGGCCGGCTCCAGTGCGAGTGTTCCCTCCTTTATAGTTGAGGCTCTCGATGGCACTCAGCAGCTCCGTTCCTCTTAAATACGCTGTGAAGGTAAACTCCACCCTGAGGACCGAGACAGACGTTTAACAGTAAAGCTGTGTACCGTGTACGGTACTGTGTAAAAGTCATAGGCATCATATCACCTTTAGTACAGATAGTGGCATATGTTTATCATGCCCTTTTTATTATGCACAAAATCATTTAGTATTTCTAAACATAACTTAAACATGTATAAATAAATAACATTACAGAAGAATCTCTGCATGCGTGTAAAGAAAGCAGCATGTTACATGACAGAAAAAGAAAAAAAAAGAAAGAAAAAAAACCTTAATGTACTGTAGACTCCTGGGTTTGGTAAGAAAATAGAACGTTATCAGGTTAACTCATATTCTCCAGCACACTCAGTAAAACCTACCAGCTGTTTCACTTACAGTACTGTGCAAAGGTTTTGGGCGCATACAAGAAAGAAAATGCCATAAGCAAAGATGCCTTCAAAAACATTTCTACACAAAAGAAACATTTACAACGAGCACACATCTGTATGTATATAATCTGATTATATGCAAGCAAAAAAGTTTTCACACCAAATATCGTGATATTGAGTGTTTATTTTAGTACTCTTTACTTCTCTTTATAGAAGTTTCTTTGATGTAGAAATGCATCCTTGCTTATGGCTTATTTTTGTAATCAAGCAAAACTCTGTCACACTGACTCCTTTCTGTTTTCATTTAAAACCCAAACGCCTACTGTACATTAAGGTTTTTTGTTTCTATCTGAAAACTGAACTCTTCTGTAATACTGTACGTATGCTGCTTTCTCTTCAAATTGTTTGTTCATCAGGACAAACACACAAATCCAGACAAGATGTGCTGCTTTTGTCCATGTAAATCATGCAATTCAATCCTTAGTCCCTCTTACTCAATAACTACTTCATGCTTCGTGCTCATGTAATCTGATTCGCACGTGCTTTTACTAGGGCTGCAAGTATGAACACATTAACGCACGTGATTAATCTTAAAACTTTAAAGCTACTATTTACTTTTACGCAGATTAATCGTGTGACCCTAATGGCTTCCCGTAATCGCTGTGCGGTTACCCGGCTGTATTTGATAGCGGCGCGTTTCACACGGATAATGAGGTGACTGAGGAAACATCACCAGGTGTGCTGAACTGCAAGGCTCATTCTAAGGCGGAAGTTTGGTTTAAAAAATCAAGAGGAACTATTTTTACAGGAATACATTAAACGTACAGTAAGATGCTGAAAAAGGCTGTGAAAGTGAGTCACAGCACATTTAACCATTGACACATGCTAACTGCCGTGTCCAATTCCTCCCCGTCACTAGGGGGCTCCCACATTAAGGCTACTACTACCACTCAGCCGGGAGGGCCGAAGACTATCACGTGTTTCCTCCGAACCACGTGACGCCAGCTTCGAACTGCTCGCTCATATTGCTCAACCGTTGGGGGCGGCGTAACACACTCGGAGGACAGCGCTATCCGCTCCTTCCGCTCCTTCGGCTCGCGTGAGCTCACAGACGCCCCTGACTGGCGACTGTAGAGCCGTGATTAATGTCGGAGCACTATGTACCTCTCATCCCTCCCCTCTGAGAGAGCTCGGCCAATCAGCTCTCTCTAGACCTCCGGCTACAGCACCACCCGGGATTCGAACCTGCGATCTCCGGATGATAGGGCGAGCGCTTTCCCCACTGCGCCACTCGGAGGCCCAAAGAGATTCTAATTTAAGACAAGTAAATTTGGGTATTTTAAAATCGATCGTGATTAATAAGTCTATGACTCTGATTAACTACAGTAGATAAAATTTTTTAATCATTTGACAACACAAGTTTTTACACACACAAACCTTTCATTAAAACTATTAACAATAGTGTGTTTCTCTGGACATTTGTTTTATAACCTACAGGAAAGAGGTGTGTTTGGACACCTATTAGTAGCCTACCAATTGAAGTTGTTCATTTTTTATATATATAAAATTGTATCAGCAAACATAAACAGCTAGAATCTGAAACAGTTCTGATATTCTGCAAGGTGACCTCATGCTGAGGACTTGTGATCTGTAAGTGTTAGCTGAGCCGGGTGTAGTCACAGCACAGCTCACTTAAGCATGTGACATCCTGTATGACTGTGGGAACAAACAGCGGATTTGGATTCAGGGTAACAGGAATGGACAGATTAAAATGAAAGTTAAAGAGAGACAGACCTCGCCGTGTCGCTGTACTGCACCGCTCCGACCCGGATGCCGGAGGCTCCCACTGCGTGTGCGTAGGGTCTGATCAGCCCCGCCATGAAGCTCCTCACCAGACCGAAGTTGGAACGCCCGATACTGGACGACCCGTCCACCAGGAAGACGATATCTGCCGCGCCGACATTATTACACTTGCCTGCGTGCGGAGAAAGACGTTTAATCAGCACCTTGCTGTAGGTGTGACGTGGCAGGAAGTCCGGCATACTCATTAATCTGACTTTCTAAGTGATTAGCTTTTAATATCCAGCTACACAGAGTATTCATTACAGAATGCAAACATTTCTCCAAATAGATTCAAAACCACAGAACTAGATACGAGGCAGGAAAGGTCAAAGATCAAGGCCAGTGTTTCATAAGATCTGACCTGTTGTGTCTATTATTATTATTATTATTTAATCTATTCATCAGCAGGAGTGAGTATTACTGTCTTCCATGAGAGTGCAGTAAGTTATGAGTTATGTTTGTCTCAACTTCCAGTGAATGCAGTGAGATTAGCTGAATTCCTTCCCAGGTCTAAATGACAGACACTGATATCACGGCGTATCTGTTTTACATTTTAACACATGTCAGCTTCAGTATCAAATTCCTGTAGAGAATGCCTGACAAAATCCTTACAAACGGTTGTGAATAAGATCGACATTAATACTGTTTAGAATGTTTTATATATCGATTTGAGATGCGTGTAAAATGGAACCATGAGCATTCGGATAAATCTTTTTTTTTTTTTTTCCAACACTGGTGTTGGTGCGTTATGTGGCTGAGCTTGTGTTGAGTCGTTACCTTGAGCTGTAGATCTGTTTGGGAGAGACAGCAAGACCGCAGCCACCAACGCCCGGTGCCACATCTTTACTCTGAACAAACACAGCATAATCCCATTAGGTTTTTATCCAAACACTACAATACCCAGCATGCAGTGCACCAATACCTCATTATAGCACTGACAGTCCCAACTGTTCTTTTTTTAAAATTATTTATATGCTTTATTTCTACACTTCTTGTATATCTTGTAGTTCTTTTGTTCGTTTTTTGTAGTTGCACTAATGGATTGGCACTCTGTCCAGGGTGTACGCCGCCTTGTGCCCAAAGTCTCCTGGGATAGGCTCCAGACCCCCCCCTGACCCTGAATACAGGATTAAGCGATACAGATGAGTGGTTGAGTGAGTGAGTTTTGCACTAGTAACTTTGGTCAGTTCTCGCCTTACTTTGTGGATACTGATTAAATGTGGGATATACAATGTGCAATCACATCTACGACCTGTCTCTGTGTTTCTGTCTCTATTACTGATAGACAATCTGGAATTTCCTTTGGGATCGATAAAGTAAGTCAGTAAGTATCTATCCATCTCCATCTCCTGATCCAAACCTCCGCACCTTTACCATGATAAACACGATGTCATGCTGTTGTAAAGATAACTGTAGCTGAGCGCACTATCAATCCTCCGAACCACATGACGCCTGCCAGCAGCATTTTTGTCAGACACACACGCACGCACGCATAATACACTCGAAGTACAGTGCATGAGTTCCCAGGTGCCCCTGACTGCCCAAGCAGCTTTCTCCAGGTTACAGCATCATCTGGGAATCAAACTAGCAATCTCTGGATGATAGGGTGTGCACTTTACCGCCGAATATTCCACTTTAGAATATTAGATATCTTCACTTCAAGGTTTTGGGGTTGAAATCCAAACAGCGTTAACAGCATTAATTATGTTGACAGCACCTTGACGTCAACATCCTCACATCTGGAGATATTGTTCATGCAGATACTTCAGCAGTTCAATGTAACCTGCAATAATGAACTGGTTATTGATGATACATTCAATGTTAACCAATGTAATGATTGTGTACAATGACATAAAGGGTGTCGAGTCGCAGGAGCATGCCTCATCTCGTGCCTCATCTCGTGCCTCAGAGATGAACATCCTCCTTCTCTTCATATGTCAAGAGCAACACAAGTCCATAGAGACAGAGCAGGCTGAGCTGAACAATGTCCTGTTGTCTCCCAGGGCAGGGGAAGGTACTGTACTGTATTGTAGATATTTTCCGACGCACGTCTACATCCATAAACGTGTCATCAAACCTTCAAAGACTGAATTCAGGCCGAGATAATGAGTAAGTCTGGGGTTCCTCTTCCTATGACTATAACGTCTGGAAAGTAAAACGTTTTTTTTTTTTTTTTTCATGTACAGAAGCTTCTAATGAGTCTGGAGTGTTTGATTTGGGTTTATGTGATTTAATGCCCTTAAGCATTAAGGAGTCTAAACCTGTACCATAACTTTCAGGTTACAACAACTATCATCCTGAATGGTGCTGACACACATACTTGTACATTCACACACATACACATTGGATCCCATTTTCAAGTAATGTTTGTTTTTAGCTCACTGTCTGGTCTGGTTTATTAGATTAGATTAATCCACAGAAGAGAGGAACGTAGATGATTGGCACTGATGAAAAATACAGAGCTCGTGTGTAAAACTCCCTGAATTCAACAAGTACGGGAAAAAGTCTTTGAAACAACGTACAGTTAAAAAAAAAAAAAAAATCAAGAGTTTAATCTGTTAAAAAAAATGTTCAAGGATACTTTAAAGAAACTTCAGAAGCAAAATTTTTAATAATCATCGCCTGGAGCTCTGGTTGCAGTGTGATCTACACACGTGTTGGTAGCCTTCGGTCAATGAAAGAAAAACCCACAATGGTCACAGAAATAACTTTAATCTGACAAAAGTAATAATAAATAAGAATTCTATGCATGTTAACCAATGAAAGTCAGACATTGCTTTTCAACCATGCTTCAACGGAATTATAAAAAAAAATGAACTCATGGAACAGGCCTGGACAAAAATGATGGTACCCCTAACTTAATAGTTTGTTGCACAACCTTTTGAGGCGATCACTGCAATCAAACGATTCCTGTAACTGTCAATGAGACTTCTGCGCCTCTCTGCAGGTATTTTGGCCCACTCCTCATGAGCAAGCTGCTCCAGTTGTTTCCGGTTTGAAGGGTGCCTTTCCAGACAGCATGTTTCAGTTCTTTCCAAAGATGCTCAATAGGATTGAGGTCAGGGCTCATAGAAGGCCACTTTAGAATAGTCCAATGTTTTCCTCTTAGCCATTCTTGGGTGTTTTTAGCTGTGTGTTTTGGGTTATTGTCCTGTTGCAAGACCCATGACCTGCGACTGAGACCCAGCTTTCTGACACTGGCCAGCACATTTCTCTCTAGAATCCCTTTGATAGTCTTGAGATTTCATTGTACCCTGCACAGATTCAAGACACCCTGTGCCAGATGTAGCAAAGCAGCCCCAGAACATAACAGAGCCTCCTCCATGTTTCACAGTAGGGACAGTGTTCTTTTCTTGATATGCTTCATTTTTCCGCCTGTGAACATAGAGCTGATGTGCCTTGGCAAAAAGTTCCATTTTTGTCTCATCTGTCCATAGGACATTCTCCCAGAAGCTTTGTGGCTTGTCAACATGTAGTTTGGCATATTCCAGTCTGGCTTTTTTCTGATTTGTTTTCAACAATGGTGTCCTCCTTGGTCGTCTCCCATGTAGTCCACTTTGGCTCAAACAACGACGGATGGTGCGATCTGACACTGATGTTCCTTGAGCATGAAGTTCACCTTGGATCTCTTTAGAAGTCTTCCTGGGCTCTTTGTTACCATTCGGATTATCCGTCTCTTTGATTTGTCATGAATTTTCCTTGTGCGGCCACGTCCAGGGAGGTTGGCTACAGTCCCATGGATCTTAAATTTCTGAATAATATGTGCAACTGTAGTCACAGGAACATCTAGCTGCTTGGAAATGGTCTTATAGCCTTTACCTTTAACATGCTTGTCTATAATTTTCTTTCGAGTCTCCTGAGACAACTCTTTCCTTCGCTTCCTCTGGTCCATGTTGAGTGTGGTACATACCATGTCACCAAACAACACAGTGACTACCTGGAGCCCTATATATAGGCCCACTGACTGATTACAAGATTGTAGACACCTGTGATGCTAATTAGTGGACACACCTTGAATTAACATGTCCCTTTGGTCACATTATTTTCAGTATTTTCTAGCGGTACCATCATTTTTGTCCAGGCCTGTTCCATGAGTTTATGTTTTTAAATAATTCTGTTGAAGCATGGTTGAAAAGCAATGTCTGACTTTCATTGGTTAACATTCATAGAATTTTTTTAAATTATTACTTTTGTCAGATTAAAGTTATTTATGTGACCATTGTGAGTTTTTCTTTCATTGACCGAAGGGTACCAACAATTTTGTCCACGTGTGTATAAGCACTCACTACGTTCTCTGACAGAAACACCGAGCTGGTTTTACTGGTTTGTTCATTACCAGCTGTAAAGGGGTGTTCAAGTTAAATACAAATGCGTGGAAAGCCTGATCCTTGAAAATCGACAGATAATTTGTTACCACATGTTTGGGCTGTTAAAGGAGTTCCTGGGAGGCCGGCGTTTCAGATCATAGCTGAGAAAACCAGTACCGTGATGGTGTCCCAGCACTAGTGAAACACCAGGATAAGTGCATTATAGAGAGAAAAAAGAGAATTTTTGCACTGAGTGTTCTGTTATTCTGCACAATCAAATGTCTGGTCTGACTTGAACATCTTTCATAACAAATTAAATATAAAAATATTTTAATCTAATATAATTACCATAGTGTTACCACCAGGTTAAAGTAGCAACCACATGGTTAGTTTGGTCACCTCACAGCTTCAAGGTCAGTTTGATTCTGAGTTTAGCTAAACCCATCTCCGTCCATTGTTGTGATTTTTGTCATGAGCTGAAATCTTCTTAAAAATTTCTAAACATACATTGTTATTTTTTATTATTTTGAGAAAAAATAAATAAAAAATCCCAAAGTAAATTTTAGGAACCTCCACTAGAGGTCACTGTCTGTTTTTGTCTGTTTGTAGTTTTGTTGGTCGACTCAGTTTCCCAGAAGGCACCTTGGTCAGGTGATGAGAGGGCTCACCTGAACCGAGGTGGCTCATTAAACATCTTATAAATAGCAGTTTGTTCTGGGAAACTGGGTCGAGCATTATATACCGTCATGTGGGCATTCCTTTTTGTTTGTTTTTGTTTCTTTGAGTTTATATTTTAGTAATATTGTTTTACCTTTCTGTACTATTACTAGTACTGTACTAGTACTATTCTGTGTGTCCCTAGTGTTGGTCTTCTTGTCTAGTTCTTTGTTTGTTGCTTTCCTTATCTGTTTAGATGTTTGTAGCCACATGAGTGCTTAGCTGCTAGCAGGGTTAGCCCCTAGTAGGGTTAGCCTCCAGTAGGCTAGCCTCTAGTGGGATTGAGTGCTAGTGGTTCTGGTTGCTAGTAGGTTTGCCGCTTGTTTGGTATAGCCTCATGTGTGCCCTGCCTTGCCGTGTTCAGTTCCCCCTTATTAGGTCAGTACTAACCCGGTTAGCCACTAACTCCATTAGATACTAACCTGATTAGGTCAGCATCCAGCCACTACTGGATAACCACTAACCCATCCGGTCTCTAGTCTGTGTCTCTAGTCTCTGTGTCTGTATTCCCCTTCCTGTGCCCCGTCTCTAGTCCTGTCTCTGTGCCCCATCTTGTTTCGAGTTCCCCTATGTGCCTTTAGTTGGCTCCAGTTCCATGTTTCCTTCTGTCAGTTTCCTGTGTTAGCGCTCAGTTCCCTGTGTTTTTCCTGAGCCCTAGTTTTAGTTTGAGTTTGTTTGTTTCTTTGTTTGTTTGTCGGTTTTGAGTTTGTATTATAAATAGACTCTTTCTGTTTAAAACCCCTCTGCCTTCATGCCAACCCTACATGCCCACTGCAACAACATCAGCCGGTCTGGCCTGTAGTCACAGCCAGGCCATGACAGTAAAAGCACTAACCACTAGAACTCAATTAAGGTCTGAAGAAGTACTTAAATATGTGCTTTATATACAGTATGTGAATGTGTGAGCCTAAGAACCATGATTAATGAATAGACTGAATTTTGAGCATCAGCAGTATTGAAACTGCTTAAGTGCTGTGTAGCTTGTGATGTTCATAGTTTATTTGTCTGGCCTTTTTGAGGAGATTTAGGCCCATCATTCCAGACATGGAATTACTGCATTTAAATAATTTAATATTTGTATATTTTTTTTTTTACAAATGAGAATTGATTGTGATCATGAACCCGATGGTCAGTCTGAAAGAGCTCCAGCTCCAGTGTCTCGGTGGAGAGAGGAGAACCATCCAAAAGAATAACTGGAGTTTACCGAAAGGCACCTGAAGGACTCTCAGGCCATGAGAAACTTTTTTTTTTTTTTTGGTTTCAAACACCAATTACAACCTCAAGCCTTTGAGTATGTTTTTTCTTCTGGAAGTTTTTATCCTCGCTCGCTCCACAGGGAAACACTGGAGCACTTTCAGACTAACCATCAGTAGATCACCTGCCTGACTAGAGGAAGCACCTGAGCTCATGGCTGCCGAGTGTCATGGCAAAGGCTATGAATACTTATGAACATGGGTTTTTTGCAGTTTTTATTTGTTACAAATTTGCGAAGAAACAAATCAAACAAACTTCTTTCAGCGTTGTCATTTTGAGGTGTTGTTTGTAGAATTTTGTGAAAAAAAAATAATTTAATCCATTTTGAAATAAAGCTGTAACGTAGCAAAATGTGGAAAAGTTGGAGCGCTGGGAATAATTTCTGGATGCACAGTACATGCAGAAACGTCACAATTAATCTGTGGGACGCCCACAAGGGGCACTATACACTCGGCAGCCATCGTCAGCAGCAGCTACGGTATGATATATAATGGAGTATACGAATACTAATGCTAAGGCTTTTTTCAGTTTGTCTCTTTCCTTCTAACCTCCATAAAACATGGTAGGACGTTGATTTGCTCCACTAAACCGCCCCTGGCTGTGAAGGAGTGCATACAGGATGGCTTGGGAGTGACTGGCATCCCATCCAGAGGCATTTCCACATCGTGCCCAGTTCTCCGCGGATATTAAAGTGTCATTCACTTTGTTGTATTTTCAGCTCTCTCGCTTTGTTGCCTTTCTTTAGTACTCGTCTTGGTGCTCCATGACTTATACATAGATTTATACTCTACTGTACTACACAAAGGCCGATGATGCGCTGCCGTCTTTATCCTGACATTTCCGAGCATCTCTTTATCGCACCTGCAGTTTGAACATGATTTTGCTGAGCGGTGCGTCTCGACACATCCAGGGTCAGGAGCTCAGCAGTGTACCAACCAACACCGTGGCCCTGGCAAGACATGACATGAGAAGGTGAGCATGAGCGTGCATGTGTACACACGATCACCTGTGAGGCCATAAGGCTTGCCACTTTCCATGTTAAAGGTTATCCATCATTCAAATAAATCATGAATATAACAGCACAGGACTTGTGTATCATGTAAAAGGTTTCTTCTCCTAGCTGCGAGCTAAAAATAAAAGGTGTGGAATGTTAGCATCTGCTGAAACTGACACTTGACAGAATCTCTTTTGAAAAGACATAAAGCAAGTCACTGCAGGGTATAAAAGCAGATCAGGCTTCTGCCGACGAGCTACAACCGCGTTCTGATGAAATCTTCCAGCAGGACATGACGCTAAATCCACACGGAAATAATGAACTGACCACAGGATGGAGTTTTAACGCGTGTGAAGACCTGTGGGCTCAGGCGGAGACAAGACTCCGCAGAAGAGACAGGATGTACTGTAGAAATCCGCAGGATCATGAGAGATCTGTCTTATCATGTCCCTGAACTTTAGCTCATTAATGATGGTCTCGCTCCTCTGTGAACTTCCCCATGATTAAAAAAGATCTAATGTACACATGCAGGCTGTTAATCTTTAAGAAATATTAGAAATGTAGGTGAAGATTGATTGTAACCATATATATATATATATTCAACTTTCTGCGTGGTCACAATCAGGACAAAAAGACACAGAAAGAGATCAAAGTCTGTGTTCAATCTGTATTCTGCTTGTGCATTTCTTCATTGCTCGTTAGAGCTGTGCAATTCAACTGATCTTCTGTTGGTCAAGTCATGCTAATTTTTCTACGTAATTGAATCGATGGGTCAGTTTTGATTCCGAATCGATTCACAGATTTTAAAGGATTTACCTAAACAAAAACAAAAAAAGGCCTGGAAAGGACATTTAAAAAATAAAGCACACCAGCTTTTGCTGAAAATAAAAATGGCTTCTTTGCTGGACTGGAGTGTGGAGCAGGAGATTGGCAAGAATACAAAGATATTTCTTTGTACGAGTCATGACATTTAAGCATTCGACAACACAAGTTACACAGCATGTCATGTTTGTGAGGTACTTTTAGCAGTTTTAGTACTTCTAAAGCTGTAACAAATACAGCTGCTTGAGCCAAAGACATTACTGCTCCTGAGTCGAATTTTTTGAGTTTTGAGTGTCACCTTCTGAAGTCTATGAAAATGTTAACAAAGTGTGAAACAACCTCCAAGGGCAAATGAGACTAACATTAAACATTAAACATGTAACCATTTTAAACATGAAGAGAATAAAGACTGGAGCAAATAATCAAGAGCGAATATAATAAATTAATGACTGAAGACCAGACATACAGTAATGTAATGCTCACGCTCAATAATAATCGAGTTAGCAAGTAGCTAGTTAGTGCTATAGTATAGTTGATGCTTAGCTTAGCGCATGTAATGTTAATTATCTAGTCTCAGATTATAATGGTATCTTTGGTTTGAAAGTGAATGCAGTGTATGAAATCCTAAGACTTTCCTGAAGGTGGTTTATCTAAACGTGAAGCTTATTAGGAATATAACACCAACACTAGATATGTTCACATGGACACTTCTTTAATCTGATTAAAGATTCCAACTTAACTGTTCTGATAAGGTGTGTGTTTACATGTTCAAAGTGTTAACTGGAATATTATCCAAAAAAAAACAGAATGATTTTTTTTTCTCCAACTTTGAGGTCAGTTTAGGCTTTTCTGTTAAATCCCACCTCCTGTGTTCTGATACAGTAGATTACAATAATTCAGTCTTATCTATGATTGGTTAGATGTTTCACTATCTATGAAATGACGAGCCAATCAGTGCTTCTTCCTCAGCCAGAGATGAAAATTATCCACAGGTGTGCCCATGATCCTGTCATCAGTCGGTGTATAATTAATTGATAATTAACGTTAATGTGTTAATGTAATGTGATGTTAATGTTATGCCTAATAGGTGTATGTCTCTTAATGCCCTCTAGTGCTGATACAAAGATATGTTAGATATGTTTCCGTTCATGTCTCCGGTCACTGCCGTGCAGGTGTGAACGTGTCACATCAGTTCACTGGTAACTGCACTGCCAACTGAAATGGACGCCACAACGAAGATCAGCAAAGATGCAGTGATTAGTTTTTTGTGGTCTGAGGGTGGACCTGGTGCCAAAACAATTCAAAGAAGAGCAGTAACAGAAACATTTGGATCCCTGCAACACAAGTTGGAGCGATTTTCTAAGGAAGGTTTCTTTCAGAGAAAGTTTCTCGAAGAAAATCATCACAGATGACGAGACGCGGATTCATCACTACGAGTCTGAGAGTAAACGGCAGAGCATGGAGCGGAAACGTCCTCAACCGTCGACCGAGAAAACGTTCAAAAATCAACAATCAGCTGGAAAATTCATCAATGGACAAGAAGTATTGGAACACAATCAGGTTCAACAATCAACAGTGCTCTTTTCAGTGAGACGTTTATTGACGAGCTGAAGACTAAACTTCAGATTAAACACAGACGACTGATATCTGCGGATGCCGAGGATCTCGCATGACGATGCATGTTCGCACACTTCTGCACACACTGTAGAATAAAACCTTGATTTTGAGGTATAAAAGCATCCTCCCTATAGTCCTGATCTCACGCCCTCTGACTTTCACCTGTTTGAGCTTTGAAAGCAGAACCACGAGGATGAAGATTCAGTTCTGATGAAGAACTGAAGACAGCGGTGTATTTATGCACCACAGCTGCGAAATTTTTTTTATGAAGGAATACGAGTGAAGAAGATTATGTCGATTATGTCAGATTTGTCTCAGCCAAAGTGTGGATGTTCCAACAAGAGAGAAACAATCAGATCAAGTTGCTGATATTTACCTACTGAACGGATTATAAAAAGTTCTCATTCTGCATTTATTTTTTAATATTAGGACTTAAGTCTTAATTATCTTATACTTAGATCATCATGGAGCTGACAGCCTGGAGGTTATTCATGCATCAACTGTGTAAGTTTGGAAGAAGACCAAGTGAAAGGATAAAAGAAAAGAAAAGGCAGGATTAGTGGAGACAAGGAGATAAAGCCAAAAATAAGCCGGTCCCGAGTTGACACACACAGATGTCATATTTATGTGTTTTTGGGGGTTTTGTAGGAACAAGTATAACAAGGTGAAATATATTGCGATAAACCATCAAGGCTGGAGTGGGTGTAAAGATTTATTTGAACACCTTCCTGATGAAAAGACGCATGAGATGGAAGGATGAGAGTGAATCAGAGAGTGATTATATAATAAGGAAAGAATAATTACCTCGATTAGGATTACTTACTTATACTCCAAAATACGACATGGAAGAGCATTAAAAACCAAACCAGATACAGCAGGTGTTTATAAAAATGTATAATGATTAAAACTTTAAACAGTTCTTCATCTGGAAACTATTATTATGTATATTATATATATTATTATATAACTATATTATACAGGGTGGGCCGTTTATGTGGAAACATCTTAATAAAACGGGAACGGTTGGTGATTTTAACGTCCTGTTTGTGGCACATTAGTATATGTGAGGGGGCAAACTTTTCAAGATGGGTGGTGACCATGGTGGCCATTTGGAAATCGGCCATCTTGGATCCAACTTTTGTTTTTTCAATAGGAAGAGGGTCATGTGACACATCAAACTCATTGGGAATTTCACAAGGAAAACAATGGTGTGCTTGGTTTAACTCTTCACACACTGATAGCAACACCGCAGGAGAAATGCCAGCACAGGCTTCCAGTATCCGTAGTTTCAGGTGCTGCACATCTCGTATCTTCACACCATAGACAATTGCCTTCAGATGACCCCAAAGATAAAAGTCTAAGGGGGTCAGATCGGGAGACCTTGGGGGCCATTCAACTGGCCCACGACGACCAATCCACTTTTCAGGAAACTGTTCATCTAGGAATGCTCGGACCTGACACCCATAATGTGGAGGTGCACCATCTTGCTGGAAAAACTCAGGGAACGTGCCAGCTTCAGTGCATAAAGAGGGAAACACATCATCATGTAGCAATTTCAAATATCCAGTGGCCTTGAGGTTTCCATTGATGAAGAATGGCCCCACTATCTTTGTACCCCATATACCATACCATACCATCACTTTTTTGTTCCAACAGTCTTGGAGGGATCTATCCAATGTGGGTTAGTGTCAGACCAATAGCGGTGGTTTTGTTTGTTAACTTCACCATTCACATAAAAGTTTGCCTCATCACTGAACAAAATCTTCTGCGTGAACTGAGGGTCCTGTTGGAATTTTTGCTTTGCCCATTCTGCAAATTGTGTGCGCCGATCTGGGTCATCCTCGTGGAGATGCTGCAGTAGCTGGAGTTTGTAAGGGTGCCATTTGTGAGTAGCTAATATCCGCCGAAGGGATGTTCGACTAATGCCACTCTCCAGTGACATGCGGCGAGTGCTACGCTGTGGGCTCTTGCTGAATGAAGCTAGGACAGCCACTGATGTTTGTTCATTAGTGACAGTTTTCATGCGTCCACATTTTGGCAAATCCAACACTGAACCAGTTTCACGAAACTTAGCAAGCAGTTTGCTAACTGTAGCATGGGAGGTTGGTGGTCTCGTAGGGTGTCTTGCATTGAAATCTGCTGCAATGACCCGGTTACTGCGTTCACCAGATATCAACACAATTTCGATCCGCTCATCACGTGTTAACCTCTTCGACATGTCAATGGCTATGAACAAAGAGAAACCAAGCACACCATTGTTTCTCTTGTGAAATTCCCAATAAGTTTGATGTGTCACATGACCCTCTTCCTATTGAAAAAACAAAAGTTAGATCCAAGATGGCCGACTTTCAAACGGCCACCATGGTCACCACCCATCTTGAAAAGTTTGCCCCCTCACATATACTAATGTGCCACAAACAGCATGTTAATATCACCAACCATTCCCATTTTATTAAGGTGTATCCATAGAAATGGCCCACCCTGTATATATAAACTATTATATATTATTACTAATATTTAACTGTTTGGAATATGATTAGTCTGCGATTACAACATGGCTTTTTGTTTAGCTGGCAGCTTTTAAATATAGCTGTAGGTTGTTTTAGGCTTGTGCTAATTAACAACAAAGACATTACAGTAGAGATGAATACTTCACTCAGGAATACATCGATCAGCCGTGACATTACAAGGCAAAACATCAATCCAAGTATTGTGTAAGTTCCCCTTGTGAAAGTGAAATGAGTGAAATGCTCCAACACCTTGAGTTTTTTTGTTTTGTTTGTTTTGTTTGCTTGTGAAGGTTTGGTCTTTGCTCCATTGCTCACTCCAGTCCAGTAAGCAGTAATACCTTCTCTACTCTACATGTCAGACCAGTAAGACATCTCCAACTAGTCAACAATTAAGTACGTCAGCAGGGGCCTGGAGCCTATCCCAGGGGTCTTAGGGCTCCCAATCCATCACAGGGCACACACACACACACACACACACACACACACACACACACACACACACACACGCGCGCGCGCGCGCTCATTCACACACTACACACAATTTGGGAATTCCAATTAGCCTAACCTACTTTTTTTTTAACTGTTGGAGGAAACCAGAGAACCCAGAGGAATCCCAGCAAGCAGGGGGAGAACATTCACATGAACATACACACAGGCTTAGAGAAGAGTCATGTCAGGTTAGAAAGAAACACTAGAAAACCGTCTTTAAATAAGATTAGTAAGATTGTAAGGGCACTGGAGAGGCGAGTGAGAGGATGGAGAGGTGTGAGAGCTTAAACGGCTGAACGCTGTCAAATGCTGGGCCAGAAACTGTTGGACAATGACCCTTAAAACTGATGACGAATGAGCAGAAATACAGTACTGTGGGTCAAACAGAGTGAAAAAGAAAACATATTAAGGGCAGCTGTTACCCCCCCCCCCCCCCTGCTCAGAGTTGAAATATTCACCAAATGTTTAGCCTTATGGTTTTGCCATACATCCGCTGCGTAATGTTTAAATCTACCTGCTGACTGAAAGTTGTTCAGTTTTTAAAGCTGGGCTTCGAAATGCATGCAGTAATCTGAGTTTTATAATGATATCCATAACATGCAAAAACTTTCAGTCACTCACAGAGGAGGCGTGTGTGGAAAAAAGGCAAAAGTGGAATAAAGATGATCTGCTACAGTACGTCTTTAAAGCAACATTCAAACTCTCCACAAGATTATCATTATAACTTCTACAATACGATTCGCAGCATTTATAGTTTTTTTAAAAGTTAAAGGTGTATACTGTACACACAAACACACAAAATAAAGATCAGCTAATGTAGTGCGGCAGCGTACATACAGTATGATATATAATCCTATCAGCGGTCCCGTTTGGAAAGGGGTCTAAAGTAGACTTTGGAGAGGGAGAAGAAAGGGGCGTGGCCAGACCATGGACAAAATTCCAGAATCTGGTTTGCAAAGCATGTTTATGTGTTAGCCAGTATCATTATTAGAATTTAGTCAGAAATGATTATGATCATAACATTATTCAAATTAAAGAGTTGGGCAAAATGTCAGGAGCTCTTCATACTATAAAGTTAAACAAGATCAGGTTCAGCAACCCGAACAGACAGAGCTCTGTGGACTTTAATGCATGTCTAGCACCCACGACTTTCCTAACATCCACAGATGTCTTCTTGGCAGATCGTTTAAACAGAACAGTTTAGTGGAATAATAGAGGGACGAGTACAAACAGGAAACACGCTTAGCATTAACATATGAAGCCGCAACACAGATTGGACTGACCTCAGGAAGCCGAAGAAAAGAGCTCCAGACTAACAGCAGATCATTTTCTACACACACACACACACATACGCGCACACACACACACACATACGCGCACACACACACACACACACACACACAGAGCGTGAGCGGAGGTGGCATTTCCTCTGCTGTTGAAGTGCATCTGCCGGACATATTTTGATGTAAATAGACGGGTGAATAAATGAAGGAACGGATAAGAAGAGAGACATAAACTGGCTGAAACAGATTGAACTGATGAAGCAGAGGAGTCACAGAGCCTGAATCACAGTAAAGACCACGCGGGAGCAAAACCTAGCCTGAAGACACTCTTCAACTCTTGGTGCACCTCGTCCTCATCTAAATATAGCCGGCTTTTATTAAATAATGCACTCGGGTTGTGTCGTAAATATTTATCCGGCAGGTTTTATATTTCAAGTCCTGTGGTTTGTTTGACCAGAAATCGAACCCACTGGATTAAATCTGAATTCTGAATCTGTTAAAATTACCTAATCTTGGGGTCCCACTAGGGAGTCACATGTCACTTATTTCTCTGGTTTGTCTCCGGCTGAAATGTCGCCTACAGAACAGACTGGACACTAACTGTACTACATGAACACTGACCGGGACACTCAGCAAATTGAATACAAAACTCAAATCCAAAAAAAAAAAAAAACTATGGAAAACAAGCTCATGAATAATATGATTATCATCTTCTAACAACATTCCTAAAGCAACACATTATTCTTATGAACTTGAGACGAAGACACTGGCCAGTATTTCGACTGTAGCTCTATTTTTCTGCACATATGGTCCGGACAAAAAGGAAGAGGAAGAGATGAAAAAGAATTGTTCCTGGTACTGCATCAGTGGGACTCGCTAACTCAGGATTTTTCTTTTGTGACGAGTTCATATACGGTACGGTTGTCCAGCTGACTTTGGATCCAGTACTTATTACACAATAAACTTTTATATAAAATTTTACTTTCTTCCTTACTGTATGTCTGTGTAATGATCTTTGTAGCTAATATGGCTAACGGAGCTGCTGATGCTAATAGCCTGTGTGCATTTCATCAGACCCCATACCGTCTAGTCTCATTATAAGTTGGTCTGGGATTGGAACCTGTGACCCTGAGATCCCTAGACCAAGATACCGTATTACCCACTGCCCCGAGTCAGTCTAGCGCATGTATGCTTTTTGTATACAGTATGTTACTTACATCAGTTATAGTAGTTATAGTATATAACGTACCTGTGTACACTAATTAATCTGTGTAGTAAAACTCTTTATAGCATCAGGGATGTGTGTATTGCAGCAGGTGGTTACAAATACAACTGAGTTGAGCTATATAGTTACTAAAGGTGTGTGTGTGTGTGTGTGTGTGTGTGTGTGTGTGTGTAATGTATATATGCTTATATTTGAGGAGGTAAAATGGTGCAGTTTCTCTATATTCTGAAGGCGGTGATCTAAACTATACAAATTATAAGGTGTATAAGTTTGTTTAGAATTGTAAAAAATATATATATACAGTGGAACCTTGGATTACGAGCATAATTCATACCAAATTTAATTTTTCCATAAGAAATAATGAAAACTCAAATTATTCGTTCTACAGCCCATAAATACATAAAAATAATTAATACATAATTAATATAAAACATATAAAGTAAAAATAAAGTAAATTAACCTGCACTTAACATTAAAAAAAAAGTAAAAATAAATCCAGACAGATAAGTGTTTCCTTTTGTGCCTGCAGGCGCCGTGTGTGTGTGTGTGTGTGTGTGTGTGTGAAATTAGCCCCTCGCCTCGTCTTAAACAGTAAAACTCCTCCTCCCTCCCACACCTCGCTTTTTAAGTTTCACAACTAACATACACAATGCAAACACTGTTTTAACGGGGGAAAAAGAAATCTCTCTAATGATACTCGCGTGAGCAGACTAACGGAATCACTGCTGTAAAGTAAAAAATAAAAAATGAACCAGCACCTTACCTTTGAAAAAAATCGCGACAGAGTTGAGTTTTCTATGCAAATAAAGCGCCGGGGAGATCTGTGTGTGTGTGTGTGTGTGTGTCTGTATCGGTGTCAAATTACGCGCGCGAAGAGAAGAGAAACAGAAGAGAGAGGGAGATGTTGATTATAAGAGACGAGCACTAAGACGCGGCAGGGGACTCTTATTTTGACACAGGCGACGCAGCAGGGGAGACGATTACCCATAATTCCCGCAGCGCAAGAGAGAGTAAAATCATTGGCTCAGTCGTGATCGCTTGCCGGTCGGTGTCAAAATAAGAGTTGCATGCGTGATACATGATACTCGGTGCTCGTAAACTAATACTTGCTCGGTTTCCAATTAAAAATGTAATAAAAATCTTTGCTCGGTTTGAGGAACACTCGTAAAACCACGTTACTCGCAATCCGAGGTTCCACCGAATATATATTGAGATAATTATAAAATCTCTATACTTACAGAATTGCAATATAAATCGTATCTATAGCTTTGTATCATGATAAACACTCACATGTGTGTTTCATTCCTTGCTTAATGTCACTCACACTGTAATGCTACACTCTGCTTGTAGGAATACAGTATATCATGCAATATCTTCTATGTCATTCTAAGGGATTTTTATATTTAATTACTTTCTTTACTTTGCGAGTATGATCCTTTTATTATCTCTTGCAGCTCTCTACAACTTGAACACCTCATTAGATCCGAGCGTGCATCAACAGGCGTGTCTCACAGCTGCATCAGAGAGTGAAGATGATAAAACCTCTTCATATTCCCTGACCTATTCAGAATTCAATTTCTCATCAGAAGTATCTCCTGAAATGCAAACCCTGTGAAAGTCACAATAATCAGGAGACGGGAGAAAAACAGCTGTGTTTTTTTGTGCAAAGGCTTTTCACTCATCTAATGTTCGGTCAGTCAGTCTTGATATCAAAGTTCAAACTGTGCTATATCAACATCTGTTCAGACGTATACGATGTATATATGTGTTTTGTGAAGTCCTTGAGGAGAGATACATATCCAGTGCTGTTTCAAATCTTCACAATCACAACCTCAAACAGAAACGGTTATGGATGTGTTGGAATCATGGATTTACTAATATTCTGTACGACGTTTAATCAGGAGTCACAGGTACACAGGCCTGCAATCACTGCACTTGACCTGCATGTTTCATCAACTTCATCTGGCCTTTTAAAAAAACTTTCGGTCCATGACATGGAGGAGACAAATAAATAGTAAGAGCACAGATCCGTCGTGATAATTGGCCATAGAAAATTAAGTTTAATTAACATTTTAAAAGTTTTGTGCATCAACAAAAAAACCTTGCTTAACCCTAGAGACCACAAACCACATGCAACTGGGACTATTGCTCTCTGTGGTAGGACTATTCCACAGCACTATGACGGAGAAAACATACTTTGCATAGACTCTCTTTCCTTTTCTTAACACAACTCAATAATTAGCTAACGTCCTCAATTAGAATAAATGAACTGCACTGGGGTCTCATGGGAAAATACTCAGATCAACCAGATCAATTCATAGTTAAAATATGAACAATATGTGTGATAGAATAATGGACGAAGTGTGTTGGCGAAAAAAAAAACAAAAGGGAAAAAATAGAATACAAATCAAATGGAGAAATTTAAAGCAGACCATTATATCAGGGATTCCGGCATGTTTTTGATGCACAGCATATTTTACATAAGGAAGTTATGTGGTGCTGGTAATGGAAAATAATCAGTTATTTATACCACCCTGATGTCAGATATTTTCCAATGATGTCATATTTAATGTCGACTTTTTAATTGATTAAAGAATAATTAACTCTCTTTTATTTTTACCCTTGTATATTTATGTTTAAAGTTTTTGGACATCCATGAAACAACTTGTTTTGTTTACTTGTTTTACAGCAGCTATAAACTTCTAGCTGCTTTGTGACCTCTGTTAAAAGTGCTATGCAAATAAAATTTACAAAAGACAAAAAAAAGTTTTCCCCTCCTTTCCAGAGCTAGGGATATATACATATAAAAAGTTTTGTTTTTCACAATATGTCTCTGTAGCTTGTGTATCTATTCACTTATACACCACAAGAGGGCGCACATGTTTTTCATTGCACACGCTCTCCACTGGCACCTTATTATTTATCTCTTATTCTGTTTATTTAAACTACTGTGTTTAAACTTCATTAAATTGTGGTGTAGTGGTCAGCACTGTCGCCTTGCACCGCCAGGGTCCAGGTTTGATTCCCGTCTCAAGACATGTACGGTTAATTGGCATTCCCAAATTGGCCGAAGTGTGTGTATGTGTGCAATGGATTGGCACACTGTCCAGGGTGTACCCCGCCTTGTGTCCTAAATCTCCTAAGCCCCCCATGACCCTGAATACAGGATTAAGCAGTATAGATGATGAGTGAGTAAGTAAATTGTCTCACATAACTAATTTGTTGGGATTGTGCCACTAGAATTGTTTAAATAAATAAATAAAAACAAGTATTCTGTTACCATTAATGATTATTGATTGTGAACATGCTCATCTATTGCTTAAAAAAAATACAAACCTTAATCTCAGCTCATCTTTCCTTTATTGATTAAATATCTGGAATTTGATGGCCACTGTGATTTTTATTTTTTTTTTATTAAAAGGTTTTTGTTTTCTTGAAATACAGGAAAGTCTACTTATTTAAATGCTACTTAAAAGAAAATTACAAGTTACCTAGTATTAATTATTTCGTAATTGTAATGCTATAACCAATTGATTTGTAATGTGTAGTGACTTTTCATGTGAAACTTAGTATAAACAATTCTACCAAGTTGTTTAATCTTACTGGTTAATTATTTGATGTAAATACATAAGCAAGCAAACAAACAAACAAACAAACAAATCAATCAATAAATAAAGTGTTACTAATATCCATAGCAAATATACACCTGAGTGTAAAGTTCAGGAACAGAAGCTTAGTTAGGACGTGTAAGGATACAGACACCTTTGTCTTTAATTCATTGTTCTTTGTAAATTCCTTTACAGCAGATACAAAAAAAAATGCTCGAATTGCCCATTTTAATTATTTTAATGCATTACAAATATATATCTGAAGCAAAAGGTCTCAATCCATGGCTGCCAAAAACACTCTCATAAATCATATTAAGCTTGTTACTTTTGGCTGAACTCCAACTGCCCCTGTATTAACTCCCACCTACATCTCTAATTAACGGTGTGGAGCCAACCTCAGTGTCTTCTGACTTACATTGCACTTATCTTATTTCAGAAACTTTCTCTAAGGTGCCATTTTAATCTGGAGCTTACCAGTGAAAGTGCAGAACTCCCTCAGCTCTCCTGCAGCATTACGTTAATCCTCTGAGAACGACGAGCTTCCCTCACAGGTGAGCACGGCGCTGACTGTCTCACGCGCCCATCAGCATCCAGGTAGCATATTTCCCTTTCCAAAGACGCTAAAGTGTCCTTTCAAGCCTGGTATAAGCCGATACTTCAGCAGCACTGTAGCTCGCACTGGGACTGCAGTCCAGACTTGTCCTGGTGCCTGCAGCTGTCTTACTGATCTTACTGCCTCTTCTCCTCCTTCTCCCTCCTTCTCCCTCCTTCTCTCCAAGAAGATCAATCCTGTGTGCCTGACAACGCTGCCTGCATGCATTAGACAACCAATCAGAAGCTCAAGGACGTTTCATTCGTGCCCTTTTCTCTCAGGTAAAGCAAGCATGGAGAATTCCTCACCTTTTAACATTGGTTTACATTCTGTTTTAGGAGTGTGTTTCTCTGATTTTCTTTTATTAATTCAGATTAAATAAAATGTACAAAAATTCAGCTCATGTAAAAGGAAGTGTCCGTGTTTGTGTGTAAATTATATTGATGTTTACAGCCTGAGGACAAGATCTAGGACAAGCCTAAATCTGGTCTTCTAATCATTTATCTTAAACAACGGCGCTGTAGGATTCGTACATTTCAGTGGTCAGAAACTATGATGAGTTTCTTTTTTTACAGTTATCTAAGGAGTCTTAGGCCAGGCAAGGCAGGTTTATTTGTATAGCAACCCTACCAAAATGGACCAGGTGCTAGTTCATGTCTGATGCTAGTGCCGGTTTAAGAGTGAACCTCCTAAGAACTGGCTTTGCTTTTCCATGGGCTAGGGTGTAGAGTCACATCATTACATCACTGTATACATTCGTGTACGTCTCTACTTTCCTAGCAGTGTTAGTGGCAATTTTATCAACAATGCTACTGCTAGCGAGAATGCTAGTGGCAAAAAAATTGTGAACTTCAACATGACCTTGTGAGCAGTTCTCCTGGTGTTATCATTACTAGAAAGTAGATGCGCTGCCCATTGCATATTGAGTCTATTTTTTTTTTTAAAGATGGCCATGATAAACTTTTAGTTGGTCATAATAATCTCGCCCCCAGTCCCTGACGGTTCTTCGTTCTTGCCCAGTAAAGTGTTAATGCCGCCATGGAACTGTTTTTCGCCTAAAAACAAAAAAAACTGGTTTAAAATTGGGCCCCGTCTCCGAACCGGCTTTGGAACCGCCTTTGTGGAAAATGGATAAGAGATTGTTGCTGATTGGTTCTTAGCATATTAAGTAATTCTTTAGTAATTGCTTCTGAACCATCCATGTTAATTTTCATGGCCAACTCGCTTCTATCACAAGGCTATTACAGTGCAACCTTGAATTGTGAGAGTGACCCTGGTCTCCAAGTATTTGGCAAGACTAGCAAAAATTGCAAATACATTTTAACTCAGTAATCGAGTGAGGTATTGATATACAGCCAGTATTGTGGGTAATCATCTCTCAGGCTCGGTCTCAGTGTGCGTGCGTCACTCGTATAGTCAACATTCAGCGCAATGTTGAAACTGTTTAAAGCACTGACCACGTGTGTGCATGTAAAGCATTTTTTTTATTTGTGTGTGTGTGTATGTGTGTGTGTGTGTGTGTGTGTGTGTGTGCGAAAGTACACAGCAGCCCCCTTCTTCCTCTCCGCTCTCCAGGCTCAATCACTACAGCCACGGTTCTTTTCAAAGGTAAAGTGCAGGTCAATTTTTTTATTTTTACTTCATATTTTGTATGAATTATTTTTAGATGAACATTTTTGGGTTGCAGAATGAATCATCTGCTTTTCTATTATTTCTTATGGGGAAAGTCGCTTTGATATATGAGTGTTTTTGTATACATGCACTCTTCTGGAACTAATTATCCTCTCAATCCAGGATTTAACTGTAATTACAAAGCTTGGAATGTTAGTATCAGTTAAGATTAGCTACGCATCATTTCATAAAGAATAAAGCACAGAATCTTCTTTAGCATCATCTCATTTGTAGAGAAGCAACGATTGAGCTAATGCAAATGTTTTTGCTATCAAACAACACCAAATCCTGAAGAAATCACATACATGTACTCGTACACCAGGTAAACAACATTATAATAATACAACGAACGTGATTATCAATTAAAGTACATAGCAGCCTAATGTTGATTAACAGTGCTTCTGCCATCTGCTGTTGTGACTGACGTCATGGTAGTCACATTTGTCTGTAAAAAAAAACCAATTGCTCAGCTCTGCTGTCCTCCTGAAGGGGCGTGGCTCTGCAGTAGCTCATTTACATAGACACTGAAATGGCACAATAGGAGGAGAAGTGAAGCAGAAAGAGTTTGAGGCATAAAAGAAAAAAACTTGCTCTGTTTTGATTCACTCATTGTGTTTCGCGTCTGTACGTCCATTAGCTACTTTAAACCGGACACATCACACTTCTCACGTGACACTCGACAAGCTCGCTCTGCTTTTTAAACAGATCTCGTTTCATCCATAACCCCTTCCACTGCCATCTTAAAGGTGCAGTGGAAGGGGTTATGGATAAGCAGGGTGAGGCATTGTCTCGCATCGTTGGTGATTCCTTGCATTAGTGATCAGCTCAGGTTTACACTCCTACTGCGTAGTTTATTTCACGAGTATGATTCATGTTTATTTGTGTCTTTCACAGTGTTCGTTTATCTCTCTATCAGACGGTAGTTTGGACTGTACCGTGAATGATATTTCTATATTAATGTACATGTTTAAAAACATTTGTTTGATTATGAGTGCATGAGCATGGACTCTGTGAGCTGTGTGTGTTCCTGAGGTGTTGAGAGTTTGCGGGTGTGTGCTTGTGTCCTGAGCTGAGTTGGCACCACATAGAGGGTGTGCCACGCCCTGAGTACCCCCCCCCCACCACCACCACCCCTTTTTACAAATTACTATTAATGTTATTAGTATTAATAATAATAATTAAGATAATAGTATTAAATAAAGTATTTATTAACCAGATTTATAATTAGCAATAAATTGACAGTAAAATAGAATTTAAATGTATAATCATTTTAAATGCAATGAATAATTTAAATTAAACAAATACACTATCAACAATTTCAGGGCGAGAAAAAAAAAAAAAAAAAACATGCCCTAATTCTATCTTTAAATAAATCACACTTTTAGGCAGCACTAGATGTAACAACTGTCTAACTTCATGAACAGTTATGCCTCGTGGGGATCTGAAACGCTATAAACTCCCTGACTCTCACACAGAGTCACACCTTTGCACCACACCCAAGCATCTGAACTCATCAGGAATCCAGGCCCGGAGGCCATCTGTCTCACGTGTGAGGCGTTCATCAGACTACTGAAGTTTCAACTCGACTAGTTTCAACGTGCCTGTGCTGCCAGATGAAATTTCAATCAAGTTCTGCAAAACACTTAAGTGGAAAGCATGTATCTATCAGTAAGGGGGAGATCAGTGTATAACAGTCCTGTGTGAGGGGCTGGTTACGCTGTGAAGGTGTGAGATAAAGGCTACGCTATTAAATGTACAGTACTGAAAGAAAAATGAGTCTTTCTCGTATTGTTTATGTTGTTATTGCACATTATGCAATGTTATAGAACCTCGGTTTTGAGAATGTTTTCATGAACCAGTTGTTACTCTGCTATAACACACATCCAGAAGAGGTTTATTTCTCTTACACTACAACAATCATCACTTTTATTCGGTTTAATTAATTTACGCCAGAATAAAAACACTGTATCCTCTTTATTTGCATTTATAGCAGTCATGTGACTAGAACCTGGGCGGTTTTGGTGAATACTGTACATTGAAAAGAGTAAAGAAGTGCTTTCAGGTGACATACAGTAATTCATCTCAGCTTATTATTGATTATTTAAAAACATACTCATGGCTCATATTATTTCTCCAGCATGCAGGATTTTAGTATGTAACACAGTGAGCCATGAATAAAATTCCAATAGTTTATCGCGGACTTTTAACCAAACACACATGCACGCACATCTGCATGCATAGGCAGCAGTGAGCCAGATGTTGGTGTAGATAAATCCGACAGTAATGTCGTGATGTCATGCACGTGTACTGTATGTGACTTCTCGCGGGCTCGACTCCCTCTCGACTATTCCTCAGTCTGCTGCCGCGGATGAGTCATGAGGACGGTTCAGGTGATACGTACACGCACCAGCACTGAGTGAGGAGTATCTGACGGGTGCTCAGCATTGACAGTAACTAAAACATTTCCTGAGGGTTCTACTGCCAACACCCATGTGTACAATAAGATGGGATCAAAGACAGACTGAAATAAAAACAGCTCATTAAAATATATGTTGTGTGAAAGACAGGTGTAGCTACAGACGCTCAGACAAGTGAGGAACGCGAGAGGAAATGTGGAGCTTTATGGGGAAATAATCAACGACTGGATGCTGTGATGAATCCGTTTCTCTTACACTACACTTTTTTATCCAATAGTTACATGTTACAAGTCACTTACATTATAGCAGCTATAAACAGCTGTTCCAGAATATTCTACTCATCCTCTATAGTGCATATCCTGTACAGCCTGGAGCCTGCCCCATGGGGCACTAGCTGGGGTGCGCTTTGGATGTGATGTCATTAGGCTACATATTTGGGAACACCAGTTAGCCTAATCTGCATGTGCTTGGACTGTAGGAGGAAACCAGAGTTCCTGCCTAATAAACTGGCAAATCTCTCTGTCTGTGTTACTGCTGAGTGTGTATGAAAAAAATAAGTTGTGAGGAAACTAATATTGATGTGATAACTAATATATTCTCTTTCCTTAGCTCTCTCTCACACACACACACACAGGTCAGGCTGTCATTCGTCACTTGGACAGGTAGGTATTTGGAGGGTGTATCTGAAGCTTGAGGGCTTATTTTAGGCCCATTTACTGAAATTTGTTCTCTCCTCTCCCTCCTCCGCCTCAGCGCTTCATCCTCCTTCATTTTCTCTTCCTCTGTTTCGAGGATTTACTGATCCAGCGCTCCGGATGTGGGCTCCCTCTGCACACACACACACACACACACTATGTAAGCTTCTGTCAGAAGGAAGGATAAGAAAAATTCTCAGAACAAGGGATTAAAGAGTCATAAGAAATAGAGAGTCAAGGACCTCAAAGTGGTCTCTCTCTGTCTCTGTCTCTCTGTGTCTGTGTCTCACAAGATTCAAGATTCAAAGGTGCATGATAAATATTTACATTCAAAAGATGCTGATTAGCCGCTGGCTCACTTGGTAAACATTAAAGAGGTGAACAGGATGAAAGGGGAGAATGAGTGGAGCCTTCGGCTTTTCATTCATTTCTCTCTGTCTTTCTCCCTCTCTTCTATCCTCTATCTCCATCTTCCAAGTCTCTTCTTCTCTTCTTTCGCTCTCTTTCTAACAGAAACTCTGCTTCATCACACCACCGTGTTGTTGATTATTTTCCGATAAAATCATGACACACAGTGTTTCATTCCTATACTTAATGTAGATGTTAATTTATTTGGGGATTACATTCTGCAAACAGTAATGTAGCATTAATAATAATGATTATTATAACTAATAATAATAATAAGAAGAAGAAGAAGAAGAAGAGGAATATAAGAAAGAAAAAAAAGAGAAGACAACAAAGACGGTCAAAAAAGAAACCAGAGACAGGAAGCTCATGATATATAATAATAACATTATTATTATTATTCGCCCTCTAGTGGTCAGTGTGTGAATAGCGCAGACCTCATGTAAGTTTGTACACTCAGGTTTAAATATGAAACTTATTTAGTGTTATGTAACTTATTAAATAATATTTTCTCTATTTCTTGTGACATTTTTTTTTATTCTTGAACTTTCCACATTTTGTCCATGTTTAGATCATATGCAGTCACTGACTGTGATTTACAGACCTTAAATTCTGCCTTATGATTGGTCAGGTGTGCAAATCACACATTTATATAAAATAAAGATAAAAAGTGTAATATTATACCATCCGGTAGGAGGGAGTCAGAACATCATTCTGTCACGTCTGCATCTTTTAATCGCTACCTCTTCTTACACACAAGTTGGCAGCACTAGAGGAACTAGCATAGGGAATGTAGACTAATTTCATAAAAATGATTTGTCTACAAATTAGAAGAAAACATCATGGTGCATGTAAAATGCCACAGCTGTACAGTACATACATGTGCACTAGGGCTCTTACCATGTCTCACCTGACTTCAGTCTAATCGAATTAATCTAATCTGCGCGGCTTTGGATTGTGGAAGGAAACCAAAAGAAGGCGGAATCTCACCAACTACACACACACTGTCATGGGTCTAGCTGGAGCTGACACAGGGAACTGACAGAACTAGGGATGAGGAAACATAGAGCTGGAGCTAAACAGGAGACAGGGTTAGACAGGAGACAGGGCTAGACAGGACACAGGGCTAGACGGGGCCTCAGGGACTAGACTGGCTGGGTTAGTGAGGTTAGTAGCTACATGGAATACTGGGGACACTGGATGCTGACCTAACCGGGTTAGTGGCTAATGGGGTTAGTACTGACCTAGGGGACCGGAAGACAAAAGGCAGGGCACACATGGGGCTATACCAAACTAGCGGCTAACATACTAGTGACCAGAACCACTAGCTGTCAATCCCACTAGAGGCTAGCCTACTGGAGGCTAACCCTACTAGGGGCTAACCCTACTAGCCATCAAGGCCTACTAGCGGCTAACCCTGCTAACGGCTAAGCCCTCATGTGGCTACACATACAAGGGAATAAAGCAGAAGACAAAACAGTACTTACACAGGAGGAGACACGGCCTAACTAAACACTGAACAAGGCAGCTCCATGAATCCATCAGAACAAGGAACATACAGAAAATAAAACTAGAGCCCTCTGAAAACAAAGGTTACAAAACATAAACCAAAAATAAACTTAAAGTAACAAAAAGGAATGCCCACATGACGGTAATACAAACAAACATTCAACAAACAAACAGACCAAACAATGCTCGACCCAGTTTCCCAGAACAAACTGCTATTTATAGAAGCTTTAACGAGCCACCTCAGTTCAGGTGAGAACTCATCACCTGACTGAGGTGGCTTCTGGGAAACTGAGTCAACCAACAAAAACTACAGAGAGACAGACATGAACAGTGACCTCTAGTGGAGGTTCCTAACACACACACACACACGCACACACACCAACCCACACACACACACACCAACACACACACACACACACAGACACAACATTGTGTGTTGTGTCAGAACCAAAAACTAATTTAGACCAGATGAGGAAAATAAAATCAACATTGCTTATCTTGTTATTAAGGATTAAACAATTCTACAATTCTAATCCAATTCGATTTTTTTTTATCAAACTGAGCGGGAGTCCTTCATGGTCTACTAGCTGTCTGTTCTGTGTGTGAGCAAAACACACTATTCCAGACAGACATGGACAAAAATTCCCAAAATCATCTTGATGTGTTCTGTTACTCATTTCACGTCCCCCAAATTATATTTCTGTAAATCTGTGCAGACACGCCCACTTTACAGTTTCATTATATGTTTAGATCAATCAGCTAGCTCGGTGTTTAGTGCTGCTGGTTGGGTAATGTGGGTTAATGAGTTTGGTGGGCGGATCTTCGGTAGATTTTACATAGTGATATCGTGTCAATTTTAATCAAATAAATTATGTTTGTAAATGTACTTAATTCTGGTTAATTAGTATAACACAAACATCCAAATCATTTATTTTTGCTCAAAATGCAGAGTGGAAATCCCACCTTCACTGTAAATGTTGATTTTATTTAGTATCGCTGTTTGCTCCTTTAAAGCCCAGTCTGCTCTTTTTCCATATTAATGCCGTTGCCGTGAAATAAATTGATGACAGTGAAACAGATTAGTATAACATCTTAATAATGGGGGGAAATTACAGCTTATTGTAACCTGGTCTATTTCTTCTTACAGTGCAGCGGTTCAATTTGTTGATATTACAAAAGAATCATATTAAAATATAATGTTTTATTGGTTTGATTAGATAAATCTTTATTAATCCTGAGCAGCACCAAATAAGAGTCAGAGACGAGACCGCTAAAACATACACAAGTACTTAGGGGGAAAACGGAATAAAATAACATAAATCAAGTCCACAAAAGTACTATTTATAGATAGACTTGTGCAGGGAGGTAGAGTGTCTTGAGAAGACATTTGTGCAAGTATCGCGCGTACTGTGTGTAAGATTGTCCACCAGATGCATATACACAGATATACACACACATATAAACAGATATACAGTACATTGGCAATTCACTCCTCATCAGCAACAAGGCGAGTGACAATGCCCCGCCTTGGCAGGGACTCACTTAAGAGCCGGGCGACTGCAGGTACAAACGGCTTCCCAGTGGACCTGTTACTGAAAGTGCTCACAGAGAGGGTGATTGTAACATGCCAATTTCTATGTGTTCTGTCTTTCTGTCTCTGAGGCTTGCTGTACACACTTTGGCACAGGCCTCATCCCTTGATCCTGGGGGAAAAGAAGGATTAAAGAAGATCAAAGCGAGGTAGTGTAGCTCGGACTTCCACCACAGGTTCTGCAGGTTCTGCTGTGAACACGGAGGCGGCGTCAACATTGTCCACAACACTGGCTGCTGTGGGGAAAGACCTAGAACTCCCAACTCTACCAACTTATCCAATATCGTCCTGCGAATCTTGGGGGCTCGTCCAGGACATGATACGCTCATTGTAATAGTGATAATCATTATTCAATACGGTCCATATGTTGAAGTGTCCTTTGTTTAAATATTTAGTCCAGTTAAACAGTCCATGATCCAGGGTAAAATAGACGTCATGATTTGCAAAGCACGGAGTGTATTCCCCAGCAGTCTCGGTGGAATAGTCTTAAAAGCACTTAATAAAAAAAAATTATTGTAAAAATACATAATTCTCACCATGTTGCCATGTCCGTCCACTCTCTCTCTCTCTCTCTCACTCACTCATCGTCTATACCACTTCATCCTGTCCTGTTCATCCATGCCTGAATAATTTCCGAGTAACAGGTAAATCACTGCATCATTCACCCCTATATGGTCCTGACATACAAACTGTAAAGGTCCAGGGGACGGAGGTAGGCCAAGACCAGGCTTTCCAAGGTCTTCATGATGTGTGATGTAAGATCTACTCGTCTAAAGAAACTGAGACCAGGCATGATGTTTTCTATATAACTAAAACCCTTTCACACATTCATTGAGAACCCTAGCACTGACACCATCAGGACCAGGAGTCTTCTTTGAACCAATTTTACCCAGCTCCATTTACACTTGCTCAGTTGCGATAAGTGGTGAGATTGTGACGAGGTGATGCTGTGGATGGGTGTGAGATGTAGTCCATGATGTGTGGAGACAGGGACAATGGCTGGGGTGTAAATAGTGAAGCTGTAGATGGGGATGTGATGTCCTCTGTGACGTGTGGAGACAGGAGCGACGGCTCTGGAGCAGACGTCAGAGCTGAAGGAGTCTTGTCTTGTTTATTGGAGTTATAGAGGGTGGAGTCTCAGGGAGCTCCATTTAGCTCTCCAGGGTTTTTTTCCCCCCATATTTCCTCTTAGCCACCTTAATCCTAATCTTATGCTCGCTGTACTCGCTTCAGCTCCTTCTTGTCTCCGTCTCAGAACACTCTCCTTCTCTGATAAAGTAGTGCCTTTAGTTCACCAGTTCAAACCACCAAGGTGTATTATTCGGATGGATAGCAGTGGACAGTCCTTGATGGTACCACAGTGTCCACACTGAAACCCAATACCCAGAAATGCTGTCCATCAATGTCCTCACCATGTGTTTCACACAGTGCACCACAGAGTGAGATCATATTGGGAAGCCTGTATTAAGAAACATCTCTCATAGTGGCTTTAGTGTATCGGCTGTTGCCTACTTTTATTTAATTTATGACATTTAGTTAGGAAAAGAGTCTCCAGTGTCAGAGGTGAAGTTATAACTTCTGTCTATGGTGCTGCGGTGGAAGAGGAATAAAGCACCCTGCGTTTATAACCTAGCCGTGTTTCATATTTCCATTCTGTTGAGTTCAGTGATGTTTTATTTATTACAAATATAAAAACTGCTTTTAAACCCGTTATTTCTCTCTTTGGCTTGTCCAGTCTCTCGAGGCTCCGTATCCTTTAATTCTGGACGTGTCTGTGTTTTGCCACTGCAGCGGTGAGAAGTACTGGTGTGTGTGCACGACTGGCTGAGACACGTTCACACTGTGTGTTTTATGGTGGTAAAAGCCCTTGTATAAGTTCGCTGGTTGTAAACCGATTATCTCCAGCATGGGTTCCAGGCGGTTCAGAGAGAGCAAGCGTTTCTCGGTCCTGTGAGTGCGACCGTACGTCGGCTCTGAGCGTACGTGTGTGCGATGTGTGTGAGAAGTGTGAAGGTGGTGACGTTCAGCAGGACCTGAGGACGAGGGTAACAGGGGTTTTGTGTGGCTTTTCTCCCTCAGGGGCTGTAAAGTGAGAGATCTGTGCACTGAGACCTTTCTGGGTGAGACAGATGGCCAGGACCTCTTCCTCTCCTCCTGCTGTTTCTCCTTACTTAAAGGACTAGCGTTAGGTTGAAGAACACGCCGGAATTTGTGCAGAGATTCGTAATGGGACCTGATGAACTTTTTGGCACGGGACGAACGGGGACGTCTGATCTGAGCTCCTTCCACTAGAAGACTGACACCCAAATACTGAGGAACATCCACTAGTGCCTGGAGAAACAGCATGAGAACATACCAAACATGATCAATCATTTATTTCATTAAAGTGTGACGAGTGTCATGTTCACGAGCGGATGGATGAAATGTTTGAACTAGCCCATGTGTCTGTAATCACCTGCTTGTATATGAGCTGGAAGCTTCCTGTGTCAGCGTTGCGGTCGTAGCGGCGATCCAGCACCACGCGCAGCGTGTCCTCCTGGACGGCGGGGCAGAGTCGGGCAGTCACGGCTGTTGAGCAGCACATGGTCGGGCTGACGTTCACCTCTAGCAGCCAGGGGTGGAGGTCACTCCCCAGGAGAAAGTCTGCTCCATAGAGCTCGAAGCTTGCCTTGCGCGGCTCCACACTGTCCTGCGCCGTAAGGAGCGTCTGAATCAGGGCCTTTCTCATGCCTGGAAGCACCACCTCGTCCCACAGACCGGCGCGGCCTGCGGCCGAGAGCCAGGAGCGGAACTCGGCACACGACCACATGCTCTCGGCGGGCAGCGATGGGTCACGACGCGAGCTCGGCTGGAAATATTTCTGAATGGAGTTGTTGCAGAGATGGACAGAGCTGAAAGATGAGAAGGAACAGAACATTTACATCAGATCATCTGCAACCTGCACGCCGTATGCTTAATGCTTCTCTCTCTCTCTCTATCTCTCTCTCTCTCACCTGTGCAGGTTGTTTGTGGAGTAGACCTGGGTGGAGAAGCGCAGGTAACACTCCCCGTAGAACCACACAGTGAGAGGGTTCCAGTCTGTCACCAGGAACCACTGGCGCACGTCGAACTTAGTGCCATGGATCAGCAGGGGGCGCTCAACATACTTCTGCACCACCCACTTGCTGTCTTTAATCATAGCTGAGTCTCTGTTCACTAAGTCCAGGATGTCATCTAGCTTGTTCATACACACTATACCTACAACACACACGTGCACACATTCACACACAATGAGTAACTGAATATATCATAAATAACAAACACACATGATATGCATACTTCTGTTCTTTAAGGTACTCAAAGGTTTCATAAGACTGCATCATAAAAGCGTGTTAATTTTCTAAACAAACTTATTTTATTGTAATCCTGACATTTGTGACTCATCTACTGATCAAGGAACTCTCACACACACACACACACACACACACACACTTTTGGCTCACCCCTGCCCCTTGATTTCGCCCCTGGTTTAATAATCCAGATGTTATTGACTCCGTCTGTCTCCAGCTGTGAACAGACCTTTTTCATCCGGGCTAGCATAGACTGGCAGCGCTCTGCGTACTCGGTACACCCCTCTAATATCACTCCATCACTAAAGGAGATGAACATGAACGGGAGAGAAGAGAGAGCGTACAGGGGGGAAAAAAACACTAATCAGATTGATTTTGTTTTCAAATGTGTTTGTTGTCACGTAATCTGAAAAAAAAAACAAAAAAAAAAACAGCTGGCCTGACTTCAGCAAAACTTCCGGTGAAGTAATTGATTAGATTTAGTCAATTGATTGCTTCCTCCTAAAATGAAAAGTTAACTGCTAATTACCTAGCAAGCTAGTATTAGAGTAAGGAGTGATAGGCTAACATACTTTACTACTAACTAGGACAACAGCAGCGTTTTCACTTATCCAAGATAATGAAGCATCTATCCTGTTCACGCAGGTATGTACAATTCTACCACTAGTGTGGTCAAGGTCAAAGTTACAAGTCACTAAGTCTCCTGGGATAGGCTCCAGTCCCCCGCGCCCCTGAATACGAGATAAAGCGGTACAGGCGATGAGTGAGTAACTCTTAGCATGGTATTGTTGTGTAAGAAATGAGAAGCTGCTCCCTGCATCACTCCACACTGTCATGTTGGACCAGGTGGCTTATCTGTTTAGAAACTCTAAAGCTTAAAACTGTCATAAAGACAAACATCCCTGCAGCATTAGCAGAATATCTTACTGGATGTCTGATATAAATCTTGTTCTGTATGGGATAATGTATTTTCTATAGTAATTATGTTATTTGACTGTGATGTAATACTCACTGAACGACCGTGTAGTAGTTGAGGATAAAGTTTGCCCACTGCTCGTTTGAGAGAATGGGCGGAGTTTCCAGAGAGACATCTATGTCACCGTGTTCCACACTGTTTAGATACTCCTGACACACACGCAGCGCCGTCTCGATCAGTCCAAATCCCATCCTCTGCTTGGTTTGATGTTTATGATGCTTGCCCAGACCTACACACGGAGACAAATGGAATGAGGACGGAGTGTGTGAATGGGGAAAACATGGACGGGTTTTGGCGAATGCTATGACAAGCAATATGTTTAATTAAAAATACACAGAGAAAACCATAGCCAGAAATACTGAATTAACCGTTTGAATAATCAGAGTCGAAGTAAGTGAGGCAAACAATACGACAAAGTGTTTGGAAAATGTAGTTTCTTCATGTCATGAAGGAATGTAGTGGAAGTGAAACCCTAGTTATTTTGCTCCAGGTATTAATATCTCATTTACAGTTCATAAATTATCCACTGCGACTTGATGCAGGGCCCCAGATGTTTTCTACTACACATGGCAGCAGCAGTAATTTACAAACATTCAGAATTTTAACAGAGCCCCCTGGTGGCCCGGAGGATTATATTGCTTACGTTTCTCATACCTGAAGCGGCTATGAATGCATGAAAGCAGCATATATGCTACGCACGATATTCTGGGTAGCTAGTGATAAGCTAAGCATCTAAATCTAGAGCACACAGTCACGGATAACGATTTATTAGCTCAACTTTATATCTTGTATGCACTGATTCTCAGGATTTCTTTTGTGAGAAAAAAAAAAAAAAAAGCAAAAGTGGTATATTTGTAAATTCTTCACTTTATACTATACAGCCGTGGCCAAAGGTTTCGAGAGCGACACAAACTTAAATTCTCACAAAGTCTGCTGCTTCAGTGTTTTAGATCGTTTTATCAGATGTTACTCTTGTATACTGAAGTGTACCTAAAACCATTTCACATGAAAACACAATCTCCGGATGCTTTACTGTTGGCATGATACAGGACTCGACTTTTCTTCTATGTACAGGCTTTTTTTCCAGATGCCCCAACCATTGAGAAACAGGGATTCATCAGAGAAAAAGACTTCACCCCAGTTCGCAGCAGTCCAATCCCTGGTTCTTTTGCAGAATTTCAGGCTGTTTCTGATGTTTTTCCTGGAGAGAACTGTCTTCTTTGCTGCACTACTTGAAATGTATGAAGGTGAGCGCTACCATCAGTCCCTTGTCATACCAACAGTAAAGCATCCGGAGACCAGCCATGTGTGCGGCCACTTCATGTGTGCGGCCATGATGGAGCTCCTCGCCATAAGGCAAAAGTGATACCTAAGTGGCTCGGGGAACAAAGCATCCATGGCCAGGAAACTCCCCAGACCGTAATCCCATTGAGAACTCTAGAGGCGGGAAAACCCACAAATTGGAGACAAACTCCAAGCACCGATTGTGCAAGAATGGGCTGCGCCATCAGACGGGGTGTGGCCCAGAAGTTGGCTGACAGCATGCCAGGGTGAATTGCAGAGGTCTTGCAAAAGGGACAGCACTGCGAATATTGACTCTTTGCATGAATATAATGTATTTGTCAATAAAAGCCTTGGATACTTACAGTATGAAATGCTTGTAATTACACTTCAGTATACCAGAGTAACATCTGACAAAAATATCTAAAACACTGAAGCAGCAGACTTTGGAAATGAATGTGTATGTCATCCTCGAAACTTTTGGATGCAGCTGTGGATTTATACCAAACCGCTGACTGTGTCCATCCCTGGGCTCTTTTCTCTTCTTCTGCTCACACTGCGCATCCTGTAAACACACTCACTTCTGCGTGTCTTTACTCTTCTACTACTGTACAGTGTAACATACTGTAGTGTAATGATTTATAAGTTTAGCTAGCACCTGTCTTACCCAGAGGCTGTTGAACAAGATCGATTCTGCCCATCCTGTCGTCCTCCACTTGCCCTCCAGCTCCCTCCATAACATACCGTAGCAGGCTTGTGCACGCAGTTCGTCTAAAATCATCTGCAGAATGCAAAACAGAGATTAACTTCCCGTACCAGTCCCGCATCATGATTGACTATGGACCGCATGACCATGAACCGAGGTGCTGACCAATGAACGCTTGCTTTTCATCCTCCGCTCCCAGACGGTAGCAGCGCGGGAAGAACGTGTCGGGATCGGTCGAGTCGAACCACTGCAGGTTCCTCAAACTCATGCATAAACCCACCTGAGACAAGGACACAGGATCAGGTGTGTGTGTGTGTGTGTGTGTGTGTGTGTATACTGTATACTGAATATGAGCTCTAGCAGTGGATGTTATTCCTGATTGATGTTTTAGAGAAGCACCTTGGTGGTGAAGGATGATGTCTTTGTGTAGTGATTAGTCATCTGGTCTTTCTGTAATGTCAGGTAGTCGACCGAGTCTCTCCTTGTGGTCCAGTAGAAATACGTCATCTCGTTTTGCACCAGACGAGACTGAGGAATAATAAAACAAAACTATACATACTGTATTTTGTCCTGTATGAATAATTATTTCACTTTCTACACACACACATACAAGATGAACAGGAAACATGTTTAATCTAAACTCAGTTACAGTGAAAGTCTAAAACAGCGATCTTCAACTCCAGATCTTCAACTCATTACTGCAGTGATTAATACGGTTCAGCTGCAACACGATATTCAACCCAAGCTGACCCAGTGAGGAGCGTCTCATCTCTTAAACAACCATGTCAGAAGACGCATCCTGTGGTCATGGCAAAGATGTTCCTCTGATTCAGAAGGGTCAAACTATTGCCCTGTATCAAGCAAAGAAAACAACTAGAGATGGCTGAATCTACTAAAATTGGGTTTCGAACTGAAACAGAATGTACTCAATGACCAGGTTTTTCCATCGATGGATTTTTTTAAAATTCGGAGCATGAGCAAAAAACGATTGTCCAATGAAATATTAGTGAGTGTGAGTTTGTCGTTGTCCTGAGACGAGGTGAATAAGCACAGAGCATTAAACAAAGCCTCTGAAGCTCACCATGAGGTGGTATGTGTCATCACAGTCGTCCTCCTTGTCTGCGTCCTGTCCTGTACATGCACAGAGACAAAGAAGACACAGTGATGTCAGGGAGGATGAGACTGATCCGTGTCTCTGATAGCTTAGCAGAACAGTGCATGGTGTCGGGTTCACGGTCTTAAACCATCATCACAAAAGGTCATTAATAAATGAAAAGGTCATCTGTACTACTGAGCAGCAGCGTTTACACGTTTACATACACAGTTGCTATATCTGTCTGTCCAGCGGAATCATCTGTTACCTTCATCATTGCTGCTGTCAGTCTCGTCCACGGCCCCAGCCTCCTGGTCTCCGGAGCGTCGAACGCATGTGGATGTGCGCGGCAGGCGGCGCTCCACCCAGCCTCTGGCCCTGAGACTGGCGCGAATGATAGGGTACGGCCCTAGCACTGAGAACACCTTCTTCTCCTGCATCAACATCCAAAGCATGGTCTTCAGTTTACACTTTTATCACGTAGTATGACTGCTGTGACATTTCTCTCATAATCCTTTTACTCATTATGGCTAAGAAGTAACTATTAGGGGTGTGTTCATTTAGGGGGAAAAAAAATCCACCATTGAGTGATATCATGTTGCGTGTTGTTATATTTAAAACACTGAGAAATGTCATGCGTGCTAGGAACAGGCTGTCAATGTGAACATGGTGAGGATCTGTTTATAAACACAAAGGCTTCACTGACCTTCACAGCCTTGGCCACTACAGCTTTGGCTGCTCGCAGTCTGTCAATGCGTATGATAGGAAGACTCACGCGACTGCTCCGTGCCCTGAACGCCTGCTGAGGAGATCCTATCTCAAACACACACGTTTAGTACATGCACACGTCCGAATGCAGTGTGCACACTGTGTGTTTGTGAGGATGTGTGTGTGTTACCTGCCGTTTGCTGCTGCACGCTCATGTTATGAAGGTCGTCCATATCTTCAGTTCTGTAGAAACAAACAGCATGTCAGAGCACAAGTGTTTTAATTTCATTTTTACAGCATAAAATGTCTCTGAATTCCGTAACTTTACAGTTTCCTGCACCTGACCTAAGAAGCCCAAACCGTTATCCAGCATGACAGTGTGAGTGTAAGATCCACAAAGCCAGCTCCAGGAAGTCATGGGGTGTTAAGTTTAGACTTTAAGCACCCGAGTGTCCTGCACAGAGCTCTGACTGAAATCAACCCCCCCGAAACATCAGCTTTGGGATGAACTGGAGCCTCCTCGACCGATCCCTACATCAGTACCTGAGATCACGAAGCCACACTCAAAGCAACATCTATGCAGAGCTTTCCCAGAAAATTGGAGCACATCGTAACAGAGCAATGGAAACTACATGATGTTAATAGCCATGGTTTAAGAATGAGATATAAAATGTTCAGGTGTCCACATTGTGTAGTTTGGATGTCCGGAGTGCTTACTGTCTGAGAGGGTGAACTGTTCCAGAGGTGTACAAGTGTAACATGGGAATGAGGAATATGAAAAAGTCCACAAGGAACTGTCAAGGAAGGAAGGAAGGAAGGAAGGATAAGAAGGAAGGAAGGATAAGAAGGGGCAAAAAAGAAAATAAGAAAGTGAGGAGAACTCAAGGTATTGGGACTAAAGAGTTGTGTAGCCATAAAAACACCAATTATCAGCAAAACTAATCAGAAAAAGGCTTCAGTTTGCTAGGGCGCATAAAGAATGGACTGCCTCAGGAAAAGGTCATGTGGTCCAAAGAGTCCAGACTACATCAGGGCAAGAAGAGAGGCAGATGAAGTTAAGTGGTTGTTTTATTAAGAAAGAAAGAATGAAAGAAAAATAGTTTTTAAAAAAATGGAGAAAAATGAATAAGAGGGCAAGAAAAAGAGAAAGAAAGAAAGAAAAGAAAGAGAGAAAGAAAAAAGAAAGAAAGAAAGAATAGGAACAAGTGAAGCATAAAGACAATTAATAAAAAAGAAAGAAACAAAGAAAAAAGAGGAAAAATATAGAAAAATATAGAGAAAATTAAGAAAGAAAGAAAGAAAGAAAGAAAGATGGACAGAGAAAATTAATGAGGAAAACAGAAAAAATAACAGAAAGAAAGAATAAGAAAGAAGGAACTATATAGAAAAAAATTACAAGAAAGAAAGGCTAGAACCAGAAGCATAGAGAAAATTAATAAGAAATATAGTATGAAATAATGAAAAAATTACAGAGAAAAAAAGAAAGAAAGAAGCTTTAGGCCACACCTGCCAGTGCCAAGACTTTGAGTGACAGGGTTTTATATCAGTGCAGTCATGATGTTACTGATAGTTTATCTCTAAATCACACACATACTGCAGGGAGTCAGACATCTACTGGTCCTTATTTAAGTGCATGGAGAAGAGGTGTCGGTTTGACCGATCAGATCACACTGGGTTTCCAAAACACATCTGAGCCCTTAGTCTCACACACACACACACACACACACACACACACACACACACACACTTGTATCTACCTGTAATTGGGTGTCACCTGAGACAGGAATTACAATGGAGGGCAAATCTGACACTCAACATCTACAGCACCATGTGCAACACACACACACACACAAACACACACACCGTAAATCATTCCATGCAAAATAGCACTGCTGAGAGATTTGTTTTACTGACTATGCAGAACCACCCACTCCCCCCGTCCCCCCCGTCCCCCCGTCTAACACGTTTCCTGCTTATAAAAACACGACATGAGGAGTTTCCTGTAAACTGCATCACTGATCTCAGGGCTCTGATGAACCGAGTCTACTCACGTCTCCAGATCTCATGTCCGGGTCACTGATCCACTCCTGACTCCGGGATCTGCTCCCACTCACACACGATCGAGCTGGATCTAATCTAGTCCGAATCCGCACACCGCTCTGTCTGATCCCAGGCTCGCACCAGGTTGTTGAACGTTTCCATGGAAACGGTTTCCTAGCAACGCCGCCGCCGACGCTCGATTTAAACGTCACAAGAACTCCTGGTGTCGCGTTCTCCAGCGAGGAAACAACACCACAAACAACAACAACATAAATACACAGCTTTCACACTACATTTACACATAAACACGTTTTAGAGCTACATTTCATTACACATGGAGTCTTGTGATTCTCAAGTGAGTCGATTCCGAGCACTAGACAGTGTTTGAATCATTTCCTAAATGAGTCTTGCAATTTATAGTGCACATTTGCTCTATCCACTTTCCACATGACAGGCCTATGCTACAAGGGTTTTAATTAATTTTCTGTGTAAATGACAGTATTGTATTGAATTGTATATGTAGAACACGGAGTAATTTCAGCTTTGATTCGAATCAATCGGTTCACTATGTGTTTGAATCATTTATTAAATTATTCTTTAACTGATTCTTTTGATATTTTAAAATAAATTGTGTACTCTATTTATGTGTTTATTTATTTATTTTCAGGCATTGTAGTTTATTTGCTGTAAACGTTTCATGCCACATATTTATTTGAGTCATATTGGATTCAAAATGCAACTTATTCATTTCATGTAGTTCAGTACACACTACCATCATTCCATCATTCCATCCATCTGGGGACCGTGGAGGCTAATGGTGATTACCATTGTATATATTCCCATTTATATGCATTACACATGCAATGCAACATCAATGAATTTAATCTGCATGTCTTTGTATTGTGGGAGGAAACCGGAGTAACCGGAGGAAACCCACCAAGCATGAGGAAAACATGCAAACTCCATGCACATAGACCGGAAGGTGGGAATCGAACCTAGACCCTTGAGGTGCAAGGCGACAGTGCAAACCACTAAACCACCATCAGCATACTTTAACTAGTTACATCCTTTACTTTCATTTCTTAAAATAAAGAACCCGTGAATCTTGAAAATCTATTGATGAGTCATCACGTTTATTTTTCATATTTCTTTATGTAAAAGAACAAAAACAAGGACAAGCATATGAAACCACTGATGTTTTATTCTCATAATACTACAGTCTGTGTGGTGATAAGCTCAGCATTATAAATATGTGACAATGAGAATGTTTTTTGATATTACCTGATTTATACCTGTTCGTAAATACATTTAAATTAACAGATTAAAAAGCATGCAAGTCCTTTTTTAAATAATTGTAATTTATATTTGTGCTGTCTTACTGCACTAAGAAAATACATGACTTGAATATCAAAAGTTCAAAAGTTACAGAAACAGTCCGTATGTACAGAAGGGTAAGCGTCTTCATTAAAAGACTGATCAGTTATTTTAAGCTAAAGGTATTTTATATAACAAAATATTTAGAAATAATGAGACAGGAGAGAATTTTACAAAAGTAAAATTGTAATTGCAAATAAACAACAGTCATCTGCCGTCCAGATGACACTAGATGGCGCCAGTGAGAAAAAATTTTAATTTATTTTAATTTAGAGTTTATATAGAAACTTGCATCACCCATAGTTTACTATACAATACTATAACTACTTAATAATAATAATAATTATAATAATAATAATAATAATAATAAATATGCCTTGTTCTGTCAAATAACAAATATATTGATTTCCACAACAAGGCAGCGGATTAACCTTTAAAAAGGAGTTTAGCACCAGCCATTGGCAGCCCTGTAGAGTGATGATGTCACCACCCTCGGGGACATGTCCATCCATACAGACTGAGTGATCAAAGCAAACAGGTCTCAATACATCAATTCCATCTGAGCACAACCTCTGGGAGAGGTCCAGCACTCTGACACGTGATTATGGCCTTATGTCATTTTTTTCATGTTCATATAACATCCATGTTATGTTGAAAATTTTGTAAAAGTGTGTAATTTTTATTTATTGAGTTTAAACAGGATAAATGTGTTACTTATTGCTTAAACGTACAAATATATTATCTTTAAATGATATATTTTACTTATGCATAAATTCTTCATCTTATTTGAAATATGTTTCTCTGTGACTTTGAATGAGAATTTGGAACGAGAAATGTGTTAAATGTGGGGTGTGAAAACCACAAGAGATCTCTTCATTATTTGGCACTAGGAGTGGATCATCGATCAACATTCACATTCTCCCTGTGCTGGAACATCACCATGCTGTATAAAACATGAACACCATACAATAAAAAGTCATGCAGAATGACATGCAGCATGAAGTAAGTTAAAAGTGTTGAGAGAAAAGATGCAACATGGTTGTTCTAAGGATTTGCACTCTAAGATTGTGTGGAATTACAGCACTAAAATAGTCCCGTATCTGTCCTGATTATTTATTTTTATTATTATTACTAGCTACATTTTATTTTTTATTTAATTCTTATTTTTAATTATTTAATATTTTATTACAACCATTTTATATATTTTTTTTTCCTGATGATGGACATTACCACTATTTATATCAAATAACACCATTTGACACCCAGTAAACTAGTGACATACTGTAATCATGGGAACAAAAGCTCCAGAGGGCCCAACAGGCAAAGAGCCCAAGGCCCCTGACAAGGCCTTCAAACTTCTCAGATCTCAATCTGAACAAGCAACCATGGGATACACCAGACAAATAAGTCTGATCCATGGAGGCCCCGCCCAACAACCCACAGTACCCAAAGAATCCTCTGCTAACATCCTGGTTCCAGACACAACAGCACACCACCAGAGGTCCGGCAGAGCCACTCCCCCGGGGAACTTAAAAACCAGGTAGTTTAAATATTAATGTTCTTAATGTGTAACTATATTTAATCCACACAACTGTACTGTTTGCATTAGGATTTAACACTGAATGTCTAAACCAAAGGAAGGAGCTTGTCAAATAAATCTAACAAATCATGTCATCAATCTAAGACATTTTATCACCTCTGTCTCATCCCGACCCTGTAGATTTAAATATATTGGTATTATGCTGTCATACATTTCCAATATCTTTTTGCATAACTCAGTAACTACCCTTTGCTTCTAAGAGTATGATTATGTATTCCTGCCGGTGGTAACCGCTCTCTCTCTCTCTCTCTCTCTCTCTCTCTCTCTCACACACACACACACACACACACACACACTACAGATACAGTGGATGGATGTCAGATTGAAAAATGTGGGAGAATTCCTGAAATGAAACACTGATTCCGGGCAGAAACTCGTATTCAAATCACTAAAGCTTGGGTTATTACCTCTGAAATCTCTGACACACACACACAAATACACAGACCTGAACATTTCCATACTCAAATCCTGTCCTCTCTGTGCGGAGACATGAGGCCTGACCTGAGCACCTGAATGTGTGTAAAGATTATCTTTACTGAGTGTAAAATTATGCTCAGATTTAACAGTTTTAACAAGCACGTGTTCATGAAGTCGACCTCGCGGTGCTGTTTAGCATTGGTGACTTGACTGTATTTAAATCATTTTCCAACTTTGAAAATAAAGAAATCATCCATTTAATGCTTCAAAAAACAGGGTGTTAAGCCTGCATTGTTGCTTTTTGTTCTTGGATGTCTAACAAGATTGTTGCAAAGAATTAGCAAACAAGAAGTTTTGTTGCAAAGAATTAGCAAATATATAAAATGACACGAGGACATTTGAACATTGTTCTTTTAGGTGTGTACAGTAAGTGTGGCCACAGTGGATTTTGGAAACAGATGCCCTTCCTGATGCAACCCTGCCATTTTTATCCAGTCTTGGGACCAGCACTAAACCCCAGGGGCTGAGTAGCGAGCGGTGTGCATGGCAACTGAAACACTTACCAATGGACCTCCATATGTAAGGACGTCATAGCACTTATAGGTCATGAATAATCTCTAGTTTAATCTCAGACTTGCCCTCAGGTTATCTCTTTACACTCAAAACTCAAAACAAAACTTTACACTCCTTAAAAGGTCTTTGGGTCATCTTCACTAATTTTTCCATGAAGATGCCCTAAAGATGAATTTAGCTCCCTAAGACCCAAATGCTACTGTTGCGCACATTGCACACTTGACCTCACTGTTACTCTACATAAGGACCTGATACCTACAAGGGTGAGTCAAAAATGATCCGCACTCCGGTTAAATCAAATCTTCTGTTGGCCTCGCTGTCTTATCAGCACTTTCTGTTCAAGGCTCCTGTCTCCCCATACATCAGTTCACTTCTAACTGCAGTGCGACCAAAAATGGGCGCCCCTCATATCATTCGCACAAAAAGAAGAGCAGCGTGCAGTGATTAATTTTTTTGTGTGTTCTGAGGGTGTACCTGTTCCCTACCTGAAATAGTCCAAAAACTGCAGTATGACTACAGAAGTTCCTGAAAAGCATAGGAAAAGTAATTTTTCTCATTCTCATTCAGGCATTCTTTTTGCAACTGTCCATGCTTGTACCATATCACATTAGATATTAATACAGTACTGATGTCCATTTTAAAATAAACAAAATCCCACTGTTCTGAACCTGCATTATATATATATATATATATATATATATATATATATATATATATATATATATATATATATTATATTATTTTTTACTCATTCAGTAAAGACAAATTAGCTAGAGATAAAACTGACCTTATGACATAGTGTACTTGCCTCAAGGCTCACGTTAGTAATTTAGTTGCAACAATGCGATTGGGTAGGCTACATTAATGACGTCACACGTCGCTAACTCTGGCCAAGCGCCTCGCTGCATGGGATGTGAGCGCGCGCAGCCTCAGGAGCCAGACCCAAGCACTCTGACAAGCACTGTTAAAGACCTCTGTGTTATTATTATTATTATTATTATTATTATTATTTTGAAACCATATCATTACATCCTTTAGTGGTTTTTTATCCTCCATGATGAATGTCCTCGGGTGAGCTGCTGTTCCATGCAGGGAATGAACAGGACAGGAAGACTTTCCGTGCTGCATCCATCCATCCCGTCTCCTGAAGCGCTATAGCTGGAATAACATCAGATGCCTGCGGAGAACAGCGACCAGGAGAGCATGCTGAGCTACCAGGTTATCTATTTCCTCCTCCTCATATTATTATTATTATTATTATTAGGGAATGGGACACTTTTCTTTACAGATGTGTGTGTGTGTGTGTGTGTGTGTGTGTGTGTGTGCGTGCCTGCATGCTGGTTAGGTTGGTTTTAAATGCTCATGCACAAACGCCAGCAACTCCTATGATGATGAAAAAGCATCACATCTGCACTTCATTACAGCGCGAGCGCACCGGATCAATACGGCAGTGCGTGCGCGCGCGCGTCCGCACACCAAAGCATCATTTCAGCTCTGACCCTTTATCAGTCATTACATGTAACCAGATGTTGTTACGCAGTGCTGTTTCACGAGCGCACGTGCGCGCGGCAGGACCCGCTCACCCGCCCTCCTGCATCATCATCATCCTATTATTATTATTAAGCCCCGTATTAATGCATTGTACTGCTCATTAATGAAAAGACAACGGTGTTTGCGCGCGTGTGTGTGTGTGTGTGTGTGTCTAAAATTCTGGTCTTAAAGCGTTTCCAAGCAACAGAGAGAGGATGTGCATGATCTGTGTTTATGCTTTTATCTGATGAAATAAACGACATTAGTGCTGCCTGGACAGATGTGCATGGTGAATGTGAGTGCAGATGTGCGGGTCAGCCCTCGGATATGACCTTGAAGCGATGCCGAGCATTGTGGACGCTACCGGAGAGGTGTTCATGCGCGTTAACAAGGCGTCCAGGAAACGCAGGAATCCGGAATTTCAAAGATGAGCAAAGTGTTAAAATATCCTGCCAATATATTCCCAGTGTACTCAGATCAGCCATAACATTAAAACCACCGAGTGTTGAAGGGAAGAGCGTTAATTGTCTGGTTGCATATATGAAGCAGCAGCTGAACAGTCATTTCTCAGAGCTGATGTGTTGGAAGGAGGAAAAATGGGCAAGCGGCAAAAACACACTGTACAGTATCTGAGTAGAGTTGCCAACTGTCCTGTAAAATACAGAGATGTCCTGGAATTGGAAACTAAAATATGAGATAGCAGCATGTAGTTTGAGATAACAGCATAGAGTCAGTGGATAAAAGGAATAGGAAGAAAAGGTCAAAGCCATTAGAGTCGCGGTTTAGAAAAAAAAAGGAAAGAAAAGGAGACATGAGCAAAGGATAAAGGTATATAGTAGATATAGGAGAAATAATGTACATATTGTCACACTGATTTTTTTTTACAAATTAACAAGATGAACCGTTCGATCAGACAGTGACCAGAACTGGCTGGTTTTCAGTTTGATTGGCCGTGACAGGTGATCGACCAATCAGCCTCGTACATAAACAATCCTGTACCGAGCGCACATGCTTTCGAGTGGCACAACGGAAGCACATTTTTATGGTGTTACATTATCAAAAATCCTACATTAAAAGCATCCGATTGCTTTTGTCTCTGTGAGCAAGTTAATCTCAAACACCAAGAGTGGAAATTAGTCGTTAGTAGCTGCACTCGCCCACATGCTTGCGGACAGTCACCCCATGTGCTCACTGTCGAGTCGAGGTTTGATACTTTAGAGGCATTTGAGATGGTAAAATGTCACTGTTCCCTACAGGTGATGCACTCCAGTTACACATTTTGTGGTAGGAGTGAATTATTTGCTTAAGTTTGTTTAGAAATAATATTTAAGGCGGAGGACAGCGATGCATGCTGCAACTGGTTTTTAAAACTTTAAAACTAATGTTATAAAGAAGGAGCTACATTTAATTAACTTTTTAAAAAAGTTTTAAAATTGTAAAAAAAAAAAAAAAAATCTGAGAAACTGTATTATGAAAGGCAGCACGGTGGTGTAGTGGTTAGCACCGTCGTCTTGCACCGCCAGGGTCCGGGTTCCATCCCAGGCCAGGCTCGATTCCCGTCTCTGTATGCATGGAGTTTGCATGTTCTCCCCGTGCTTGGTGGGTTTCCTCCGGGTACTCCGGTTTCCTCCCACAGTCCAAAGACATGTAGGTTAGGCTAATTGGCGTTCCCAAATTGCCCGTAGTGTGTGAATGAGTGTATGTGTGTGTTTGTGCACTGCGATGGATTGGCACCCTGTCCAGGGTGTACCCTGCCATGTGCCCTAAGTCTCCTGGGACTCCTAGACTCCAGGCCCCCCGTGACCCTGAATACAGGATTAAGTGGTATAGATGATGAGTGAGTGAGTGAGTGAGTGTATTATGGAATCGGGATATTTATAAAATCACGATTCTTATGGAATCATCATTTTTTCCTATGTCTAGTATATAGCTGTTATCTCCTTATAATAATAATTATAATATTATTCGTGTAGGAAAAAAATAGCATGTAACACTTATGCTAACATACATTGCTGTGTCGTTTGCTTACAAAACAGTGGATATAATGGATATATAATAAAATTTTTATTTTTAATTAAAGTTAAGGCAAAGCCATGCAATCATGCTGATCAACTAGCTAGCTAAGACTCATTGTAGCCCCTTAGAAAAATAAAAAAAACCCTCCAACCCCTATTTCCATTTAATGGAATTGGTAACCCGAGATCTGAGAGACTTTAAAAAGAACCACATTGTGATGGCTAAAGAGCTGGGTTAGATTATCTCCAACACAGTAGCTCTTATAAGGTGTTCCTGGCATGCCGTGGTTAGTACCTATTAAAAGTGGACCAAGGAAGGACAACCGGTACGGGCGATAGTAGCACAATGCACAAGGCTCACTCATGGGCGTGAGGAGAGTATGCTAGTCCGTCTAGTCCGATTACACAGAAGAGCAACAGTACAAAGTCAATGCTGTCTCTAATAGAAAGGTGTCAGGAAACACAGTGCATCGTAGTTTGTTGCGTATGTGTCCAAGTAGTTGCGTGACCGGTCAGAGAGCCCATGCTGACCCGTGTCCACCATGGAAACGACATAAAGCAATATTAGGCAGGTGGTTTTAATGTTATGGCTGATATCTGAATATACAGTGATGAATGTAATTAGTTCCCAGATCATTCATTCCTCTTTATCCTGATCATGTCCTCTCTCGACTGGAAAGCAGTGAGCTTTATGAACTTCAGGAGAAGCTGTTCATACTGTCACTGCTATAACATAAGCCCGAGCAGGAGCTTGTTTCACGGGCATGTTTCTCTGATCATGTCTGATCTCCGTTAGGTGAAGGTTCGTAAAAGGGCTGGTTAGCAACGGTCACCAAAAGACAGCAGTGTTTCAGAAGGCTTAAAGAGTTATTGCGTGTGTTGTCATGGCGATAATGCGGCGTCGTCAGGTTGCTGAGGGCGGCCGGGAAGCAGAGATACTGCTGTGCACAATCACTCGCTAATGGATGTGAGTGGAATGTGATCCTGTGTATGAGAGCACTTCAAGATTACAGGAACAGTCAGCATGACAGTGGGGTTTTAGGAAGCAGACAGGCAGACTTATTGTGTGGCCAAAAGTTTGTGGACACCTGAACATTATTCAAATCATTCAAGTTTATTTGTATAGCGCTTTTAACAACGGTCCAGCAGCTTTATAGAATCAAAAGAAAATCATGGAAATGAGGATAAAATGTGTGAACAAATATGTATGAATCAAAATGATCAGAACATTATGAACCTCCCATATTTACATTGGATAACTAACAAGCATACACACACACACACACACACACACACACACATCTCAGAGAGGCAAAGCGAGAGAAAGAGAGCATGATTAGAGGGGTGATGTATTGCACTGAATGGGGAATGAGTCATTCTCCCAGGAGCAGGAGGAACACTGCAGCACTCTCGCTGTGACTTACACTGTAAACCGGAAACTCTTCTTATAGCCGCAGGACGTCCTCATGTCCCCTGGAATAACAGCCAGATGTTTAAATGTGACATTATCTTTTCTTTTGTCTTTTCACTAGAGGAGTTTTAGTCATCAAATAGTTCAATTTTAATTTACAATATTCTACAAGAACAAGAGGTTAGAAATGGGAATATGGGGATGACATCGCAAAAACGATCATATTATTTTTTGGCCGCGTGATCATGTGAATCTGTGCTATCTATTTGCCCCCTTATCTATTACTGAATGACACGTCAAAATATTTTGTGCTTGTGTGTTTTGCATATATGCTGTACATATATGGCTCAGATCTTTTTTTTTATTCATTCATTCATTATAAATTAATTAACAGTTAACCCTCTGGTTTTCGCTCTAATTTATTCGTGTCCCATCCATGTTGTTAGCGCCCCCCCCCCCTTCCCCCCCCCCCCCCCCCCTTCAGCCTACTGTACCAAGCAGAGAGGGTGTAGGCTAGCATGTGCTTCCTGCTGCACATGTCAAGCCACCAACCACGCCTTTTTAAACTTCTGCTCGTGCATCATTAGGGCATGGCGTAACACACTCAAAGGAAAGCGATATCTGCCTCTTCCGCTTGAGTGATGTGCCCATGTGATGTGTCTCGTGTTCCTGAGCAGGATAAGCAGTGTAGAGAGTGAGAGAGAGAGAGCGAGTCTAAATCATCACATCAGTGCAGGGGCGTAATCACCAGGCGGGACTGGAGGACATGTCACCCTTCATTTTGTGTGAAACAGCGAAATTCAATCCCACTGAAGAACTGACATCCATGTCAGGATTCAAACTCATGAACCTGCCCTCTGACGTGTCCTATCCTCTGTCTTATCACAGCATCAGGAGCGAGCAGCGTTTAATAACAAGGCTGTTACATTGAAGCACTGCAAAAAAAAAACATTCTTTTGTTTGTGTGTGTGTTGGGGGGTATTAAGTAGCAGAGAAGTTACTTTCACTGGGTTTGAGGTGAACGTTACGGGACAGTGTAGTACACAAACACTAACATTATATTTACTTGGTGTCGTGTGTTACACTGAAGTTACTATTGCGTTTTTTGTGTCGTAATTCACGTATCGCCACACTGACTACAAAATCGATGTAAAAAAAACAGTTTAATGTTTATAATAGAGACGAACTGGTTGATTGTCCATTTTTCTGGCGTTACATTATCAAAAATCTAGCATTTTAAAAGCCTCCATTCTGGCTTTTTCTCCAAACTCACATCAAATTTTAATTTATTTAATTTTAAACTTATTTAAGTTTAATTGAATCGCCACCTGAGAACTGTAATAATATCGTACCGGTGATTCTCCTCCCTAGTAAGCACTATTGTCTACTCCATGGTATGAGTTTAAATATGAACGCGGGTGCCCTGTCTATAGTTTATTAGTACGTTTTACTTTACATTTGCAGAAACAAGCCCTGATATATTTTGCTTGAAGGTGTTTGACTTAAATAAAACTCTGTGACATGCTGTATGTTTTCCTCCACCGATAAAAAACAACTCTCCAAGCTATCCCCATTATACCTGATTGAGGCGTTTACAATCCGATAGATATAGCAGTCAGACTAAATTCTGCGACCCCTTGGCGCAGGGATGCTCCAGTCCGACCTTCCTGCACTTATGGATGTACAAAAAGCTAAGAAAAAGTTTTAGCAGGTTTGGTTACGATATGGTCCACGTACTGCACACTGTAAGGTGAACACCTGATCATTAGATCCATGTCTCTTTCCTGTTGTAATGTTCTCCACTGTTCTTGGAAGGCTTTATACTAGATGTTAGAGTGTAGTTCTAGAGATTCATATTCACTCAAGAGCTCAGATAAATGATCTTGGGATGTTGAGGAGGTTTCAGTGCCACTTTATCCCAAAGCTGTTCAGTCAGGGCTCTGTGCACACCATAGAGCTGGCGTTGTGTACAGGTGCATCATCAGGCAGGAGAGGTTAGAGCCACTGAAGGGAAAAATGTAATCCTCGCTTTCCTATACAATTCTTTTAATACTGTCAAGGATTAGGGTATTTGGGGTAGAACCACCTATGAATGTAATGATCAGGTGTCTGTATATTTTTGGCCACATCACGTACAATGCTGCATTTAAAGCCATGTACAGTAACAGATGTTTCCTTCTGTTTGCGATAGCTACTGTACTGATAGCTGGCTGTTTATTTTTTTATTTATTAGTGCAGGAAACTTGCACTACAGCGATTACACAAAAGGAAGTGTTTCAGAAAAGCTCAAAGAACTTAAGTAAATTGTACCTGATTGTGAGTTTATGTGTGTGTGTGTGTGTGTGTGTGTGTGTGTGTGTGTGTGTGTGTGTGTGTGTGTGTGTGCATGAGAGTGAGTGTGTGAGTATGTGTCAATGTGCAAGCCTGCTTTTCTTTTTTTTTTCTTTTCTTTTTTCCTTTTTTTCAGGCAGACTGCAGGATCTGAAAGTGACAGGCATTGAAATGAGTCAGGATCTGTAATACAGCTGTCAAGTCAATGTGTTCCAGAGACAGAGGGAGAGAGAGACCAGGGCTGTAGGCTAGACATTGATCTGAAAGGACAACATGACAATAATGGACACAAGCACGCACAGGCTCTGTGTTTATATGACTTCCAGACCAGCTGGGATTTATTGGACTTGTTATGTTGTAAAAGGAAATTGGATTTTAGGATCGGATTGGATATTTTAGGGGTCAGAAATTATGATATTTATACTACTGCACCATACTGTTCGAGTCAAAGCAGGACGTTTGATTGTGCAGAGCAACAGAACACAGTTATGAGAGTAAAAGCTCCCTTTATGTCTCTATATAATCCCCTGCTACACTAATGCACTTATTTCAGTGTCTCATTAGTGCTTTGACACCATCTAGGTAGAAAGTATTGCTGAAAATGTTTGCACCATTCAAATGTTTCACTTCAGCTAAGAGTCCCATCACTGAACTGAGCTTGAAGTCTGTTTAATATGTCCATCGCTTTTACATCTTCATTCACCAGAGCCAGAAGTCCTGGTTTGGCTTGAACACCTCTTGTGTTTAGGAAGGGAAACTGATGTTTGGTGGTGAAAGCTCTGAACAACAGAAGCCAGAGCAGTTCAGTGGTAACTCAATGGTTAAGGTTCTAGGCTATTGATCAAATGGTTGGAGGTTTACACCCCAATACTATCAAGCTGAGGCTTTCAGTATGTCCTGTAACCCTATCTGCTCCAGAGATCCTGGATCATGTCTGTCTTTGCTTCCTAATAGACTGTGATGGGTGTCAAAAGGATTGCAATGTGCTAATAACAGCTTCTTTACGCAGTATTTAATTTACCTAACGGTGTGCATGTATTCATCCGATTTTAGGTTTTAAGACTGAAATTATTTAAAGCAAGAAATGTCCTTTAATGCATTGAATAAAGTCTACTTGTCAGGGTTTACAGTGTACAAATAAATGGCTAAGTGAGATATATTAATGCAGCGAGCAACAGTAGTTGCTATAATACAATAGAAGAATAATAAAAGTAACAAACTTCTGGTTAAGTAACCCGGAGTGAACTTCACAAATATTCTGTGAATATTAAAGCCTCTGCATTTTGGTTTTGACTCATTATTTGCTGATGCACATGCAAATCCATGTACGGTACATTTCCCTGCATATTTTTAATTTCGTTTTCTTGGCTTCTGACGTTCCAGTGATTCAGAGTCACTTGATGTTGTTGATGAACTTGTGGAGGTAGATGAACTCCTACACTACTGCAGCATGTCAGGATAGTGAAAAACACGAGTGTACAGTGCGTACACTCGAGATTTAAATGTGGCTTGTTTGAATACGACTTGTTTAAATAAATGGTAATGAGCTGAGTATTTATACACTTCTCTTCTACCTACTCGTTGGCAGTTTCATTGGTCTGGTAGGTTTTTTCCTCCTTGAACCAGTTGACCTGCATCTCTCAATCAGCCTAAGCACATGTAGCCTGTAGCAAAGCGCTAATTAGTTAATCAGTTGTGGGCTAAAAACACTACAGCATTGACCTTGTCAGGTCAATGGGTTGTCGAGTCATGTGGAACTCCAAACCAGACAGTCTTTAACGTTGTTCAAGTCCGTTTAGCTAGCTGCTGTTTCTTTACACATTTATCCAACATCATTTAAAAATAACAAATAAATACAAAGCTAATCTACATATAGAGTACTGTGCAGTTGTTAGGCATTTATTATATATATTTATATATAAATAAAGCAAGCAGCATATTACATGATTAACCAGTTTTTAGAAGGAAAAAAAAAACTAATGCAACTTCTGGGTTTTGCATGAAAATAGAAAGGAGCGATTTGTGTGATAAAGTTACCTGAAGACCTCAGTCATGTTGTTGTTGGCAGCACGCTCAGTAAAACAGCTAAAAACACACCGAATATTGATTGTGTGTCAGGAGTTGCACATACAAGCTTGGCACAGGTTTTACACCGGATGCTCTTCCGGACACAACCCTCCTGTTTTATCCAGGCTTGGGACTGGCGCACTGACCCACCAATGCTCATAGTTTATATTATAATTTTTTTCCCGTATGCCACAAAGACACTAAATCCTTCTGGTCTGTAAACCGAAACTCTGAGTGTAGCTCTGGCTGTAATTCATATCCCAGGTTTACTGTAGAAACATACTGTTTCTGTAGTAATAGCTCGTTCACAGGAGATAAAAGGTTTAAAAGCGTTCTCTTATGCAGCAAACAGAATGGGATTATCAGAGATACAGTGAAGTTTTCAATGCTGCACTTGAAAATAAATGAATATTTTTGGTTGGCTAAATGTTAACAGAAAGTTGGAATAATACACTACGGCATGCGCTGCAACAGGAGCAGTTGCATTTAAAGCATAGATGAAACTTTGTCATTCAGTCCTTTTACTTTTAAATATCAATTTAAACATTTTAAATGGATCAGACCAAATGTCTTCAGATCCCTTCATAAACCTTTATTTGCATCACTCTGTTAATTGGTTCATTTGCAGACTTCAAATTTAACTTGCCAATAATAATCATCATCATCATCATCATCATCATAACAACAATAACAACAATAATAATCTCTGAATTCATTTCACAGTGACCTTCTTTCTAAAAATTACAGACGATGTTATCGATTAAGAAATATGAGAGAAGTTATTTCTGTCGGAGGATATCTGCAAGACAAAATCGATGTGTTGGTTTATTTTAAGCTTTAATACGATGATATGTGATACTATATGCTGCAAGCTAGCTGCAGTCTTGGCTGTAGTAAACTTCCATGAACCATTGTTACCTTACAAAGCTTACAATAGCAATAGCAACACAAAGCTTTTAGGAAGATTTGAGTCACAAAAAAAAAAGGAGAAGTTGTACCAGGAAAGGAAGTTAAATACCTAGCATAACATGCACTAACTTTTAGCTAGCTGCTTGATTTCCCTGTAAGCTTTGATTAGCATACACTGCATTACTTATTAGCTTGTCATCCTTAATTATTTGATCCTCTTTTCTTCACATTTCACTAGTATGCTTCTTTTTTGTTTCTTTTCTGGTTTCCAGACAGCTTTGTGCTTTTGAAAAGCATAGCCATGCTAACAAGATACAGTCAGCATACAAACGCCCCGCCTCATGAATTTTTGCCTTAAGAACTGAAATTTTCCAAGAAATTTGCCTCAGCATACAAAGCACTTTCGACATGAGAAAGGGGAGCCACTTTCAGTTTAGTTTTTAAAGCAGCCAGTGCAAAGAGGAATTATAAATTAAGGTTTAAATTAAAGTGAGGTTTAATATCTATTTATTTCACATTTTTACTTCATTTACATGTCTTTTCTGAATGTTTGATTGTTTTTATATGCAAAAATATTGGATGATAAGAATTAACTCATTCCTGTTCTCATGGGAAGCGTTAATAGCTAAACACACACACACACACACACACACACACACACGTGCGTGCGTATATGGTAGCCAGGTGACAGAGGAGCTGTCCGGCTAGCTTGAGTGCTCCGTGTTGGCTTTTAATTACAGTTCTCATTGCTTGACCAACAGAAGCAGCGGAATAATGTAGTTCAATGAAGGCACAGAATTTTTACTGTTAGTTAGTTAATTATTTTCCGCACATAAGACACATTACAAAGAAATGCAATGAAATGTCCGGATTCCTCTGAAATCCTCCTATGCTCTTTTACACCGCCGGCACATCTGCTTCCCAGGTTAATGAGTAAATGTGCAATTTTACGTCATGATGGAAAGGTTAACTATACACTTGCTCATGTCTAAATTATATGCGTGAATGTCATACAGCATGTGAGTGAAACCAATGCACTGAAGTCTTTTGAGTCATTTCCCGTGGGAAAAGCCGTCTCTGCATGACTTTTAATATAATGCCAAATTCAGGGGGAGAAGGGCACACTGACATTTTGTATTATTAAAGCTTGACTTTGTTTTGTATCACATCACTATTCAGATTCAGCGAAAAGCCCTGACAGTAGCACAAACACAGTTCACAGGGTTATAATAAAGCTCCACTTGTCACGGGCGGGGTGACTTAACTGGAGTGAACCCAAAAGCAGACGAATAATGCTTGAATTATGTTGACACCTTTTACTGGAAATATGGAGGCTTGAATGTGTAGGCACAGTGGGAGCAGAGGAGAGAAGCAGCGTGTGTGTGCTTGGTGACTGAGAGAGTGGGGAAACCTTTAGTGACGATGGAGGAGGCGGGGCTATGACGCGCGGGAATCTCCACTAACCCAGAAGTCAATTGCGAGTACACCACTCGGCTCTTTGCTAGCGAATTCTCGCTGCTAACCAGCGTAGCTCGCGGTGATTGGAGGATTGAGTAGTGACCGATCTTCTCGGAGAAAACGGAGGTCGGCGCGCGGCGCAAACTCTCTCCCTGATGTCCGCGAACACGGAAGTGCTCGAACGCGGAAATGCGCGTGCCGTAGAAGCAGCAACGGGCTAGAAGAATCGTCTTTTCCAGGCGGGGGTCAGAATCCGGTGATCCAGCAGCGAGGGCGAATGAATCCAAATCGTGAGTACAAATCCTAATCCTGAGAGCAAGCGTCATCCACGTTAATCAGTCCGATAATGATAGAAGTACCAGAGGGCGAAGGCGAGAGAGAAATCCGGGAAACAGGCAGGGTCGAAAACACAGACTAGGATACACTATGACTATTTTACACGGAGAGAACGCAAGGCACACGAGTGAGATACTGCGGCACTGAGTGGATCTCCTAGTGTGCTTATAAGCTGGAGGGATAATTGGCTGATCAGGTTCAGGTGTGCCAGAATGACAGGTGTGTGCGTGGGGAGAAAGATCAGGAGTGGAGCCTCAGTGTCTGGAAGTGCTCGGTTGATCAGGCTGACTCGTGACAGTACCCCCCCTCCTACGAACGCCACCTGGCGTTCTAGCTGGTGCATTAGGATGTTGTTGGTGGAAATCATCCAAAAGAGATGGATCCAAAATGAACCTGGAAGGAATCCAGCTTCTCTCCTCAGGACCATAGCCCTCCCAATCTACTAAGTACTGGAGGCCTCTGCCTCGCCGTCGAGCCTTCAAGAGCTTGCGTACGGTAAATGCCTCACCACCATCAATAATTTGGGGAGGAGGAGCTGGGAGGGTGGGTGGATTCAGTGGGCAGGAGACCAGAGGCTTGATCTGGGAGACGTGAAAAGAGGGGTTTACTCGGCGCATGGTGGATGGAAGACGAAGTCTGACAGTGCAGGGGTTGAGGACCTTGACGATCATGAATGGGCCGAGGAACCTGGGGGATAGTTTCCGCGAGATGGTCTTGAGGGGAATATTACGGGCAGATAGCATGACCCTCTGGCCCACTCTGTACGATGGTGCCCTGGAACGTCGTCTATCCGCTTGCTGCTTGAAGGTTGAGACAGTCTGGCGGATCCTCAACCTTGCCGCTCGCCATGTTCTTCGGCATTGACGGATAAAGTCTTGAGCAGAAGGGACTGAGACCTCCTCCTCCTGCGAGGGGAACAGGGGAGGCTGGTACCCGAGGCAACATTGAAATGGAGAGAGTCCAGTGGCTGACGTGGGCAAAGAGTTGTGTGCATATTCGATCCAAGGGAGCATCCGGCTCCAGGAACGCGGTTCCCTTGAAGTCATGCATCGAATGGCTGTCTCCAAGTCCTGATTAGCCCGCTCTGTCTGGCCATTAGTTTGGGGGTGATACCCTGACGATAGGCTGGGCGTCGCCCCAATTAGTTTACAGAAGGCAGTCCAGAACTGGGCAGCAAACTGAGGCCCGCGGTCCGAAACTATGTCTGTCGGAAGACCATGAAGACGAAAAACATGAGTGACCAACAGTTCTGCTGTTCCCTTAGCAGTGGGGAGATTGGACAGTGGGACAAAGTGAACCGCCTTGGAAAAGCGGTCTACTATCGTGAGGACACAGGTGTGACCTTCGGAATCGGGGAGTCCGGTTACAAAATCCAGGGCTATGTGGGACCATGGTCTGTGGGGGATCGGAAGCGGTCTGAGATGGCCAGCCGGGGGTTTGTTGCTGGTCTTATTTCTAGCACATACATCGCAACCGCTCACAAATCGACGGGCGTCGTTCCTCATGGTGGGCCACCAAAAGCGTTGCCGGACAAGGGCTAAAGTGCGTGCTGCTCCAGGGTGGCAGGCCAGCCGTGAACCATGCCCCCATTCCAGGACACAGGATCGCTCTGCCTCTGGGACAAAGAGCTTACCCGTAGGGGTCTCTGGAGGCCCGGGCTCCTGGTTGAGTGCCGTTCTGATTCGCGACTCGACATCCAGTAATGCTGTCGCAACAAGGCATCGAGCGGGCAGGATGGTGGCCTCGAGTGCTTGGTCTGGTGACGGGCAGAACTGGCGAGACAGGGCGTCAGGTTTGGTGTTCTTAGAGCCCGGGCGATAGGCCAGGGAGAAATTAAATCGAGAAAAGAATAGGGACCACCTCGCCTGTCTGGAGTTGAGGCGTTTGGCTGTCCTGAGGTACTCCAGATTCTTGTGGTCCGTCCAAACGAGGAATGGGACCTCTGTCCCCTCCAACCAGTGCCTCCACTCCTCCAGCGCAAACTTTACGGCCAATAACTCCCGATCTCCAATGTTGTAGTTCTTCTCGGCGGGCGAGAGTCGGTGAGAAAGAAAACAACACGGGTGCAGTTTATTGTCTTTGGGTGACCTCTGTGACAACACTGCTCCTAATCCTGAGTCTGAGGCGTCCACCTCCACCACAAACTGGAGTGACGGGTCAGGCTGTTGGAGAATCGGGGCCGAAGTGAATCGCTTCTTGAGCTCAGTAAATGCCCTGGCAGTTTGCTCAGTCCAGAGAAACGGAGTCTTCACTGAAGTCATGGAAGTGAGTGGTGCAGCGACCGAGCTATAGTCCCGGATGAACCGCCTGTAGAAATTGGCGAAGCCCAGGAAACGCTGGAGGTCCTTACGGGTGGTTGGAACTGGCCAGTCAGTCACCGCGCGAAGCTTGGCAGGATCCATCTGGATCTTAGACGGGGCGATGATGAAACCGAGGAAGGAAATCGTGCTACAGTGAAACTCACATTTCTCGGCCTTAACGAAGAGCTGGTTCTCAAGAAGCCGTTGAAGTACCTGGCGAACATGTACTGTATGTTCTTCTAAGGAGCGGGAGAAGATGAGGATATCATCAAGGTAGACGAAGACACAAGAATTGATGAAGTCCCTGAGAACGTCATTGACCAGGGCTTGAAAAACCCCTGGAGCGTTGGCTAGTCCAAAAGGCATGACCAGGTATTCATAGTGGCCCGACGGGGTGTTGAAGGCAGTCTTCCACTCATCTCCCTCCCTGATCCTTACAAGGTGATAGGCACTGCGGAGGTCCAACTTGGTAAAAATTTGGGCTCCCTGCAGGAGATCAAAGGCGGTGGACATCAAGGGTAGGGGATAGCGGTTCTTGATTGTGATATCGTTGAGCCCTCTGTAATCTATACAAGGACGTAAGGAACCGTCTTTTTTAGCCACGAAAAAGAAGCCGGCCCCGGCGGGTGACGATGAAGGTCTGATGATACCGGCGGCTAATGACTCAGAAATGTACTTGTCCATGGCCTCTCTTTCTTGTTTGGAGAGTGAGTAGAGACGCCCCCGCTGGGGAACCATGCCTGGGAGGAGGTCGATAGCACAGTCGTAGGGTCGATGTGGTGAAAGAGAAGTCGCCCGGGACTTGCTAAAGACTGTCTTGAGATCAGCGTAGTCATGTGGGACGGAGGAAAGGTCCGGAAATTCCTCAGAGGAAGTAGGTACTGGAGAGGGGCAGAACGCAGACTTGAGGCACGAGGCTAGGCAGAGAGGACTCCATCCGAGGACGGCGTTGTTCTGCCAGTCAATCTGTGGATTGTGGCGGATGAGCCAGGGACGTCCAAGAACTAGCTGGGCTTGAGCCTTTGGCATGACGAGAAGTGATATCTCCTCCGCATGATTTCCGGATGTCCTCAGGGTGACTGGAGTAGTTCGCCGGGTAATCGGGGGAAGGAGCGTTCCATCCAGAGCTCGAACTGATAATGGCGAACCCAAAGAAATGGTTGGCACGTGCAGTTCCTCGACCTTTGAAGCACTAATTAAATTCTGGTCAGAGCCGGAATCAACGAGGGCATGGAGAACGCAGGACTGATTATCCCAGAGGAGCATGATGGGGAGGAGTGAACGGCCCCTAGGTGACTGAGTTTGGTACGCCCCCTCCAGTGTGCCTAGGTTCACTGGGGGGGGCCTTGCTTTTAATGGGCACTGGAGGCGTAGATGTCCGGGCTGCCCACAGTAGAGACACGCCCCTGTTTGGACCCGACGTTGTCGCTCCTCCAGTGAGATCTGGTTTCGCCCGACCTGCATGGGTTCAACCGGATTGCCAACGGGAGTGGTTGGAGCGGGAGAAGTGCTGGTCCTGGGTTGGTGTTGGGTGCGGCGTCTCTGTCGGAGGCGGGCATCCACCCGCCCTGCTAGGTCCATCAATCCATTCAAGTCTTCAGGGAGTTGCTGAGAGACTAGCTGGTCCTTGACAGACTCCGAAAGCCCATTTAAGAAGGTGTCATACAGGGCCTGGGTGTCCCATTGAGTAGCCGCTGCCAAGGTTCGGAACTCGATGGCGTAGTCATAAGCGGCTCTAGAGCCCTGATGAAGCTCCAGCAGGTGCCTTGCAGCCTCCCGACCTGCATGAGAACGATCAAAGACCCTCTTCATCTCTTCAGTGAAAGCACTAAAGGTGGTGCAGCAAGGGTCGTTAGCATCCCAGACGGCGGTTCCCCACTCACGGGCTCTATCAGTGAGGAGGGTGATGATATAAGCCACCTTGGAACGCTCAGTGGGGAAGGTCGAGGGTTGGAGCTCCAGTGACAGGGAGCACTGAGACAAGAACGAACGACATGTTCCAGGATCGCCATTGTATGGCTGAGGATTGGGTAGACGAGGTTCGTGTCGAGCTGGGGTCATCGAAGTTACTGGGAAGGCAGTGCATGCTTGTTGAAATTGAGTTGAGAGCTGAGACAAAGCCTGGGAGATCTGCTGGAGAGTTTGCTGTTGAGAGTTAATTAAAGCTCCTTGCTGAGCGACAGTCTGACGCAATCGGGCGTCCGAACGGGCACTAGACCTGAGCTGAAGCCGGGTCTGAAGGCTAGGTCTGGGGCGAGAAGCGTCCGCTGGGTCCGTCATGGCCGCAGTATACTGTCACGGGCGGGGTGACTTAACTGGAGTGAACCCAAAAGCAGACGAATAATGCTTGAATTATGTTGACACCTTTTACTGGAAATATGGAGGCTTGAATGTGTAGGCACAGTGGGAGCAGAGGAGAGAAGCAGCGTGTGTGTGCTTGGTGACTGAGAGAGTGGGGAAACCTTTAGTGACGATGGAGGAGGCGGGGCTATGACGCGCGGGAATCTCCACTAACCCGGAAGTCAATTGCGAGTACACCACTCGGCTCTTTGCTAGCGAATTCTCGCTGCTAACCAGCGTAGCTCACGGTGATTGGAGGATTGAGTAGTGACCGATCTTCTTGGAGAAAACGGAGGTCGGCGCGCGGCGCAAACTCTCTCCCTGATGTCCGCGAACACGGAAGTGCTCGAACGCGGAAATGCGCGTGCCGTAGAAGCAGCAACGGGCTAGAAGAATCGTCTTTTCCAGGCGGGGGTCAGAATCCGGTGATCCAGCAGCGAGGGCGAATGAATCCAAATCGTGAGTACAAATCCTAATCCTGAGAGCAAGCGTCATCCACGTTAATCAGTCCGATAATGATAGAAGTACCAGAGGGCGAAGGCGAGAGAGAAATCCGGGAAACAGGCAGGGTCGAAAACACAGACTAGGATACACTATGACTATTTTACACGGAGAGAACGCAAGGCACACGAGTGAGATACTGCGGCACTGAGTGGATCTCCTAGTGTGCTTATAAGCTGGAGGGATAATTGGCTGATCAGGTTCAGGTGTGCCAGAATGACAGGTGTGTGCGTGGGGAGAAAGATCAGGAGTGGAGCCTCAGTGTCTGGAAGTGCTCGGTTGATCAGGCTGACTCGTGACACCACTGTAATACCCTGTTCTATAGCAACAGCACATTTATAGGGATTTGTACAGTGAACTGTGGATGTCCTACATAACCAGAATAGGAACAACAGAAAGAAGTACAGTAATCATTGATGTGAATTCTCTAGAAGATAGGTTTATTTAACCTCTTAGTAAGGAGTCTTCATCGTCCGCTGCTTTTTTCTGTCTTATTCTCAACAAAAGAAGAAATTTCAAGGCTGCTGAAGAAACTGTTGATTCTAGCTATAACTAAATGATACCGGGAATAAAATTATATATTGTGCGTGTTGCAGAAAAATAAATCTTACTATAAATAAATGTAAAAAATTTAACATAATTTTGTTAAATCAAATCTTCCCATAAGAACTAATGAAAACTCAAATAATTTGTTCTACTGCCCAAAAAATACAGAAAAAGAATTAATACAATATATAAAGTAAAAATACAACAAATTAACCTGCACTTTACCTTTAAAAAAAACTTAAAATAAATGCAGACAGATAAGTGTTTGTGTGTGTGTGGAATTAGCTCCTTCCCTCGCCTCGTCTTACACAGTAAAACTCCTCCTCTCTCCCCCCACCCCGCTTTTTAAGTTTCACAACAAACACACACACAACAGAAACACTGTTTTAACGGGAAAAAAAGAAATCTCTCTAATGACACTCGCGTGAGCGCATCAACGGAATCACTGCTGTAAAGTAACAAAGAAAACTTTCTGTGTAGAGCAGAGTGTGTGTGTCTGTGTGAAGCCGGGGAGGGGGGGTGTAAAGGCGAGAGAGTGTGTGTGTGTGTCGGTCTCCAAAAACTCTGCACTCGTAAACCAAGACATGCTCGTTTTTCAAGTCAAAATTTATTTAAAATCTTTGCTCGTCTTGCCGGAACACTCGCAATCCGAGGTTCTACTGTAAGTTAAAATCAACACACACACACACACTGGAAATATGCCCTGGCTGGCCAAAAGTCACACACTATAAGATTTAATTCAATCACTATTATCTTTGATGTCCAGTTCGTGTGTGAAAATTATTCCTGATGCTCCCAGATTCACCCTTTCACACTCTGAGTTCTGGAATACGTACCATATCATCAGGGAAGAAAAACTACATAGATGTGATGTACTGGTGATTCTGTACATTCAAGTGGTCAGCTGACTTCATTTTATTGCCCCATAACGTTGCTGAGTCTCGACTTGAGCGACTGAAGCGGCCCCACTACAGTGGACACTATGCATGATGGGAGCATCGCTTAATGCGCTTCCCTTCTCACCCTGACACGCCCATCACTCAAATGGAATAGGCTCAATCTGGACTCATCAGGTCACATGGTGTTTTTCCATTGCTCCAAGTAGTTTTCTTATGGATACACAGATGTTTAGTTCCAATCCTGTGAGTGCACTGTGTATGTATGGAAATACTCCACTATTAAATATAGCTCTGTTTTTAATTTTTATTATTAACATTCAAATTCACGGATCCTTCCAGATTTTGATAATGTGTTGAAAGTTTCTTAACCCCGTTCTGGTCATTTCAAATCTCCTTTGTTGTTTTCTTGCTTGATGTAGGCCAATGATTTGGCTAATCTGAAATGGCTGTGTTTTTTTTTTCGGCTAGGAAGTGTATATATACCAATCCGCTATAACATTAGAAGACAATATATTATGCCTAGTATTAAGGCTCCGCCTCATGCCACCCAGGCAGCTCTCGCCCCTTGGGGCGTGGCTCTGATGGGCTTCTGGGGGTGTGCTGTGGTGTCCTGGCTAAAGGACGTTGGCAGCAGATCATTTGGGTCCTGTTGATCAGACTGGTTTGTCCAGTGCATTCCATGGGTGCTCAATCTAATTGGGAGCTGAGAAGTTTAAAGGCTGGGTCCTTGGGCTTTTTGCCTAACGGGCTCCATGCGTGGTGCACTTGGTGTTTTGGTGCCTTTCTGTTGTGACCAGCATTGACTTTCTTTGGCAAGTGGTGAAGTTGCAATGGCTAGGATAGGACGGGTCTGCCTTTGGTCCCCAAAGGAATCCAACTTATATGTTGCAACTAATCAAAGTTTAATACAATAAATATTTTAAATGATTTGTCTTTAATTATTAATATAATTAAAATTTATTTACTGTATTTTCCTGTTTCAGAAGGGATAAAAATGCTGCGTGTGTATATGCTAATGCTCACAAAAACAAAAATCAGAAATACTTTTGCAGTTTGGTGTCATATTTGTTCATCGCGTCCTATTTTCTTTTCATTTCTTTAAAAAAAAAAAAACAAGCAAACACTTTAAATAACGCTTACCCTGCAGCAAGTATCACGTCCTCGCCCTTTTCTCTCCGTCCTGTATTGAATTAAACCAGAACACTAAAACGTTTTTCCTCAGCAGGCAGAAACAGAGACTGCAAATGGGATTAAATGTATTTTCTCTGTCAATACCTTCCCTCAAGGCACCCCATTAATAAATCATATCCACGACACAAACCCTCAAACTGCAGTTTTATTCCCTGCCGATGTGTCTAACAGGGGGCGGAAGTGCACGGATAAACCCCCCCTCCATGTCTCTCCATGTCTCTCCATGTCTCTCCACGTCTCTCCGGT
>QNUK01000250.1:745000-952500 GCA_013621035.1 Clarias magur
TCCATGGTAACAACTCATACTGCGCCGTTACAAGGGCTTCCTTAAACCTGGCAAATTATCATTGTCATCACCGTATGTCTGTCTCATGAGGTTTGTGTGTGTGTGTGTGCGTGTGTGTGTTTCAGGTGGCTAAAGTTCGAGGAGGATGTAGAGGATGGAGGTGAGAGATGGAGTAAACCCTACGTCGCCACTCTGTCTCTGCACAGCCTCTTCGAGCTGCGCAGCTGCCTCATCAACGGCACCGTCCTGCTGGACATGAGAGCCAACTGTATCGAAGAGATCGCCGGTCAGTCCTCAGTGCAAGGGGTCACAGGTCATAGGTTGTAGGTCAAAAGCCTTACACCAGACTTGTAAGTCATACAAAGTCAGGGACACCTCAAGGGTCATAGTTTGAGGGATGTACTATATATTTTTTCCTTTATAGGCTAAATTATAGGCTAAATTACAGATTTAACAATTTATGGAAATACAGTAAATGGTGTACGAGTCAAAGCAGGCTTTTTGGATGTGCAGAATAACAGAACACAATTATGAGAGTAAAAATTCCCTATATTTCTCGATACAATCCTCTGCTACACTAATGCGCTTATCCCAGCTTGAATACCATCAAGGTAGAAAGATTTCTCAGTACGCCGGAGCCATGATTGGACTGCCTGCTTCATGTCTGAAATGCTGGCCTCCCAGGAACTCCTTTAACATGGAGCGAGGTCAGGAGTGTATGGGGGACGTGGCAGTAACTCCCAGCCAAGGTCCTGTAGTGTGCGAGTGGTGTTGGTGAATGATTGTGAGTACAGTTCCTACAGACAAATGTGTCTCTTCCACAAATCGGTGAAAAGTTATCCTTCGATTTTCGGGCATTCCACTCTCTGAGTGTTCACAGGAACGACTGCAGTGGGCTCCAAGTCACCTCAGCCAGTTATCGTAGTTCATAGCCATATGGCCTTTAAAACGTTTGCAGGATTCAAATATTTTACTCTGGCTGAATGTCTCATCACCTGTGCTTGAAGTGGTCTGTAAATGTCAGTAACCAGAAAGGTCATCACAAGTCCCGGTTTGACTTGAACACCCCTCGTACTTACAGTGGAACCTTGGATTACGAGCATAATTCATTCCGGAAGTGGGCTCATATTCCAAAACACTCGTAAACCAAATCAAACCTTCCCATAAGAAATAATGAAAACTCAAATAATTAATACATAATACAATTAATTCAATATATAAAGTAAAAATAAAACAAATTAACCTGCACTTTACCTTTAAAAAAAGTTAAATAAATTCCAACAGATAAGTGCTTCCGTTTATGCGCGTATTTGTATGTGTGTGTGTGTGTGTGTGTCGCCTCGTCTTACACAGTAAAACTCCTCCTCCTTCCCCCCACCTCGCTTTTTCACAACACAAGTTTCACAACAAACACACACACAACGGAAACACTGTTTTAACGGGAAAAAAAGAAATCTCTCTAATGACATTCACGTGAGCGCAGACGGAATCACTGCTGTAAAGTAAAAAAACAACAAAAAACAAATGAACCAGCACCTTACCTTTGAAAAGAATCGCGACAGAGCAGAGTTTCTGTATAGAGCAGAGTGTGTGTGTCTATGTGAAACCGGGGAGGGGTGTGTAAAGGCGACAGAGTGTGTGTGTGTAAACCAAGACATGTTCATTTTTCAAGTCAAAATTTATAAAAAATCTTTGCTCGTCTTGAGAAACACTCGTAAACCAAGTTACTCGCAATCCGAGGTTCCACTGTATATACTGTATAGTGTGCTTTGTTAGCTGTTGGTGCTGTGAGACACCTGTGGTGATGGACCTGTGTGTGTGTGTGTGTGTGTGTGTGTGTGTGTGTGTGTGTGTGTGTGTGTGTGTGTAGACATGGTACTAGACCATCAGGAGGCAGCTCACGAGTTGGACGACAGCGTGAGGGTGAAGGTTCGAGAGGCTCTACTGAAAAGGCATCACCACCAGAGTGATAAGAAGAGAGCTAACCTGCTGCCCATGGTCAAATCTTTGACCGACTCTGGCAGGAAGCAGAGCGAACCCCACTGTCTGGACAAGACCTCTGGTCAGCACTCCTTCAAACATACATATTGAAACACACATTCATACAGACAAGTTGGACCTTGCACTGACTTACACGCTCTTTGTGTTTCTTAACAGGACAGGTTACATCCCCTCAGGCTCCTGCTTTACCTGCTGAAGTGAAAAATGGGGTAGGGCAGGAAAACGGCCAAGTGGACCTCAGTAAGGTACAGGAACATGACTCGAACTGTGTCTTTTCAAAACCGCGTACTGTTCTCGTGCTACTGAGAAATCTGGTCTTTTTAGGTGGACACACACTTCATGAAGAAGATCCCTACTGGGGCTGAAGCATCTAACGTACTGGTGGGGGAGCTGGACTTCCTGCAGAGGCCCATTGTAGCGTTTGTCAGACTTTCTCCTGCGGTGTTGCTAACTGGACTCACTGAAGTACCCATACCAACCAGGTACTTTTGAGTTTGAGTCTTTGTATTTGAAGTCAAGATCTTCAAAATGACGGATTTCTCAATGAATCGTCTGTCTCACAGGTTCATGTTCATTCTGCTCGGGCCGGACGGAAAAGCTCAGCAGTATCACGAGATCGGACGATCCATGGCTACCATTATGACCGATGAGGTGCGGTAAAGGCTTTACAATCCAGGAAGTGATGACATCACCCATGCAACGCGTATCTTTAGAATCTTTTTCTCGCTTGTGGTTAGATTTTTCATGATGTAGCGTACAAGGCTAAGAACAGGAGCGACCTGCTGGCTGGGATTGATGAGTTTTTGGATCAGGTGACTGTGCTGCCGCCGGGGGAGTGGGACCCTTCTATCCGAATCGAACCCCCGAAGAGTGTCCCCTCACAGGTATACTGTACACACGCAGGTGCATTGGGGAGTACAATATCAAAGTAGACGATTGATTGATAAAATGCTAAATATTGGAAAAATGTTCATGCTGTTATAGGAAAATAATCAACAAGAAGTCACTTGACTCCATAATCAGCTATGAATTGGCTGCACGTTAGATAATAAATTGTACAGTGTTTATCTGATATACTGACAATTTCGTACTATTTGTTGGTTTAGTGCACAAGGTGGATTTAACCATGGATTTAGTATCTAGTAGAGCACACTATTTAGTAGTTTAGTGCACACGGTGAGATCTTAATATCTTACATGATATCTTATAACTCAGATCCAAATGTTTATGTTTAGAGATGCATCCATCGGATGAAGTAATGATAAATTGTGGATTGTGATTGGTGCAGGAGAAAAGGAAGATGCCTGGTGTGCCCAATGGAACGACTGTTCCTGCTGAGGAGGAGACACACGGAGAACATCACGGACCAGAATTACAGAGAACTGGGAGGTGTGATATTATCTACACAACTATTTCTCTATGGGAGTTCGTCCTTTGTGGAGTTATATTAAATTGGCATTTACGTCTATTTGTTTATCTCCACAGATTGTTTGGGGGTTTGATTCTGGACGTGAAACGGAAAGCTCCCTTTTACCTGAGTGATTTTAGAGATGGGCTGAGTCTACAGTGTGTGGCATCATTCCTATTCCTCTATTGTGCCTGCATGTCTCCTGTCATTACCTTCGGTGGGCTGCTAGGGGAGGCAACCGAGGGACGCATTGTAAGAACCAACCTTCCACCCATATACTGTACACACACAACGACATCATAATTGAATTGTAACTACCTCTGTCAGATTTATCTATTTAGTAAGGACTTATCAATTATGTTTTTGTTTTTCTGGGATAGAGTGCTATCGAATCTTTGTTAGGAGCCTCAATGACGGGCATGGCATACTCTCTATTTGCTGGTCAGCCGCTCACTATTCTCGGCAGCACCGGACCTGTTCTGGTGTTTGAGAAAATCCTTTTTAAGTTCTGCAGGTCAGTACAAATGAATTATGGTATAATAATTAGACACTAATTAGGCAGGAGAAAATGTCCTGTTTTTGAGAAAAAGCATTGTGTACTATACTAGAAAAGTTGATGGATGGATGGATGGATGGATGGATGGAAAGTGAGTGAATAGATGGAATAATTGGCTTGCAAAAAGGATGGATGCATGCATGGACTAATAGACCTTTATGGCTTCTATACCCCAGCAGATGGCAGGATGGATGGATGGATGAATATGTGAGTGGATGGATGGATGGATGGATGAATATGTGAGTGGATGGATGGATGGATGGAGTGGTCAGTGGATAGGTAAATGGAATAGATAGATGAATGGAGTGGATAGATTAATTAAATAAAATCCCTTTGACCTAAGATTTTTTGCTCTCTTTCTCTCTCTGTAGTGATTATAAACTGTCTTACCTGTCTCTGCGCACCTGTATTGGCCTGTGGACGGCCTTCCTGTGTTTTATCCTGGTAGCGACAGATGCTAGCTCTCTGGTCTGCTACATCACACGCTTCACAGAGGAAGCCTTCGCCTCCCTCATCTGCCTCATCTTTATCTACGAGGCTTTAGAGAAGCTCATTCATCTGGGAGAACTTTATCCTATCAACTCACACAATGACCTGGATAAACTCACACTGGCTTAGTGAGTGTTCACTAACACACACACACACACACACACACACACACACACACACACACACACACACACACAATTTAGTGATGGTGATGGGGAAACTCATGAACTCACATGAAAATAAGTTTCTGTGTTCCATTTAGAACATTAAGAAGTGCTATTCTGTACACTGTCCTGTCCTGTGTATTCTCAGCTGTAGATGCACAATGCCTGACAACCCCAGTGATAAAACTCTGAAGATGTGGAATGAGAGGAACATTACAGCATCCATGGTGCCATGGAGCAACCTCACTGTGACGGTAAAGCTACTTCACACACACACACACACACACACACGCACACACGCACACATTCACAGCACATGCAAGTTGAAAATATAACTTTTGGCAAATTGGCGGAATAAAACACTGTGAGATGTTTCTTTATTGGAAAATAATCAACTTCATCACACCACCATGTGGCTGATTATTTTCCTATAAGACAACGATACTGAGTGTGTTTTTTCTTATGTTTGGTACTTAAAAGGTACTTTTAGTAAAAGGTGTATTGATGTGTGTGTGTGTGTGTATGTGTGTGTAAGTGTAGCAGTGTTTAGATCTGCACGGCCAGTTTGTCGGGACAGCTTGTGGTCATCACGGCCCCTACACCCCCGATGTGCTTTTCTGGTCGGCCATCTTGTTTTTTTCCACCTTCTTCCTGTCCTCTTTCTTCAAGCAGTTCAAGACCAGCAGATATTTTCCAACAAGGGTAAAACTGGCTTTTGTGTAAACAAAATGTTTGGTACATAAATGTGATGTACCAAACACCCCCTTAAACATTCAAACACACATGCATATACCCATTCAGAATATTTTGTGCTATGTGCTTTTTTTTTCTTTTTTTTTTTTTTGTCGAAGGTGCGGTCTATGATCAGTGATTTTGCCGTCTTCCTGACAATTGTTCTCATGGTGCTGATTGACTTCGCCATTGGAATTCCATCGCAGAAACTTCAAGTGCCAAGCAAATTTAAGGTGAAAAACAAGCCCAAACTAAGTTATCTAAGATCTAAGTTATAATCTAAGTTACCTACCTGTATTTCCACTGAAAGATGACTATAGCAATTATTGTGGCAACAAGAGCCAAACGAGGAACCTGTAGAGCATGAAATAATTTTTATCCTACTAAAGAGCCAACCCAGAGGGCAGAAATGGCACCCAATAGATTCCTTTAGCATTGCATCATATATTCTTTACTAGAAGTGACTAAACAATTGGGTGTCCATACAGACACCTGTTAGTGAGTCTACTGAGGAAAAAACATTAAAATTTATTAGTGATCATAAAGATTGAACTTTGGAGCGATGGAAAAAGGCCATGTGGTCTGATGAGTCCAGATTGAGCCTATTCCAGAGTGATGGGCGTGTCAGGGTAAGAAGGGAAGCGCATGAAGCGATGCTCCCATCATGCATAGTGTCCACTGGAGGTTGGAATGTTGTGAGCTGGGTTGCTTCAGTTACTCAGGTCCAGGCTCAGCAACAGACAATAAAATGAAGGCAGCTGACGACCTTAAATGATAAAAAAAAAAAAATCAAGGGAGGTTTTTCTTCCCTGATGGCCATATTCCAGTAAAAGAGTGGCAGCCACTTACAGTAAATCTTGGAGTGTCCGACTTTTTTGGCTATGCAGTGTATAATCTCCACTAGAATGGCACACTGTGTACTAGAGAGCACTTCATTACGCTAAGTGTGTTACTGTTGATTTTGCGTTAGCCTACACGGGATGACCGCGGCTGGCTGATTAACCCGATTGGTCGGAACCCGTGGTGGACGGTTCTGGCAGCGCCAATACCAGCCATGCTGTGCACTATCCTCATCTTCATGGACCAGCAAATCACAGCCGTCATCATCAATCGCAAAGAACATAAACTGAAGGTGAGACATGTGTGTTTTCTATCTTTCTGTGCAGCTTGAGTTTATATCAGGTAACAGATTAGCTAGATTTAGCTTTAGATTTGTTTATACAATGTGTGTGTGATTTCCTTTCGCTCTGTAGAAGGGCTGTGGCTACCATTTGGACCTGCTGATGGTGGGGCTGATGCTGGCTGTGTGTTCAGTGATGGGCTTGCCATGGTTCGTAGCGGCGACTGTGCTGTCTATTTCCCACGTCAACAGTCTAAAACTGGAATCAGAAAGCTCCGCCCCCGGGGAGCAGCCACGATTCCTGGGGATCAGAGAACAGAGACTAACTGGGCTGTTCATTTTCTTGCTCATGGGCTGCTCTGTGTTCATGACCGGTGCTTTACAGGTACATCATTCAATTCAATTCAATTCAATTCAATTTTATTTGTATAGCACTTTTAACAATTGACATTGTCACAAAGCAGCTTTACACAATCAACAGAATTATTTAAGTTTGTATGAGATGTGAATGTGTATGAATCAAAATGATAAGACCCTGATGAGCAAGCCAAGGACGATGGCGACAGTGGCAAGGAAAAACGCCCTGAGATGGTGATAGAAACCTTCAGAGGAACCAGACTCAGCAGGGAACCCATCCTCATTTGGGTAAAACGGATAGCAGGGATTGATCTGCATTATACTGTGTAAGATTGGAAGTTCAGTATAACAGGAGATGTGTTTAAGTTAAAATTGATTCCAGTTCATTATTGGAGGCTCAGGTAGAGTGTAGGAAACTCCAGTCCTGAAGTATCAAGCGACTGAAGTCACAAGTCCTCAGAAAACAGCGGTCTGCATCAGCCGGGGCTGTAAACCAAAGAACATAAAAACCAGCTTACTGTCAGCTTATGCCTGCTTTTTGTTGACCTCAGTATGCTCTATGAGGTCATTCTGGCTCCGAATCACCTGCCTGATATACATCATGGTCTGGATGTCTAGACCAACAAATTGCTTCATTTGGCTTTCTTCCCAAGGGCATTTAGGTAGGGCTGTTTAAAACACTTCTTGCCCAATGGAGAGTCAGTAATTTAATAATTGACATTTGTTAACCATGAAAGAAGCTATCGCGGGTATGGAAGGCTGGTTTATCCATTCTTTGAGGTTGTGTGTATTCGGCTAATCCAAGTTGGTAAGCTTCTGGCGTTACACTTAATCATTTGTAGACTGTTTTCAGAAGATAATAGAAACTTAGGCCTTCACAGCCTAAGGCAAAATATGCAGCTTTAAACTAATGAGTAGATATCTAATAGATGGTCTCCGAGATGGAGTTCATTTCATTAAGGTCTGGTTTCTACAAGTAAAAGTGGATTGCTGTAGACCTGATGGCTTTGTGATTCTGGATTTTAGTACACCATGGCCACAGCTACAGTAAGAACTTTCATGGGTTAACAGTGACTAAACAGTAAACTATACTCTCATTACATTTGATTTCAACTAAGGTGTCATAACATAATTTATGGTGTACACGTGTGTTCAGTTCTCTTTCAACAATCACTATGTATCTCACTATGGGAAACGCCTCAGGCGTGATAGACTATGGAAGCACCAATCACACCACGTCTGCACGCAGGGCAGACCAATCACAGCTAAGATAGTGGCCCGCCTCCTTCACATATAACCAGCTGTGATGCCCTGAAACGGCATTCTTGTTCTCTTCCCCGTGAAGACTTTCCTCAGCACCCAGGCTGCGCTGCCTCAGTTCATAAACGTACCGTCAAGGTTAACGTTGCCGAACGCTGTACAGCCAAACGAAACCTGTTGTGGGTTTTTTACTGTATTCATTTACATCTTCTCTGTCCACTCGTTACTGAGTATCGCTAGTCCTGGCTAACGCGTTGAGGCGAGCTGAGACTAGAACATTCTGACTCACCATGTCCGCTTCCAAAACATCCGCGGAGAAAGGGAGGGAGGCTCATGCCCGGCAGGTCGTGAGGTTTCATGATCTCAGGTCGCGACACGCACCCTATGTGTATCGCGTGCATGGGAGTCAAGCATGCCCAGGCCGCGCTGGCGGATGCGGAGAACTACGCTCATTGTCGGGTCATGCCGACTAGAATCCTGGAGAGGAGGCTTCGAGTGGCGGCGGACTCCAAAGAGGATCTGGTCTTCGCTACTGCCTCTCCCTCAACTAAAGGGACCCAACCTTCTCCCCTGCGTGATCTCACTTCATGGGGGGATATTATGGACTCAGAGTCCCCAGAGTTTACACCACTTTTCGACCAGCAGCTACGAAGTTGAAGGAGATGCGGAGGAGGACGAGGAGATGTTAGCTCGCCTCCTCCGAGAGGAACCGGATGATGAGGAGGAGGATGCGATTTTCTCACTGGCCCAACCGTCCAGGCCCGCGAGCGCGCAGAGTGGCGATGCGGCATCGGCGGTGGTGGACTGCGATATGATCGAGGTCTGCAAGCGTGCGGCTGCTAAGCTTGGCATCACTTGGCCGGTGACTCCGGGCGATCCAGGCGTTAAACGAGATATCTATGACGGGAAAAGGCTCCCCTCCCGCCTTCCCCCGACGAAACAGCTGCTTCCGGTTTTGCCGGCATGTTTAGCGGAGATTAAAAGATCGTGGGATAGACCTTTTTCGCATCGGGTGCCTGTCAAGGGTTACTCATCTCTGGATGCGAGTGAGATGGAGACGCTCGGTCTCTCTAATCCTCCCGCGATTGAACAGTCGGTGGCTCACCACCTGCATCCAAACAGGCGGACCACCCTCTCATCCACTAGTCCGGCGCTTCCGGGTAAAATGGATCGCTTCACCGCATCCATGTACCAAAAAATATACAAGTCTTCGGCATTGGCAGTCAGAGCTCTTAACGCAACTTCAATGTTGATGGCCTACCAAGCTGAATTATTGGAGGAGCTAGGCAAGCAGCTAGACGCCGGTAACCCAAGCCCATCTGTCTGGGAAGAGATCTGTAACATAACAAATCTCAATCTGCGTGTTTTGCGCGGTGCGGTGGAGAGCTGTGGCCGCACTATGGCTCTCGTTGTCGCAGGCGAAAGATCGCTATGGCTGAACCTCTCAAGCATCGGGGAACGGGAGAAATTAGATTTTCTCAACGCTCCCTTGAATGCGAGCGGCAGTTCGGTCCAGCGGTGGAAGCGATGAGACAGAGGTGCGATCTCCAGAAGAAGGAAGGAGAGGCATTTGACATCTGTTTGCCGAGAAAAAGGCCAATGCGTCCTCCTGTTCCCCCTCGGCCAGTCCCTCCGACACAGAGCAGGAGGTTCGTAAACGTGCCTAGACGGCTCGCGCCCCCGCAGCTCCAAGCGCTACGCCATGGGGAAAGCAGTCATTCGCTGCAGCGGCTGTGAGGTCCAGGTCCTCTAACCCTTCTAGCAAAAAGTAGAAGGAGACCTAGGACACAAGCTCTACATTGGAGAGACGGGCAGCATCTAGGGTTTTCTGCGATGTCCTCTCCCGAGTTAAACACATCTTTTCCCACACCGGCAAAGAAGCGGAGGATGTGGAGTTTGAAAGAAGGAATGTTAGGCTGTGTTCGGGCCAGTTCAGTTTTTCCTCAACACACAACCAAGGAGGGCTTACGAAAAAGCCTCAAGTGCAAAAGCAACCACCAGTTCAATGTGGTCTGCTGAGTTCAAGCACAAGTTCTCAAGTGCAGGTTCATGAAGCACTCCAGTTTCTGAGCCCAGAGCAAATAAAAAGTCACCTGTCGCATCCAGGCTCATTGCCAAGGGCGCAGGAAGCCAAAAGAGCAATAAAATCGATGAACTTGCCTACTAGATGGTGCCCATGCTCCATCTATGGACTCTGTTTGCCTAAATCCTCTTGCGCTTCAGCGGGAGACTTGGATGGAGTGCTCTCCTATTCCATGGGTCCGCGCTACAGTAACCAAGGGTTAAAGGCTTCAGTTTGCTGTAAAACCCTCTTCTTTCAACGGGGTTATAGCATCTATGGCAAAAGGGGACTCAGTTCGGGTTTTGGAGGAGGAAATTTCCACCCTCTTGGAAAAGAGGGCTATAAGACGAGTTCCAGTGGGGGAAACTCAGAACGGCTATTACTCCTGTTATTTTCTAATCCCAAAGAAAGGAGGGGGGTTACGCCCGATTCTGGACCTGCATGCTCTGAACAGGCACTTAAGAAAATACAAATTCAGGATGCTCACGGTCGGAGCTCTGACTCGCTCCATCCAAAGGGGGGACTGGTTTTCTGCGCTAAATCTCAAAGATGCATATTTTCACATAAGCATCTATCCCGCACACAGGAAGTATCTCAGGTTTTCTTTTCAGAACGAAGCATACAAATTTGTTACTCTTCCATTCGGGCTGTGTGTTCAGCAGGTGCATAGAGGCAGCTCTGTCACCACTGAGACACAGAGGTCTCAGGATATCAGCTTATCTGGAAGATTATCTAGTATGCGCGCAATCACGGGAGCGCGCGGAGCGGGACACAAGGTTGCTCATGTCCCATCTCATGAGTTTGGGGTTCAGAATCAACTATGCCAAGAGCCGGTTGATCCCGTCTCAGCAGATAGAGTATCTGGGTCTGAGAATAGACTCTGTGACCTATCGCGCTGTTCTTTCAGAAAGGAGGATAACTGCGTTTTATCAATGTCTGAGCCATTCACGCAGGGGAAACCTGGTGTCATTCAGGCTGTGCCTTTGCCTTCTGGGTATGATGGCCTCGTCGCTGTCAGTGATCTCACTGGGTTTGCTCAAAATGAGAGACTTCCAGCGATGGGTAGTGGCGAAACACCTATGCCCTCGCCGACACCTCGCGCGCAGAGTGAGAGTGGACGCGGAGTGTGTGGAGGCTCTTCATCAATGGAGGGACTTTGATATTCAGAACGGGTCACAACGGATGCATCCCTCCTAGGATGGGGAGCTGTCTTTCAGGGCAGATTGGTAAACGGTCGTTGGACGCCCCAGCTCCGCACGATGCACATAAACCTTTTGGAGCTATTGGCGGTAGTACTGGCTCTGAGACATTTCCTACCATTTTTAACGGGATGCCACATCTTAGTCAGAACAGACAACACGACGGTGGTGGCATATATCAATCGTCAAGGGGGAACACGCTCGCTACAACTCCACAATCTAGCACGCAAGCTGATCACTGCGCGCGACGCACGTTCCAGGGATTCTCAATGTAGGAGCGGATCTCCTTTCAAGGGGAAATCCGTTATACGGAGATTGGACAATTCACCCGCAGGTGGTGAATCAAATCTGGGAAAAGTACGGCAGAGCTGTTGTAGATCTCTTCGCCTCGCAGGCAAACGCAAAGTGTCCGCTTTACTTCTCTCTAAAGGACGTGAATGCCCATTGGGTGTGGATGCGATGGCGCACGAGTGGCCAAGCAGGCTGCTTTACGCATTCCCACCGCTAAGCCTAATTTCTCCCACCCTAGACAGGGTAAGAGGAAAAGGATTATCTCTCCTCCAGGTAGCTCCTCATTGGACAGGGAGGCTGTGGCTGGCGGAGATTGTCCAGCTCCTTCAGGGAGAGCCCTGGCAACTTCCGCTACGCAGGGACCTGCTGTCACAAGCAGGAGGTCAGATACTTCACCCCAACCTTTGGGTCTGGCCCGTGAAGGGTTGAATTTGAATGCGCTCGGGCTTCCCCAGTAAGTTATAAACACTATCCAGTGTGCTCGAGCTTCGGCAACGCGCTCATTATATAATCTCACATGGCATGTTTTCGAGAACTGGTGCGCGCGTAGAGGGGTTATTCCTTTCCAATGTTTGGTAGTGGATATTCTCTGCTTTTTGCAGAACTTAATGGACAGCGGCAGAGCCTTTTCCACCATTAAGGTTTATCTGGCTGCTATTTCGGCATGCCACATTGGCATTGGAAAAGCTTCGGTGGGTCGTCACCCTCTTATATGCCGTTTTATGAAGGGAGTGAGACATCTGAGACCAGTACTAAAGCAGCGCATCCCATCATGGGACTTAGCCAAGGTCCTGAATGCCTTAACCCGGGCTCCTTTTGAACCTTTGGAGATGGTTCATATGAAACTCTTATCTCTGAAAACGGTTTTGCTCCTCGCCTTAGTTTCGGCTAAGCGAGTGGGGGAGTTACATGCATTGTCAGTGCATGAGGCATGTCTGGAATTTAGTCTGGATGGCAAAAGGGTTGCACTATTGCCTAACCCGGCCTTCGTTCCTAAGGTCTGGGATTCGGGCTATAACTGCACGACCTTAGAGCTGAATGCTTTTTACCTGCCACCGTTCTCTGCGGAGGAGGAACGCATTTTGCATACGTTATGTCTGGTGCGGGCATTACGGCAGTATGTGAATAGAACGCGAGCGTTCAGGAACAATGATCAGCTGTTCGTCTCATGGGCTGCTCAGTGCATAGGCAAGCCGATCTCATCGCAACGTCTCTCTCACTGGATGGTGGAGGCAATCGAGTTGGCTTATACAGCTATGGGTCTTGATTCCCTGATGGGCTTAAAGGCCCATTCGACGCGGGGTATGGCCACTTCATGGGCTTTGCTTAAGGAGATCTCGGTAGGAGACATTTGCGCAGGTGCAAGCTGGGCTTCCCCTCATATGTTTATCAGATTTTACCGTCTGGACGTCACTGCGCCGACATTGGCTCATGCAGTGCTCAAGATCGGCTCATTAAGGAAATAAGAGGTTAGTTTCAGTTTCATTTCACCAGGTCTGTCAACGGCTTCGGAAAGCATGTGCTACGGGAGTGGGCCATATCTTTCCCATAGTGAGATACCGAGCGATTGTTGAAAGAGAACATTAGGTTACTTGCGTAACCCCGGTTCTCTGAAAACAGAGCGAGGTATCTCACCAAGCTTCCCTTCTCGCATTACACAGGGGAAGGGCATGCTTAAGAATGCCGTTTCAGGGCATCACAGTTGGTTATATGTGAAGGAGGCGGGCCACTATCTTAGCTGTGATTGGTCTGCCCTGCGCGCAGATGTGGTGTGATTGGTGCTTCCATAGTCTATCACGCCTGAGGCGTTTCCATAGTGAGATACCTCGCTCTGTTTTCAGAGAACCGGGGTTGCGCAAGTAACCTAACTTTTTCAGATGTAAAATAATTGGACTCCTCTCAGAATGCTTCTGAGAGAATTAATTTGAGGTCTTTAGGCTATTAGAAACTAAAGGTGACATTTTGCAATCTGAATGGCAGACCAGTAAATTCAAGGAGCATGCACAGGTTGGTCAAAGGTGTCTCGTTAGGGTAAAGGTGTTGAATATAGGATGCATCTCCAGTACTTGCTGCACAGAGTAGCCTTCAACGTCTGATTCAGCATAAAATGAAGTATACCCTTTTTTCCCCTTGGTCACTAGAAAAGCTATATAGGAAAATCCCAAAGAGACACAGCTTCCTGAAAGCTTTTCCTCACACCAGTTTAAAACCATGGCAACTAAATCCAAAACTATTTGGATTTACATGAATGTGAAATTACAGGAAATCTAATCAATTTTAGATTTAATTAAATTCTGTCTAAATGAGTAACAGCAGGTTACTGAAGTCACATGGTGAATTCTGTGTATGGTTCTATCTTCAGTAATGACCTTGTCTCTTCTGTGTCCTCAGTTCATCCCCATGCCAGTACTGTACGGAGTGTTCCTCTATATGGGAGCGTCCTCTCTCAAAGGCATTCAGGTACTGAATCCTGGAAATCTGCACCTCACTAATGGACGAATTTATCAAAATCATACCTACAGGCTTATTGAATTATTTCCTGACATAGTCCTTGTTCTTGTTCTCTCTGTCTCTCTCTCTCAGTTCTTCGACCGTCTGAAGCTGTTCGGCATGCCGGCAAAACATCAGCCGGATTTCATCTACCTTCGCCATGTTCCTCTGAGGAAAGTTCACCTGTTCACTATCACACAGCTCACCTGTCTCGTACTACTATGGGTCATCAAGATGTCCCCTGCGGCCATCGTATTCCCCATGATGGTACGGTCCAAAACAATATAAATATAAATACCGAATTGATGGCTTGAGCATGCTTAACACTGGACCACTAGGGGCATGCTGTTGATCCTCCTAGATGTGAGTAATTTGGGAGCCAAGATGCACCTCATGGTAATATTCCATGAGGAAACATTACAATACCAAGAAATACCGTACATGACATGACATACACATGCTGTGTGTGGGAAGACGTTGTGTCTGTCCCAATCTCCGTTCAGAATTCTAAGCCTTGTTAGAACCTTAAGGAGTGTGAATATAGTTGTACTCTATGCCAGTGGGTGTTAATCAGCATAAATGCTCCAAATAACGATTCAAATGTTGTTGATTTAAGGTTGCATTTGCAACATAGTTTTTGGGTCATTCATTCAATGATGTCACAAGGTCATTTTATCAAAGTTGTTTTAACTTTTAAAACTAACATTCCAACTGTGGATGTCATCGCAGGTGCAGGTGCCTTTACAAATTTGTTGTGGTCAGCAATGTGTAAATGTACACTCTCTGATTATAGTGTCACTTATCACCAGGTGCTGGCGCTGGTCTTCATCCGTAAACTTCTGGATTTCTGCTTCAGCAAACGGGAGCTGAGTTACCTCGATGACCTCATGCCTGAGAGCAAAAAGAAGAAACTCGATGATGCGTCTAAAAAAAAAAAAGAGGAGGTAGTGCAGACAGTGACCTCGAGCATCCGGCAAAACAATACCTAACCTGTTCTGCTATGGATATGGAGATTTGAAGTGTGTGTGTGTGTGTGTGTGTGTGTGTGTGTGTGTAGCAGGAGTCACAGGAGATCTTGGTTGATAATTCAGACTTGGGAGAGGATAAAAACACGGTGCATATCCCCATGGAGAGCAACAAGCTACTGCAATCGCTTAAAACGCCAGACCCCAGGTAAGTGTACCTCACTCCTCTAGACACCAGTATGGTCAGAAATATTAACACAATAATGGACACAGCACAGTCAACAGGTTTTATCAGAAAGAACTGCTCTGTTTGTTAGTAAGAACTCAATCTTTAAAGTTAAACCTTTCCTCTTGTCCTCTTTCCTGTAGGACTGACCCCTCTGACATCAACATCTCAGACGAAATGTCTAAAACGACAGTCTGGAAATCTCTTAGCTCCAACCCGTAACGTGCACACCGTACAGCCAGGCTCAACAAGGTAATTTATATATACATGACTTACTTTGAATAAGCTAGAAGGCTAGTTAAAGAGTCTATGATTTACAGCTATAATGTTTGGTTATCAAATATTATAACATCTCATGATATCATTACGGCTGTTTGTTCTCAGGAAGTGTCCGTTAAAGAAAACAAAAAACAATGGTCTGCTTATTATTGTAGAAATAATAAGAATAAAATAATAATATCAAAGACAAAATAAATTCCTAACCACCAGACAGACACCAATCTTTATTATTATTATTATTTATTATTTTGAATGTTAAATCAATTATGCACAGCTAGGCTAAAGAGATAGCAAGTTAAGTTGGTTTAGACTGATGGGTTTAAAGTGTGGATGCTATTTTTGTTTGTTTGTTTGTTTGTTTTTTCCATGACAGCACAAAAAAATTCAACTGACCTGCAGTTTTTCATTCAAAATATAATGAAATATAAATGAAAAATATAAAAATATATCCCTGAGGATTAAAGCAGCATTAAAGCGTAGTTAACGCTATGTGAAGCGAAGCTAATTTTCTGTTGTGTTAGCATAGCACAGTTATTCACAATTAGCTCTCAAAGAGGGTTTGAACATAAAAAAAATATGTTTTATGTATTTTTTGGAATAAAAATACCTTATATCCAAATACAATTGTTTAGTAAGTTAGCTTTTGTTCATATCTTAGCTTGCTAGCAGACTCAGATGTGCTAGCTTCAGCTGACTCTTTGATTAGCTGTATAGCGACTCAGAAATCTCCCTAGAAATAAATATTACTCATTTGGACGCTCATTCATTTTTTTTTTCCTTCATTCATTGTTCACTTGATTGTCTGTCCACAGGATTGCCGCTGAAGATCCACACAGGACCTGCGAGTTCGTTACCACTATAATTCACTCCTATACGCACGCGCAAGATACACACTCCATTACCATGAATCTTCCTTATAGCCATGAGGTTCGAGTTTGTATACAGTGAGTGTGTGTGTGTGTGTGTGTGTGTGTGTATATGTCTTCACCCCTGAAACCAGGCTCCCTGTTCCATGTTAGCACTTTAACGCCGTTTATATTTTTAAATGTATGCCATTACAGCTGTATTTGTGCATTGTGGTGCGTTGATGAAAATATGAATAACGTCAGTAATAAGAGTAACATGTCTTGAAGATGTAAGAAGTCGAGTGAGTGATAGATTTATTTTTGTGTCCAAACATGATTCAGAGTCAGAATTTAAAGTAATTAAAGGGATATTCCAGTGTTTTTCAGGGACTATTGAGTTTGTTCTTTGTGTGTTCTTGTTCCTGAGATCTACTTCGACCCAAGTCTTGTGTTTTTAAATTCACCATGCTGGTGTTATTGTCTCTTCTTCTTGCCTGCTCTGTGCACATACTATTGCCACCTACTTGGCTGGAGTTTTAAAATCCAAGTACAATTAATTAATTAATCTCAGAACACTTGGCTTACACCGCCAGGGTTGGGGGTTTGAATCTCGCCTCTGGTCTGTGTGCGTGGAGTTTGCATGGTCTCCTTATGGTCTCCATGTGGTTCCTCAGGGCAATCCCCTTTTCTTCAACAGTCGAAAGGTATGCAATCTAGAGCCTATATGGACTGCTTGGTTTTGCAAAGGATTGTCACGTGATCCGCAGTATATCCTTTAGCCTTGTGCCCCAAGTTTTCTGGTATAGGCTCCTTCTGACCACACACAGGGTAAGTATAGATAGTGGATGGATGGACATTTACAAGTAGACAGGGTGAGGGCTGGAAGTCCAAGTGTAGATGTCAATAACAACAATAACAACTTAAATAACAACAAACTCTTCCCATTAAATTGTAACTAGATGAAAATGTAAATACCTGGATCCCAGCTGCCCCTAGTCTCAGGACAGGCTAATATGTCTGATTAAGAATAAATATATAAACACTAAACACTTATTCCCGGTTTGACTTGAAACATACACACTTACAAAGAGCGTTCTAGTTATTACAGCGTATAACACTGGACTATTCCTTTAATTCTAATAAATGAATACTTTCTGTGCGCTAAATAAAGACCCTGAGTGAATGCTTTGTGATGGACAGCAATGAAAATTAAGCAATAAAAAACAATAAAGGATATAATGATCTAAACGTGAATTGCTTAAACAATTATGAGACCAAGGATCAAAATAACAGATCAAATTTAGACAAGAAAGCAGGAATTGAGTGGAATAAGGGTTGCCAGGTCTATCTAATTACAGTTTTTTCCCTATGTTTGTAATCTAGTTATAGAATAACACACTTATTATGCTTCTCTATTATGGTGTTAGGGATTGGGTGAAAATGTTACAGGACCCTCTGTATTTTATATATTTCTTATACTTTCCGATTTTGGTAACCCTCATTCCAGGTGGATGGATTACTGTAGCTTTGCTGGAATAAAGGAAACCTCCACTCTGAATCACATAAAACATGTTTATATTTCAGGATTTTAATGATTACAATGGGGGGAAAATATATTGATATGTGGGTCAGTTTTGGTGGCTACCTCCTATAAACAAAAGAGGAAGATGATCTTTCTAATCTGACGTACAGTAGATGTAGTGAGGATAGTAGTCTAAAAAATTCCCAGAATGCAAAGCAGGTACTGTAGAGACTCGCCTCGGATTGTCAGTGTTCTATCTATTGTAGAATAAATCTTCAATCTCTGGAAGCTGATCTGTTTGAGCAGGACGTGAGAGAGCCGGACAGGGTAAAAGAATAAAGCGCTGCTGCATAGTTAGAGATAAAGCAAGGGGTAAACTATCAGTAGGAAACAGGGATAATGTGGGAAATGTAGGATCACCAGACAGAAAAAAAACATGCTATTTAAGATCATGTGTTCATTCTAAAATATTGATATGCGAGTCTTTCAGAGTGGAGTTTTTCTTTAAATGCAGTGGTGCAGATGTCTTTTGTCCTCCTTCTGGACACCTCTTGAATCACGCTTTAATTTGTTTATGCGCTAATTTGTTTAAGACAGACAGAAAGCCTCCTCAGGGTTTAGAGACCAGACTATTTTCTTTGAAGCCACACAGGACAAATTTAAAAGCCATTAAAGGAATACTCCAGCATTTTTCAAAGGAAGTGGAATTAAATAGAAATCTACTGATTGTTATTAGAAGAAATTCATCTCTACACATGCTGAAAGAGAAACAACAATGCTGGAGTGTCCTTTCCTTTACTGATATGTATACAATATATTTTAGACATGTATCTTGTCTGTTTTTTGTCCACTCCATGAATTTCTGCAAATGCGGTGAAGATGAAGCCATTAGACTTTCAAAAGCACACTTTCTACTTAAGCTTCACATCAGATCAAGAGACAGAGTCATGGCCTTTTCTGAAAACCCCATTCTTGGCCCTTCCTCCGTTATGGGTGTGGCCCTTCCCATCTCCCATCTCCATATTTACTTGTATAAGGGGTTCAGTGTTGGGTTGTGTTAAAATGTTTCAGGTCTGACAAACAATTTTCACCTCAATAATAAAACAAATCTTGATTTGTAGTTGCACTTTATGTAGATACACACAGAATATGAGTTTCTATTTTTAAGCTTTCAGAGACTGTAAGTGTAGTATGATTTATTTTACTACAATTTCTGTGTATATACTGTAACAACAGATGGGTGGAGCCCACATATAAGGTGCGTTCAAGTCAAACCAGGATTTGTGATGAGACTTTTGGTTAAATTGAAGGGGTAAAACAATTTGACATTTACAGAAGACGACAAGCACAGTACGGTGATGAGACTCTTATCCGCAGTAGAACATTTGAATGAAGCAAAAGTTTTTAAGAATTCCATGCGCCGTGAATGGCGATCCCGTTCGAGGCAACTCAGAGCCCACTGCAGTCGTTTCTGTGAACATTCAGCAAGTGGAACTCAATGAAACATACGACATATATAAGTGTATTAGTGTTGCAAGGGATTATAAAGAGAAATAAAGGGAGTTTTTATTCTCTGTGTTCTGTGCAGTCAAAGATCCCTGTTTGACTTGAACACGCTTTGTTTCTCACTGTTTTACTTTTAATAATTAAGAAAGAGGTGTTACTGGAAAGATAGAAAACAGTTTTTTGTTTGTTTTACATGAATGTCAATCAAGCCAGGTAATGACTGAATGATCAATGATTGTTAATAAAGCTGCCTCCAAGTCTTGGTGGAAATTTCGTAATTATGAGCTGAGCGCACTGGAACACCACACAGTGTCATAATTACACCCGAAAACTCGTATTAGGAACTGTTAATTGTCCTGTGGATGTTCTTTATCCTGAGGCGTATGAATAGGATTTTTTTTAATTATCTTGATATAGGCATGAGAATGGTGCTGTACTTTTTTTCCCTGATAAGTGCCAACTTTTTACAGCTAGGGGTATGTCATTAACAAAATATTAACTGTTATATATAAAGATGTGTTCTCACCATCGTCTGCTTTCTTACCAAACCAAAACCGCTTGAACTCGTACGCACGAACTTCCGAAGAGGATTTAAAGGCAGCATAAGGATCATGTGTCATGTTGTACAACAGGGCGTGTACAGATAAAAGCTTCATTACTATTACACTGTATCTTCAGTTTAGTCAAATTTTCTCACAGTTTATTTTTTATAAAGTTACAACCAACCAAATAAGACATTACTAACCATATATATATTTTTTTCATTTTAATATTTGTTTGGCAGATCATTTTTGTTTATTCCTAGAAACAAGTCTTTAAAATTAAAATTCTCCAACAGAACAAGAAAATACTAAGCTTAAAAATAGTCAAATGCATCTATACAAAAGCTTCCAACTTTAGCAAGTGAAAGTATCTCGAATCTAGTCAAATTTATCCTCGGTTTCTTTATACAAGATTACAGCAAATAAAATATATGATTATTAAACTAAATTCAGGACAAATGTCACTATTTTAGACATTTCTTCTTCTGTTGGCAGATACTTTCGCTTGTTTTGATCATTTATTTCTTGAAAGGAGACCAAGGAATTTGTTCTATAAAACAAATAAAATTTGTTTATAAATATGTTTAATAATCTTTTATTTTGCTTTGTTGTAATCTTTTGTTAAGAAAATTAATAAAATGTAAAAATTTAAAAAAGATAAGTTTGAGTAGGCAAAATTTATTTTCAATTGCTGAAATTTTTTGCAGTTTATAGTAAGGAATAAATTGACCGGATTCAAGATATTTTCGCTGGCTATGATGACATTTTTTTGCAGCATGTAATGTGTCTGAAATATGCCTTTATTTAATTTACATCATGTTCTGTCCAGTAACTTTACAAGAAAATAACAGAGTTACTATGGAGTTAATGTTATGCAACACGGTTGATTTGTGTGTATTCCTCTTATACCACAGCGATCTGGCAGTTAAAATGATTTTGCATTTGTTATAGTTTTTATCACATTTATAATTACACTGAACATTCTGTAGCATCCACAAAACAAGGTTAGAGCATGTGCCTGTAACAGTCATTCCCTCACCAGCCTCGCTCTCTAAATCTCCAAATCTCTTTTCTCTCTCTTTCTTTTTTCTTGCTCTTTTTTATTTCACTTTCTCTCTTTCTCTTTCACCCTCTTACTTTCTCTTTGTCTCTTTCTGTTTCCATATTCTTTCACTTTCTTTCTCTCCCTTGCTCTCTTTCTTTCTCTTTCTCTCTCTCTGTCTATCTTTCTCCTTTTGTCTGTCTCTTGCTCTCTTTCATTTTCTCCCTTCATCTTCTTTCTCTTTTCTCTCTCTCTTTGATTCTGTCTCTTTAACAAGCCAAATAAACATAGTCTGCCATGTTACAGGGAAACCACAAAGAAAGGCTTCAAGCTGTCAGGTACATATCCCTTTGACTGTTACGAAGCACTAAAACTGGAGGCTATTACACATTATTCTCTGTACAGTATAACCTGCACTTAAATGCACTCAAAAGATCTTTTGGCCAATCAGAACTAAGAATTCCATAATGCTGTGGTATAAACTAAAGATATTAAAGAAAAGGTTTCAGATTTGGAATATGCAAAAACAAATCAATAAATAAAAGACAATATGTTTTATTCACGTTTCTCAAATGCATTTCGATTCTTTTCTTCTTTTTTTTTTTGATTAAGAAAATTGCACTGTAGGGAAAAAAATCTAATGATTATTAAGTGCTAAGGAAAAAAATAATAAAAAAGCAACCCTGCTCCAAACATCAACATCAGGTCAATGTCAAATGGAGGATGTAAGGATGATTTGTAATTGCTCTGTTCAACTCAATGTTAACCACCTTTGTACAATTTACTGTTTGTCTATTGACCGTAAAATGTAAAAGGATGTTTTAGAACTGTGTTTTATTTGATTTTTTGTGGTTGTATGTGTTTGTTGTGTGTTTCATGACTGGTGTTGCTTCTGTCCATATTTAAAATTTTAGTTTCATTAATATATTTCAATAGAAAAGCACTGTCTTTTCACTATTTAGCTTAAATGTACTAAAACTTGACTAATGTTTTGACATCGGATCTGTCTGTACACAATGTCCAAAAAAAAAAAAAAAAAAAAAAAAAAAACAGTATGTTACTCTGTTATTAAAACCAGCAGCACCTCAGTGTGTATTAGTCGCTCTATAGCAATGCTCACCTTAGCGTCCAGGTCTTTAACTGCCAAAGCAGAGCCAGGAGAGTGTGGTTAATGAGTGAGTGTGTGTGTGTGTGTGTGTGTGTGTGTGTGTGTGTGTGTGTGTGTGTGTGTGTGTGTGTGTGTGTGTGTGTGTGTGCGCGCGTGTGGGCTGTATTTAGGCTCAGATTGTCTGGTCAGATATAACTGCAATGTCTGCAATAAATTTATGCTTGGTTGCCAAACAGTCTGGATTTCAGTGTGTTTATTTCTGATAGAATTAATGGAACCGATTAAAGGTTCTTCCATTAATACTTTTAAGGAATGCTTAATGTATGTAGAATGCTACAAGAGAATATTTTTCTTTTATGAATTTTTTAAAATGAAATTCTTTTGATCTTTTCAGAACCACAACACTAAAAGGAGTCATTTTAACATAAACATTAGAAGCAGTTGATTGTTTTCTTTTTCCTGCTGTATTTTTTGGTAACAAAATCAACTCTCCATACTTTTTACCACATATTTCCAAGAAATATATTACTTTTGATTAGTGCTAATAAACAGCTGTTTATAAGCGTTTATATTCTTTCTCTTAAAGTGAATAAGGCAAAACATTTCAGCTTGTCGTGTCACTGAGAACTCCTCTGTCCTGAAAAACTTCACAGGCTTACATCTGACACTGGAGACTCCTGTTTATCAAAGTGTTAAATAAGCATCTCATCATACAGAGTGTTCCCCCTTAATAAAGTCCCTATACAAAAAATAAGAGCGCATTAGAACAAAAACATTCATATCTCCCTCTGGCTAGGGAAATTAATCAACACCTTCTAACCAAACAGATTTGAGAATTTACTAGCGATGTGGTTTAATCTAAAATAAATCAAAGAAAAGAATTGTACTGTAGGACATACAAGGGTTTCAAATAATTTTTAGTATCACACGTTTCACTTTAAAGGAGTCATTATTTTTTAAAAAGTGATGTACCAGACAAATGTCTATTCAATCCTGCTGTGAAAACACTAAATGTTTTAAAGAGTTTTTGTATTAGATGGTCAATTCTTTCCAAGCCTCCAGGTGCTGAGAGAAGTGAGCAGCAGACTGCCGGGCCGTGTCCAGCTGCTTCTCACACCAGTGGATCAGAAAGTCTCGCAGCACAGTCACACGAGCTTTATGGTACCACTCAATCTATACCAGAATGAGATCAAAGAATTGTTTCCAATTATTAAAAACTACACAAACACACACAGCTTTATCATTAAAGTTGCTTGTACATTGAGCTCTCAATGTGTATATTCATCACTAGGAACGAATTGGTGGTTGTGATTTAACCTCATGGTTACTATAGTACTGTTACAGGCTGTAGTTCTGTATTCATGTTTTAAAGCAAGGATGGTATATTTGCACGCTTTTTTTTCCTTTCACAGGGTTGCAACTTCGAGTCATCAGCACAATACTGGCACAGGTTTTATGTCGGATGCCCTTCCTCTCACAACCCTCCCATTTCTCCAGTCTTGGAACTGGCACTAACGATTGATTCCCTGCATCTCAGTGGCTGGGTATCATATTTGCGGATAGGGCTGAGGGCCCTGCCCGAGGGCTGAACAGTGGCAACCCGTCAGTGGCAGGGCTGAAACACCAGACCTTCCAATTAGGAACCTAGTGCCCCACCATCTGAGCTGCTATTGAGCCTAAAGTTGGTCTAATTCGAACACTAAACACCACCAGTCAGACAATGTTTCTGACTCTCATCTCACCATATTAGTTACATAACTATGAACTTAAAGTCTTCAAACAGAAGGGAAGGTTTTAATTAACAGTCCTTATATGAGGATCCTACAAAGATATAGAGACAATGTAGTTTGGGTCTCAAGAAGAAGATGATGCATCAAACACTATCTCAAATCAGTATGCGCAGCAAAATTTTGATCGACTTTAGCAAATATGGTTTGCACCATCATTTCATTTAATTATACCGGTTTGCTAGTTAGAATGATAGGTAAACAACTAGATATCAAACTGCAGGCAATATCTCGCAAAATTTTAAAACAATCCCTCATCAAATAACTGTAACTACAAAGGAATGAAAAAATGAAAGAATACTCTGCGTTAAATAATTTATAGAGATATACCTTAAAAATGTACATTGGGGTCCCTTTCCCACTTATACCTACAAAAATGGATGGGGTAAAAAATTGTACTGCAGCCAGCCACAAGAGGGCCTCAAGGACATTTTAGCTTTACTTTCCACCCTAATTACAATACATATAATAACGGTTTCAAACACATATAAATAATTTTTTGATTCAATGAGTCCTTAGACGTTTATTATAAAAGTAAGGGTTTGGAAAAAAAATCAAAGCTTTATTAGCTAGGCTGTAGGAAACTAAAATCCCTTCCAAACATGCACTAACAGCATTTAAACAGTGTAATTTACTATTCAGATTGTAATTTATTGATTGAATGGGCCTTCATGAAATACAGTACGACATAACATCATACATTTGCAGAGAATAATCTAGACAGCAAAATGAACTGCTTACCTCTTCCTTCGCCACTGATGAGATGAGATTAAACTCTTTCTGTGCAATTTTTTGAACTTTGTCCATCTACAGAACAAAATCACACCACAAATGAATCCTATTTTTAAACCTTTCACTTGGCTTAGATGGTTAGTTTCAAAGACATAAGTAGATATTTTCAGAAAAAAAAAAACATTTGCCTAAATGAATTGTTGTGATGTAGCCGAAAAAGCTCTAGCAAGTTTGCTGGCTACTTGAATATTGCTAGTGATGGACAAATGGAAGATTGTTGATTATTTATATTAATATAAGAGCATAACCTTATACCACAGCAGTTTGGCAACAATCATGGTATTTATGTATATATTTTTTAAATATCAGACATTATAATTTGATTAGCTGAGGAACAAAAAAGGTAGCTTCTATTAGCACTTAGCCGCTTGCCTCTTTTTCTCTCCCTTAAAAAAAAAAAAAAAAAACTAAAAAAAAAAAAAAACATTTGTCATTTTACTAAGAAAACTGTAAAATGTAAAAATGTCCATTTCCATGTCAAAATTAATTCAACAGATTTAGGCAGGGCATTTTGATAACTATGAACACATTTAGCAAAGTGGCATGTTGCATGACAATGCATGTGGTACTTCGCTAACCTAGCTACGTCACCTTTAACAGAATTGTGATTGTTTTAGTTAGGTTATATTTTAACATGTTTGTCTTGATGTTAATCCTAATCTAAAGACCTTGTCTTGAGCTGAAACATACATGAGCTAGTTCACTAACAGTTAGCGAGCATGCTAGCAGTTTCAGATGTATCAGCATCATAGTTTCTACAGGGGTTTTTTTTCCCACAAAAGTTTCTATATGATACGGAAATACAATTAACTAATAAGTATTTTCTAGATCACAAATGTGTGTGTGTGTGTGTGTGTGTGTGTGTGTGTGTGTGTGTGTGTGATTTGTTTATACTCACAACCACTTTCTTATTTGGTTTGGCTTTTTCTGTGTTCTTAACGATGATTTCCAGTTCCACTAGTTTACAGGTTCTTCTGAACAACATCTCCTACCATAAACGAAGACAAACTTGGTTTTCACACAAGGTTCTAACACTCACACACACACACACACACACACACACACACACACACACACACACAAACTCAAATGACATCACATAATTTTAAATTGAACCCTTCTGAAATGATATTACTCCTTAAATGTCCACTCATCAGTACTGATCACTTATTAATACTACACAGTGCTGCTGGATTCTCCATACTGATCAGTGGAAAAGTTTTCTATGGCAAGTTTACATACAGTATATTAACCAAGGTGAAGGTTTCTATAGTAACAGGCTCATTCACGTGGACTGCGAATAACTTATGTCAGACGTGCTGTTATTGTAAAATAAGCAACTGCAAGAATAAATCCTATAACCACACACTGTAATATACACAGAGGTGTATTATTCGACGGACACGCACTTTTTTCGCGTCCTGGTAGCGAGACTCAAAATCCAACCCCAAGCCCAAAGTCGACACGTCATTCTCAGACACTTTGTCCAGATTTTGCTGGAAAACAAGAAATTATGTGTTAACACACAATATAATGCAAACTTTCCAGCTGTGTTTTCCTTTTCCGTCACAAATTGATGTCTTTCTTACTTTCACTGCCTCCATTACATCTGACAGCTTCAGACAGATCCTGAGAAAGGTTAAAAAAAAAGAGAGCATTTGTGTGGTTAATATAGTACATTAAAAAAAATCAACTTTTACTCTCTTAGATCGATCTTATGGAAATTCTCGCAGTTTTTAGACACAAAAACTTTTCTATGTTCTATGAACGTACAACAGCACAACAAGGTGACAAAAGAAACCCTCGGATCTTAGATTACTAAATAATATCCTGGTACAGTGGAACCTTGGATTGTGAAATGGTCTGGGAGCGTTGTGCAAGACGAGCAAAATTTGAAAATAAATTTTAACTTGATAAATGAGCGAGGTCTTGACATACGAGTAGTACGCATGAGCTTTGTCTGCCATGCATCACGTGATCACAACTGAGCTAATGGTTCTTCTCTCTCTCAGGCTGCGGGCTTGTGTGTCATCGTCTCCCATGTTCAGTGCGTATGCGTCATTCGTATAGTCAACATCTGTGCACGCTTGTACTGTTTACTATAATATTGTGACCAAGTGTGTGTGACTGTAGTGACTGTTCTTTAGCAACTGTACTGCAAAAACAGCCCCCGTGATGAAAAATGTTAAAAAGGCTGTAGCAGATATTTTGTATTGAATATTTTATATTAATATTTTTGGGTTGTGGAACGAATCATCTGAGTTTCCATTATTTATTATGGGGAAATTCCCTTTGATATACGAGTGTTATACAAGCATGCTTCAGGAATGAATTATCCTCACAATCCCAGGTTTAACAGTTTTAATCCTACACTACTCAATATTTTAAAATGTGTCTTTTTAAATATTAAAGCTCTTTAGCGACCAAAATAAATCTTATCAGCAGTACTTTCAAAACAAATTCCACCTGTTTCCCATTAATCTACGTGCACTACTGAGTAGCGCACTATGCGCTACTTCCTTTAGGAGATTCAGATTTCTGAAACAGCAGACAAAGTGTGTTGATTTTTATATCATGTAAAAGGGGAAAGAATGCGATTTGATTACATATCACAGTTTTTTTGTGAGACAATTCATGTATTGTACCACTGACTTCCAAAGCCATTTTTAAAATTACTTTTAAATTTATATACATTCCTTGGCAGCAGCACAGCATTCTGTCTAGTAGGAGCAAATTATTTGCTGAGTTTGTGGAGATATTGAATCAAGATATTTATAAAAAATTACAAATCAAATCGACACCTAGGTATCGTGATAATATTGTATTGGGTTTGCCTGTAGTGATTCCGATCAATAATGTGAATATTATTTCTGTCCTTTAAAAGAGAAATATTATGCAATATTCTTTTTAAAGATCTTTTTCATATTCATAGGAATCTTGGGTGTGCGTCTACAAACAAAAATGTGGCAAATAAAAAAAGAATTGTAGTTTTGTTTTCTATTATAGACACTTAGATTTTTCCCACCAAATGCGACCTCATATAAGAAGATAGCCCTCTCGGCCCCCGAGTGGCGTAGTGGTAAAAGTGCTAACCCTATCAGCCAGAGCTTGCTGGTTCGATCCCCGGGTGATGCTGTAGCCACTCGCAGCCAAAGGTGTTGAGAGAGCGAATTGTCTGAGCTCTCAGCGAGAAGGGATGGGAGGCAATTAGTGCTCTACGGCCAGTCAGGGGCGTCTGTGAGCTCACGCAAGCGGAGGGAGCGGGTACCGCTGTCTGCTGCTATGGCGCCCCCAACAGTGCGTTAGCAAGCAGTTCAATATTCAATATATAAAAGAAGATAGCCTTCTCCATGCTAATTACCCACCTCTACTATAATCTGGAGGGGCGTGCCTCAGGAGTAGTTCTTTTATATATACATTAACATGAAGAAGAGTTGAGTATTAACATGCAAACTTTGGTGGAGCTCTGAGGTCTGAGTTCATTTATTTTACAAATAAGTAAAAAAATATGGGACCTTTAAGTTAAATACAAGTGACACAATATCATTCCTCAGATTTCACCTTGATCAGCATGAAAACACACTCTTACTTGGAGAAGGCAACAGCAGACGGATCGTCCTGGTTAACACAGAGATGTAACGAAGTGGAGAAATGGCCACATGCCAAAGCAAGCCCTGAAAAAAGGCAGAACAAACACACTCATGCACTAATCAAGCACTGAGGCTTTTTTCCTTTTTTCCTGTGGTGTAATCGTGCATGTGATGTGTCTTACTCTGCTTTGTCAGCACAACCTCGAGGAATTTCTAAAGGAAATCGCATGACAATCAATTCTGAGAACTTTTACAGAATAACTTAAAAACAATCAGAGCACCCAGTGTGAAGAAGAACGGAAGGTCGAACCTCTGTGGTAGCTTTAAACAGGGCAGTCACGTGTGTGTTGCTTTCTCTCTCGTTGTGAAAGAATTCATCCACGTCCTGAGGAAACACACTGAGGTTGATTATATAACTCTCATTATACTTTTTTTTTTTTTATTAATAAATCACAAATATGCACCTTGTGACCCTCCTTCCTGATTTGCTCCAGGGCCTGACTGAGGCGGTCGAAGATGTCTTTTTTGCTGCGCTGTTTTCCTGCAGACTGGGAGACACAAACAAAAAAAACAATATTTATGTTGTTTTATATACAGTTTATACACATATCTATGAACTGTACCTGGTGTATGTATGGTATAGTGTTGTTATAATAAATTTCTATGATTAAACATGCAAACAATGAAATTAAATAAGCATTATTTTTTTCACAGTACACTATTTAAAAATATTTATATATATTCATATTTTAATATATTTACAGTACTATGCAAAAGTCTTAGTCACCTTGTTTTTTATTTATTTTATTTTGTTTTCATTTGTATAAACTTTGTTCTTCTTCTTCTTTGCCTTTCAGCTGTTCCCTTTCAGGGGTCGCCACAGCGAATCATCTGCCTCTATCTAACTCTGTCCTCTGCATATCTTCTTCTCTCACACCAACCAACACCATGTCCTCTCTCACTACATCCATAAATCTGTCCTCTGAACATGTCCAAACCACCTCAATCTGGCCTCTTTTGACTTTGCATCTCCAAAACATCTAAACATCTAACATGGGTTTTCCCTCTGGTGGACTCATTCTTGATCCTATCCATCCTGTTACTCCCAAAGAGAACCTCAACATCTTCATCTCTGCAACCTCCCGCTCTGCCTCCTGTCTTTTCTTCAGTGCCACTGTCTCTAAGCCATAGAGCATCGCTGGTCTCACCACTGTCATGCGCACTTTTCCTTTCATTCTCACTGATACTCTTTTATCACATAACACACCTGACATGTTTCTCCACCCATTCCAACCTGCCTGTACACACCTCTTCACATCCTTTCCACACTCTCCATTGCTCTGGACCATTGAGCCTAAGTCCTGCACCTTCTTAATCTCTGCTCTCTGTAGCCTCACCGTATTACTTGGGTCCTTCTCATACACAAAGATGTATTCTGTCTTGCTGCAGCTAACCTTCACTCCTCTACTTTCCAGAGCGTACCTCCACCTCCCTAGATTTTCCTCTACCTGTTCCCTGCTCCATACAAACTTGTTGATTACAACACATGTTTATTTTATGACTTCATTATTAAGTCAGTACAAAAACATTTCTGATTTCCACACAATACTGTACTATTCAGGCAAAAAAAAAAATTAAAACAAATTAAAAAATATATTTTTAGGCCATAAAAGAAAGCAACATGTTAGCACTTTTATATAGAAAGAAAGAAAGCTTATGGGTTTTTCTGTGTGAAAAAATAAGCAGGTGTAACAAAGTCATCAGAAGGCCGGTGGCTGGCTCTGCAGGATGTTCAGTCAAACTAAGCAAAACTTGTCATTCCAATTATTGACATTGTTTTCATTGCTGTTTTTTATAGGATATGTTTTGAATGCATAAACTTTTTTTTTTTTTACATCCTTGCTCTACAGCAGTTATATGCATGAATATATGTACAGTAATGTAAATTTTTATTCTCTTATCTGCACTAATGAGGGTCTATGTTACATTCCATTCCATTACCTCCACCCATGAAACTGTTTGGATTTTAAACTTACAATGAGAGAGGTTAAGGATCATAAGAGTAAGCTTAATAATCTTTTCAAATACTATCCAATGCCATTAAATTATGATGAAATCTGCTTCTTGCAGTGATATTTCAAAATGATGTTAAACATGAGTTTTTAACTAACGATTTATCTTTAACAGTGACATTATTATAAAACAATGAACAGTATGCCAAGCTTAAAATTCTTTTTTTCTTTTTTAGTTTGAAGATAAGTTCGAGAGATAGCTCGTTTCAAGAATTTATTCCTAAAACAAAGTACAGTTTTGTGTCTACAAAAGCTGTAAGTCTTAATATTATATTTGTTTGTGCAATGATAACATGATATGAATATTTACCTCACTCAGCATTTATTCCAGAGAGTGTGTATGCATGTGATGTTTACATCACCATCACATCACCTACACCTCAAACTCACTCTGGGAATCTCGGAGTGGGTTTTATGCTGTACCTCTGTGCTGCTGAGGAAGCTGTGCAGCAGTTTGCTCTTTCCCAGAATGCTGTGCGCTGCCACCTGCTGCAGGTAAAACTCTAGAGCCCTGCAGTAAAGCTGCCAGTTATCTCCAAAAGCCAGGAAGCCTTAAAGCACACACACACACACACACACACACACACACACACACACACACACACACACACACACACACATACACACATACACACACACACACACACACACACATACAGTGTATGTATATATATGTGGAACCTTGGCTTAAGAGCATAATTCGTTCCAGAAGTGGGATTTGATTCCAAAACCAAATCAAATCATCCCATAAGAAATAATGAAAACTCACATAATTCGTTCCACAGCCAAAAGAGTTAATACAGAAAAAATATGTATAAAGTAAAAATAAAACAAATTAACCTGCACTTTACCTTTAAAAAAAGTTTAAATAAATCCCGACAGATAAGTGTTCCCATTTGTGCGCGCAAGCGCCATGTATTTGTGTGTGTGTGTGTGTGTGTGTGTGTGTGTGTGCGCATGTGTGTGGAATTAGCCCCTTCCCTCGCCTCGTCTTACACAGTAAAACACCTCCTCCCTCCCCCCACCTCACTTTTTAAGTTTCACAACAAACACACACACAACAGAAACACTGTTTTAATGGGAAAAAAGAAATCTCTCTAATGACACTCGCATGAGCGCAAACTAACAGAGTCACTGCTGTAAAGTAAAAAACAAAACAAAACAAATGAACCAGCACCTTACCTTTGAGTTTCTGTGTAGAGCAGAGTGTGTGTGTCTGTGTGAAGCCGGGGAGGGGGAGTGTAAAGGAAAGAGAGTGTATGTGAGAGTGTCGGTATCAAAAAACTCGGCACTCGTAAACCAAGACATGCTTGTTTTTCAAGTCAAAATTTATTAAAAATCTTTGCTTGTCTTGCGGAACACTCGTAAACCGAGTTACTCACAATCCGAGGTTCCACTGTATATATATATATATATATATATATATATATATATATATATATATATATAGCTGCTGTAACATGAGTGAGAACAGGAGCTAATTTGTTTCATGAGCATTTTCCAATAGTCCATGTGACTAGAAATGGACAAAAATTACTTTTCCTATCGCTGCAAAGAATTTCTAGTGTGATTAGACATACCCAGTTGTTTCAGTGCTTTGGTCTGTGTGTGAGAGCTGGAAAGCAGAGGTCTGGCTGGGAGAGGAGGAAACTGTGGGAAGAAGATTCAAGATCTTATAAAATATACTGTGACATACATGACTAGTGATGAAATTCCTGCTGAATGAAGACTTCAAGCACAGTACGGTGATGAGACTGCTCTGTTATTCTGAACAATCAAAAATCTCACTTTGATTTGAATGCACCTTGTAGTTTTAGCATTTATATCAAGATATTTAATCACACCTCACCCTAGATCAGGCATGGGCAAACTACGGCCCGGGGGCCACATGCGGCCCGTTTAACGATTTGATTTGGCCCGCAAAACTTGAAAAAATTTAATAAATTAACCTTGTTAATGTTTTATTTCCCCTGTAATTCTGATGTTTCCTCACTAGATGGCGCACTCTAGATATATTGGCTTTGTTGAGGTGAAGCGTAGGCCTATTTCTCCACGTTTGCACTTTACCCTTTGACCCTTTGACCAAAGCATGCCATCTATCTGCTCCTGTTCCGGCCCTTTTGTCAAATGTTAGAACTCCATGTGGCCCACGAATCAAAAAGTTTTGTGAAAACAATTAAATTGAAGATGTTCAGCTGCTCAAACAAGAAGCTATCACAAAGCCAACATGACAACCTGTACGACTGAAAAACTTTGTAGTGAAGCGGTTCACGTACTATCACGCCATGGAGTCCTGCAACGTCCTCCTGAGAGAACAGACTCTCCTGAAGCCAGTCGAAATCCTCGTATGTCCTGAAGACACAGATCCCGCTACTGCTGCTTAGCTGCAAAAGCAAGCGGAGAAAGGATTTAGGAAAATTTGATTTTCCAAAAAAAATTATGTATTATAAACCAAAAGTGTAAAGTGTTAAATGGACCTTTTGAGACGTGACAGCGTAGGTCAGCGTGTCTCCATCCTGTGTGACGTCAGTAATCTTGATGCTGTTGGCGTTGATGCTCAGCGCAGACTGATCTCTCGATCCATCCTACAACAATCATGGAGAAAAAGAAAAAAAAACCTTTATGTTTACGTGTCAAGTTTCTCAGTACAGTTAAATAAAAATTATTGTCACCTTTGAAAGTAGATAGAGGTACATTTTAAAAATACGCTGATCATCCATAACATTAGAACCCCTGACAGGTGAAGGGAAAATAATTGATTCATTTCAGAGACAGTCATACAGGTTGTCAAAGGGCGGGCCAATGCAATGCAAATACAACTTCAGACAAACAACATATAACTTTTTTCACCATGTCATTATCTATTTAGAAACATTATTTTTAAGTTAAGCCAAAATGAATGAAACATGTAGGCAAAACCAAGTACCCCCTTACTGCTTCATGAGGACTTAAGATACGGGTTGAGGTTCGTTGATCATCAGCAGGTGCGCCCACAATGCCAAGAGGAAAAGAAGGACATAAGCAATGGAAACACCGGGTGCTTCTCATCAATCTGGAAAGTGTTATAAAACCATGCAGTTTGGAGCTCAACGTTCTACAGTGACAAAGATTATTCTCAAATGGAAAGCAGAGGGAGTGGACGTCCCCGCACATTCGCCCCAAGTTCACACCAGGCAACGGTATTCTTAAAATACAGAAGAAATATGGAGAAAAAAAAGAGCTACATCTCACTCCCAGTCTCACTCAACGGGTAAAATGTTAAAGTCCATGACAGCACAATTGGAAGTAAACTGAATAAGTACAGTTCGTTTTAAAAAAAAAAAAGCACACACAAGAGCATGACTGAACAAAGCACAAGACTTCTGAAACAAGACAGACAGATGAGAACAAAGTGGAGCTGTTTGGCCTTCATGCCCAATGCCAAACAGAGAGGGAACAGCATTTCAGCAGAAATGCATCATACCCTGTGGCATGGCGGTGGAGGGGTGATGACTTGGCCTTGTTTTTGCAGCAACAGAACCTGAGCACCTTGGAGTCACTGAGTCCAAAAAAATGTGAGGCCACCTGTCCGACAGGTAAAGCTCGGTCAAAATTGGATCATGCAACAGGACAAGGTTTTGGAATGGCCTAGCCAAAGTCCAATTGAAATGCTGGGACGTTACGAGAGCTGTGCATAAACGAGTGCCCCAAAATCTCAATGAACTGAAGCAATGTTATGAAAAAGGAATTCATAAAAAGTGAGAGACTGATAAAGTCGTATAAAAAAAAAAGATTATATATACATAATATTATTAAAGCCATTTTATCAGATTATTTTTATGCTTTTATTAAAAGAGGGGGCACTAACTTTTACACCGGGGTATATTAGGCAGCAAGTGAAAAGTTAGTTCTTAAAGTTGATGTGTTGGAAGCAGGAAAATTTGCCAAGCAGAAAGATTCAAGCAACTTCGAGCAACAAGGGGCAAATAGTAAAGACTAGATGACCAATTGTTGGGCGGTGCAGATACCTAACGAAAGTGAAACATTAACCAAATCTGGTCTGATCATTGCTGCAGACCAAGTGCGCCCCTCCGTGGCAAAGGTAAACCCCGCCGAACAATAAGGAATGGTTTATGGAGCGTAAGAAGTTTACATCATGTACAGCACTAGTTAAAAGTTTGCGCACACCTTCTATTTCAGTGTTTTTTTGTTTGTTTGTTTGTTTAATAATTAATTTCAGCTTTTAAAAAAAATCAGGTTAGAAAGTGTGTCCAAAATGTTGACTGGTACTGCCTGTGATTGGTTGGTGTTGCTGTGATTGACAGGGTATGCTCCTCCCATAGACAAGGTGCATGATTGAGGGTCATTCTTTTTTCTTACCTGTCAGATTTGTGTGGGAAAAAAAAAGAAAAAAACTGTTTTATGTTCAAATACATCCTCGTATTTGATCAAAAGCATTACAAGAGTTTCTGGAGCTTGCGAGTGTGTTAGGTAATAAATCATTGGCATTTAGTTTAGTGGACAATTCTAAGAGGAAAAAGAAAAGGATATTTTTGCTGGAGGGAAATTTCCTTTTGCTTGAATCTTTTTTTTGATGTGGAACATTTAGTTTGCAACATTTTTACAAAGACTTACAAAAGAAGAGTGCCAATAATAAAGGAGCTGGTTGTAGAAAAATACTGTACAAGTAAAGCAAAATATTTTATGATACGACGCCAACAAAAAAGGTCAAAATTGACGAGGCGATATTCTGAGATTTCCCTAAAAATATATTTTATTTTATTTCCATGGTTATTTAGCTATAAAACACAATCCAACAGAACAGTCACATGATGAAGTTAATCATAGAAGTGAGATGAGATGATAAAAGTGATATAGAACTTAACAAGTAACACTCACTCACCATCGTCTCCGGAACGCTTATGTGCAGAAGAACTTTTGACAAAACGTTTTCAGCAAACGCAAACACACAGAGCGTCCTTTATGTGCTGGCGGATTGATTCTCTCTTCACATCGTCTCGTATAACTGTTTATTACTCTCTTTCTTTCACACTCTCTTACACACACAGGCAAAAAAAAAACTGCCTGCATGCACAACTCTGGAAAGCAGGATATCCTTCAGGGTCTAAGGTCACAGCAGTCCCGTGATGAGCTTGTGCCAAGTGTGCAGTTTATCCCAGGGATTTTAAAGCCTGGAACTAGTGTTATGTTGGAGTCATCTGTGTGTTCGAGTGCGAGTGTGTGTAAAAGTGAGATAATTACAGTGTGTGTGCATGCTGATTCATTTTAAAAGTGAATCACAGGAGATAAAGCTCTCTCTAACAAACACACACAGACACACACAAGGTTTAACAATAACCACTGAGTGACTACCTCCTACATGTCAGGTGCTCCTTGTAAACTATGAACAAAGCACTTTTTTTTTTTTTTTTTAAAACAAAGACAAGAGTCGTCTCCTCACCTAGCCTGACTCGAATAAGTTTCATTTCAGTCGACTTTTATCCAAGGTTTGTTTATTGTTTGTGTAAGTAAGAATCACTGATCAACCTGGTGGGAGACAGAGAAACCCGAGATGATGCCTACTGGGGTTCTGTGCGTGTTTTTGGAAAAAAATTTCGGACACTCTGGAAGTGGACCTCAGACACGTTTATTTTGCACCTTTATCATAAATACAGCAAAGACAAAAACAATACGGTGTACTAAAATTATAAATTTTGTTTGTTTTTAAAGTTTAAACAGAGTTCTTGTAAAAAGATAAAAGAGCGTCCAGGTCTTGCGTCTGTGCAGACGGTTGTTGTGATGTTTCAGGCTGTCTTTCTGCTCCACCCTGATCCGATCCCCTGGGTGTCTCGGACCATTTGAAACCGAGTTTTCCTTTGACCCGCCCTTTGGGTGCAGGTCCACTGTGTCGCTCATCTCCAAAATATGAAGAGGGCGGGGCAAAATCTGAATCCCTCTCCTCCCGTCTCCGAGTCGTCCATTGACCCCAGGAGAACTCTGTATGGAGAAAGCAGAGACAAGGATAAGAGGCGATGACCTGGATTTAATCCAGAGGTTCTGGAAAGACATGCATTCATTGTTCATGCCCCCAAACAACAAAACTAAGACTTTTGTTTACATGTGGCCGGTTTGAACATGACTCCAAGTAACATCTAAAAAGAAATCTTTATATTTAGATATTTAAAAATTGAAACATAAATGAACATTCCTGATCTAAATAAATCATAAACAGTTCGCTTTATACACTCTAGCATGGGTGTGATTAAGATGTTACCTTTCCCTCTGTCCCATTCTCGGACATGTGGCACTCCTGGTCTCGAGTCTTTCCTTTCCTGAATTTCCACTTCCACCTTTCTAAGATTTTCAGGAGGAAGTGGAGGTCCGATCGCGTCCTCTGGATCGTTCTCATCCTCTTGAGTAGCAGCATCAGGAACAGAACCTGCAAGTATGCCTGAATTAAGCAATAAACCCTCATTACAGCATTTGTCACACTGATCTACTTACACACTGAACAAAGGAAAAGGGAAGAAAAAACAAAACACTGAAGTACCTTCTTCCTCCTCAGCTCCTGGATCCATCTTGCTTTTCTTTCCTTTCCTCATTCTCACTTTTGCGAGGCGAGCCTCGAGCAGAGCTTTGCGCTTCTCTTTAATATTCTCTCTCTTTGTGCGTTGCTCGGCCGTCTATCAAAAAGTCAGAATATCAGATTATGATTTATAAGATAAGTAGCCTATACCCTGAACACACACATTAGATGAATATACTTCAACAGTAACAGAGCTGTGGATCATCGATAGACTGTTGATTTGATTCAATTTAATTTTCCGCATTGCGATTTTTATTCCAATTCAATATCACCAAGGTTTACTTTTATTTCTTACAGGTTTTGAAGTATTACATATAATACAAGTAATAAAATAATAAACACTGATATGCTGTGTAAATTTTATTGTTGTTTATTTAAATGTCATGACCCTTTTCCCCCCTGACAATTTTCTGCCCCACACTCCAGTCCAGCAGGTGGTGGTGTTGCACCAACCGCACCATAAACTCAAAAGAAGATGCGATGATCTCACAAAATTTGTGTATTTGCAGACGAGGGAAGTGGTTTCTATTTTCTACATAACGTGCTCTATATTTGAAAGAAATTTCATAGCATTTCAGACCATTTAAAATGTAATACCCGAGTGTGAATCGATTCCTGAACTGAAGACTAAACCAACAAACGATAGATTAAATTACATAATTGATTAAATCACACAAACCTAATCACCTGTGAGGAACTCACTGTTGCATAGTATAAGGGCACGAACGTACACTGGATTTTTCACATTAGACAATGTAGTGCACTTTAAATCCAGATAAACACATGCCTTCGATTGTTAGACTTTTTAGGTCATTAATGTCGTTCACTCTTACTGTTTATTTATAGCAAATTATAAATATCTGCATTTCTTTAGCGTCTCTCTCACCTGATCTCTCAGCATGTCCAGAGTTTCTCTTTGTTTCTTGCGCTGGGCTTCCTCATGAGAAAAAGCATAATAGCCAACACCTAACTCTCTGGCCTCTAAAACACACAAACACACAATTTAACCAAATTAGTGGTCAATGAGACAACGTTTTCTCCTATTAGAGACTCATTTTGCCCCTTGTGAATACAGTCCCAGGTGTTTAGTGGCTAAAAAGTAATTCCAAAAAAGTAGTAGTTATGCCATGATGCTGTTCTACCTACGATGCTGCTACCTGGCTGAACTTATTCTCCTCAGTAACAAGGACCATCACGTGATGACTATACTTTACAGTTCTACTCTACAAATCCTTGTTTTATTGGAATATGAGACGGTGTCAAAATAAAAGGGGGTGAGGTGACATAAGTCAGTAAAACAATTATAAGCAGCAAATGTAGTTTTTTCTTGATAACTTTGCTTGGTTTACATAAGAACATTATAACATTTTAATTAATTGTGTAAGTTATTAGAACACGAAAGTGTTAAAAGGTGTACTGTCTTATAATATTATAAGAGCTGCATTATCCAAATCAGAGACCACGCCTTTCTTCCAAACAACTCTTGTGTTGTGCTCAAAGCCCATGACTACCATGCGTGAAAAACGTTCTAGAACAGGGGTCCTCAATCTTAACATTCAAAGGTCTAACATTGACAGTTGGGTTAGGAGAAAAAAAAAAACCTACAACAGAAAAAAAAAAATTCCCCCTTGATTGCAGCATTTTGAAAAGTTGGGATTTTTCAATTCCTTTCATGACTGTCTTCATTTAAACAGCTGCCTAACCCCGGCAGAAAAAGGTGCGGTCGCTAGACAAGAGTCACTGACCTTTTCTTTGCACATTAGAATTGTGATGACCTTACCACATAGGGGACAAAAAGAAAAAGCCTCTGAAGAAAAGTCTCGCTTTGTCATGCCTGCAGGACAGAACATGAAAGCCTGTTACCTGGTAGACTTCTCGCTAATTTTAACCGGACCCTGATAGCCGACAATGGAACTCTGTGACCTTAAACATCAAATGCTCGCCAGCTGTCAATGTTGCCATGACAACATCTTCAAACTGGGAAACTATTATGTTTAGCCGTAATCTCGTGCCAGGACAGTTTGTCGCGCAGCGACAATCTTCAAAACTAACAGTTTTTGATGAGTATGGCAAGTAGGAAACAAACATTTTATCACACTGTATTACTGCATTCCTAATCCGAGGTGTGGACTGGGTCCGGGATGACTTGCGGTGCGGTCCGGATCCAGACCAGAATCTGACTTTGAGGAACCCTGATCTAGTGGGTAACACTGGACAATGGCACCCTGGTACATGGGGTGAAATAGAGAACGCTTTACAATTTTGGCTTGATAAGATCTCAAATCGTTAGATTTCTGATCACATCCCATGTATTAACTCTTCATTGTCCAGATTAGTACATCAAACAGTTTTTTTAATATTATAATAAAACTTGGATTCTCACGGCTGATCAGTCAGAAGTATAGTGTTGAATAATTTCCCGATATGAGTGACTCTAAGAAGTGTCTAGGAACATGTTGCAGGTTTTAAAAAGTTAACATTGTGCAGTAAGAATTACAAAAAGGATTAAAAATGCTTAATCGTTGAAGAAAAAAAAGTGTCAGTGATAACGTTTTGTCGCCACCTTCAGGAAGACCCTGTAAACGTGGCTAACAACAAATAAATCAAACTCAGGATTGTTTCATCAATACAACCTGCGATCGCTGGAATTTCGTTGTGCTCTAAAGCAAATAAAGCACGCGAGGACATGCTGGTCTGACACCCCTGCTGTAGGTAACAGCGACTCTGCTTCATCCCTCACCCTGATCACGGATGGTCTCATAGTGAACGGGTCCAACGGGTCTCTTCATCTGCTCCTCTTCCTCTCTCTCCCACTGCTCTCTCTGCATCTCTCGCCTCATGTCGTCAGACAAGAGCGTCCTGTCAGCTCCCATGACTCTACACACACGCACGCACGCAGTTACACACACATCCAAAAATACAGAGTGTGTAATACGTTATATTATACATGTATATAAATATAACCAAGTCGTGTACCGCTTGTTGTGTAAATCCTGATCCATCTTCTGAAACTGAGGTAAATCTTTCCTTAAACACTTCCGTGATCGACCCAGTGCATCAACGTAGTCCACCCTGAGAGAGAGAGAGAGAGAGAGAGAGAGAGACAGACAGGAGAAAGGAGAGATTAAGAGAAAAAGGATGAGAGAAACAGATAAAAGATTTAGATAGAAGAACAGACACACAAAGAAACAAACAAATACAGAGAGAGATGGAAAGAAATGAAGTCAGAAACAGACAAACAGAGAAAGAGATGCAGGCAGAGAGATAGATAGAAGGATAGAATAAAAAAAAAAGAATCAAAAAGCGACAAACCTCTTATTTCTTTAGTTAAATATCTTACAGTTAAATATCTAACTAACTAAACATGAATGCTGCTTCTTGCTCTACCATTCCTCATCCGCGTTCTCAGCAGGTGGGATGGGGACGGGCGTGTCCAATCCTTCTCCATCTCGGTCTCCGTCTCCCGGTTCAGCCGCTTTCCTCTGTGCTGCCCTCTTCTGCTCGATTATTTTCTGTGTGAAGTCTACCAGGTACAGACTTTCTGTCTCCTCGTCTACGAGATATAAACATCATGTTAGTCCGATAAAACACAACACTCCAAAATTCCAGAGTTATTAAAATGCAGATTAATTAAAATGCATTAAAAATGCATTACCTGGAAAATCCCCTTTAGTCATCTGTTCGTAGAGGCGAGCTTTCTCCTCCAGCTTCTGCCTGAGAGAGAGAGAGAACTATCAGTATTAATAAAGGAAGAATGATAAAGAGGTGACATTCACCATAACATTTGAATAAAACACCAAGACCAGGTTACCTTGATTTGTCTATGTTTTGCTCCTCCTCTGCTGTTTTCTCTATATCCTTCTGAGCTCGTGAAGACACTCCTTGGTTCTGCTTACTCCATATGCTGGGTTTCTAAACATCACACACATGCGCACATGCACATATATACAATCAATAAGCAAATAGAAAATTAGACGAGGGTGAGTCAAAATTATCAGCACCTGGAAATGTTTTTCCGGAACTTTTAGAAAAGACAAGTACAACATTGCTTTGATTTTCCTTGTTTTTCAATACACTCTGTTCATCTTTCAACAAGAGGGACTTTAAAGATGTGCATCTTCATCCTCGTAGTTCTGCTTTCAGGGAACCAAACAGGTGAATATCAGATGGAGTGAGATCAGAACTATAGGGAAGATGCTATACCACCTCAAAACTAAGTTTTTGCAGAGTGTCGACAGTGTGTGCAGTGTCTCGCCATGCAAGATCATCACGCCCTCGGATAGCGGGTCTCCGTATTTAATCTGAAGTTTACGCTTCAGCTCTTTAATAAGTGTCTCACTGTAACAACCACTGTGGATTGTTGAACCTTTTTACTGGTCCTTGGGAATCCCAAAAAACTGTAAGCATTGATGAATTCCCGCTGATGGTTGACTTTTAAACTTTCTCGATCCGTGATTGAGGATGTTTCTGTTCCATACTCTGTCCTTTACTTTCAGGCTCGTAGTGAGGAATCTGTGTCTCATCACCAGTAATGATCCTCTTTGAGAAATTTTCATCATCCTTAGAGTATCTCTACACATTTTGTTTGCAGATATCCAAAGGCTTCTGTTTATGCTCTTCACCAGGTACACCCTCAGACCACAAAAACAATCTGAATCACAGCACGATGATCTCCTTTCATGCAAATCACAGGTGGGGCGTCCATTTTTGCTCGAACCGCAGTTACAAATGAACTGATGTAGCATGCTCAAACCTACATAGCAGTGACTGGGGAGACAGAAGACTTGAACAGAAAGCACTAAGAAGACAGTACAGCCAAGAGAAGATTTAATCTAACTAGAGTGAGAATAATTTGACACGCTCGTACAACCAGCATGTTACTGTATATCTTTATTTATTTATTTTTGCTTCTTGGTTACCTTTGAGTGATTGTGTGGTTTGGATGCATTGCCGGTGTCCTGAGCAAGCTTATCCTGCTTGAAGGCTTCCTGCTTCCTATAAAGCTCTGCTTTCAAATCGACCAGCTGGTTGGCAGGCAGACAGACAGACAGAAGGACAGGGGGAAAGTTGTTTTAGTTATATATTGCCCATTATTTCATGCGGCATGTGTCATTTCATGTGTCTTTAATTCATATACGCTTGCATTTAAGATGGGGAAAATGTTGCAGTTCCTCTATAACTCGATTATTAGATATACAGATGTATGCATACATTAATACATTACATATATTTCCACACTGTATCACCGCCCAAAGTTGTTTTAACTAACCTGACACACATAAGTTTACACTACAAAATGATTTCGTTCTAGAACATTCCAGTACTAATTATTGAGCTATCAGTGTTACTCAGGAACCCAAACACAGCAGCTAGTCACCTAGCCTTCTAGCTAATGGAATCAAATTACTTAAAAACTGAAAAATTATTGAAACATTCAGAAGCTTGAAAAACACATATTATAACAAGGAAGAGTTTAAATCTTACCGAAGAAGCCGTGACGTTATACTGTTTTTTCCTCTTATCCATCTTGCGTTATCGTATTCCACTACAGGCAGGAGCTTCACAAACTCGCCGCCATTTTGAAAATTCAGATGTGAAGAGACGTAATCAGCTTACGCGCGCCCTCTAGCGCCTTGGAGTATTCGGTTTCTCGGTTACTTATCACTATCGTTTGTACCTGTCGTTCATGGGAAGAGTTTGTAGAAATAGTTAAAAGGTTTAAGCTAATAATAATACGCTGATGTATAAGCTTAATGTAATCAGTGATAGTATTATTATTTCAGGTTGGAGCCCACGTACTACATGTCTGCCTGTATTTCTGTACAGTAGAACGCTCTGTCTAAATTATAGGAGGAACTTTCTAGAAGTCTTCAGAAATAGTTTTTTCAATAATTACTTGTGATTGTTTCTAATTAAAGATTTAAGATTTCTTTCTTTGTTCTATGTAAACGCGGCACGTCTGTCTGCATTCGATTCCCATTTGCATGATCTCCCTCTGCTTGGTGGTTTTCCTCTGGGTCCACTGGTGTTCTCCCACAGTATATGCAAGCTGTGCAGATTAGGCTGTTTGGTGTTCCCAAATTGCCCATAGTGTGAGAATGAGTGTGTGCGTGTTTGAGATCGTGTGTGCCCTGCTATGGATTGGCTCCCCCATACCCGTACCTTGTGTCCATTCTTTTTTGAGATTTCGCAAAAGTTTGTGACATTTCGTAACACTGGACCCCTGACACGTGAGTGAGAGTATTTGTAGGTCAGTCTAAGGAGCATCATTGCTAGAAATAATAATTACAAACACACACATATTAACTGATTTAGACTTTCATTTTTTTTTTTGTTTAACTATACATCAAACAGAAATTCTGCCTGGTGCAGCAGCGAGTTGACCACACACTCAATTTTTGAATCTTTAAAGTTAAACTAAATTAAAATTTCAAAACCCTTTCCCAATAAAGATTTCATGAAAATAACTTCAGAACCAATAGTTGAAATGTTTCATGAAACTCGTCTCCATGACTGTGTGTACACGCTGTGTGAGATGGTTTGGTTCCCAGAGACGAGCAGAGGTTTACACTTGATCAAACATCATTAGGGTCATCACACCAGGAAGAAATCTTTTCATCTCCACCTTTCATCTCCTCAGCTAATGCATACCTGGAATTTCACCGTGATCTCACCATATCAGAGCTGATATAGCTTAAACACACACACCTCAAATATTTAAACAGCCCTGTTATTGTAGAGTTAGAAATATTCAGTGTGTTTATAGATAACGTGATATTCTCCGGTGTTTGTCTTCCGCTGACAGTAGTCTCAGAGGTTCAGCGTATTTAAGAGGCTCGAGTGGAGCAGAACATCTCATCACACCATCCTGACATCACCTGACTCCAGGTAAGACATCACGCTTACAGACGCACGTGTGTTTTAAATATTTTAGCTAACATTGTTAATAATGTCTAAACTGAACAAGACAATTAGCAAAGTAGTAAAGAAGAGATGGGGGTGGACTGATTTAGGAGAATAACAAGACAAGACGAGGTGTTGGAACTTATGTATGTAAGAGGGTGGATAAAACTGGACTACAAGTGTGTTACACAGAATAAGCATCAGATTTGTGTGTCTCAGAGGAAGATCGTGTCAGCCTTCAGACTGCTGGCTGTAATGTGACAAAACTGGAGAGAGAAATATCTTCCCAATCCAAAAGAGCGTTAAACAGTAGTGTGCATGTGTCAGATACAGCTGGATTAGATTAGATTAGACTTTACAGACATTGTACAAGTATTAGAGCAGTGACGTTCCTGATGTGCTTGTGGTTTATTGTGAATCGTCAGTGATGATTTAACTGATTCTGATCTTTGATGTTATCACACACTTCTGAATTATTTTTTACTTTATTAAATGCTGCTGATTTACTGCTTCAGATCCACTCCAACCAGAAAGAGAGAGAGATATCACCATGTTGGATCAAGGTCGTATCGGTCATGTGATTTTGCTTCTCTGTGCTTTATCTCTGTGGACTGAAACAGTGATGTGCGGCTCCAGCTTCCTCAGTCCAGCCCAGAGACCACAGGTCAGTGTGTGTGTGTGTGTGTTCTGGTTAAAATGTCCTCACACTAGTATAAGTAACAGACAGATATTTATGTCAATGAGTTATATCATTAGTTAGTTACATTAATGATGTCAGTAGTCCTTGTGCATCCTATGTGCATCTGAAGATCTGTTTCTCTGTTTCTTTCAGCAGTTACAGCTATAGATGATAAAAAGTGTTTCACTCTGTGTATATATGTGTGTGTGTGTGGATGTGTGTGTTAGAATCGCGGTGACCGAAAGCCTCCTCGAGTGGGACGGAGGACTGCAGCTGAGCTCGAGGCTCCTCTTCCTTCCCAGGATAAGATGATGGTACGCAAACATTCAGGCCAGAAAGTAAAAGAAGAACCGAACACATGACCTTAACAACATTTCAGTTCTTTCAGTGGTGCACGAGGCACACAAAACCTTTACAGTAAATAAAATACCAACAGCTGTTTATCTGATGATCAGTTAAGCTTTAGTTCAGTCAGTAACACACACACATGCGCCTCCACAACACAGAGATAAAGTTAGCTCGAGAATGTGACTTGAGTTTGGGACAGATCTGAATCTTTCAGGACAAACAACACACATACAGTGTTCAGAGCTGTTTGAATGAGTTACAGCATTCCTTAATTTATTTACATTTGGCAGATGGCTTTATCCAGGGCGACTTACATGCAGCTCATTACACATATGAGCTTCTGAGCGGTTGAAGGCCTTGCTTAAGGGCACAGTCGTTGCAACTTGGTGGTGCTGAGGTTTAAACCTAGAACCTTCCGATCAGCAGTCCACCACCTGGACCACTGGGAAACCCCTGCCTGCTTATTCTTAGTCACTGCCTAATCAGGGTCATGTGGGGTTCAATTAGGCTGATAATCTGATGACATTTTGGGAAAAAACAAACTAAACTCTACAAACGTCTCTAGCCGAGGCCAGGATCCTCAGTCAGTGTGGCTGTTTGCGTTTGTGGGTTTGAAAGGTTTGCAGCGATCACTGTGAATGTTTCTCGCGGCTCTGCAGGTGAGCGCGCCGTTCCAGCTGGCCGTGTCCCTCACTGACACAGAGTATGAGGATTACGGTCCTGTGCTGCAGAAGATCTTACTGGATGTCCTGGGAGATCCACTGACCCCGGGTGTGTTCTGATACCCCACACACACACACCCTTCATTAATAATACTGAGACAGTGATGTCACATTTGCTTGTTTTGTGTTGTTTCAGACAGAGCGCACTAACAGCCACCAAACCGAGTGGATCTTTAATTATAAAAGTGCATAAGATTGTTAAAGTAACAGATTGTAAAATGGAAATAAAACCACACTATGGTAATCTTGGCATGACACTCATGTGTACAAATGGTGCTGCATTCTGTTGTTAATGTTGCCAGATACTGCAAGTCATGTAGTACTAAATAGTGCAAATCAGCAACACATACCACTGAAAAACAAACAAATTTGGAAAAAATGGAATATTTTTTTTAAACACGGCAACCCTTCATTTCCAGTGTAATCTTCTCAATAAAGTACAGTTGTGAACTTCTGACAGAAATGCAACTTTAACCTGTAATGATCTGATGTAAAAAGTTCATCAACCTTTGAACATGACCCAGTTACGTTTTCATGGACAACACTTACCGAAATCACTCTGATTAGACGGACGCTGATCTGAGAACGTGCGTTTACACACTCGGAGGATTTAATCAGAACGCAACTTCACATGTGTGAATGTGGTTCTGTGTTTAGTCTGCTGGAATTATAACAAAATATAACAGAAGTTTTTTATTACTTGAAGTGATTATTTCTCGCAGGGAACTGTTTTAGTTTTAAGTCAAATACTTGCCAATAGAACAAGACATTTACTAAAGAATCTTAGATTTGGCTTGTTGTAAAGATATTATATGAAACTTTAGATATGTTTGTCTAGATACAAGAATATTTCACTTGCTGTCATCTTTTTGCAGTGTACACTTTAAAAAAAAAAAAGAAGAAAACTATCACTAGAAATAATGGTTTATCAATGATCTTCTTGATAGATAAATTCGACTAGATTCTAAGTATTTTTTTCACAGTGTAGAGGTTATTATCTCCACCATGCTGGAACGTTTATTTTCTGTTAAGCCTATGCTTTTTAATCAGTAGTGATCAAGTCTTTTAAAATTATAAACCATAATTTATTAGCATAAATCTCTAACAATCTGAATATTTCTAGAAAGCTACTCCACAGAAATAAATACACAAGCCAAGCCAACTTTTCATTTATTTATTTTCTGTTTTAAAAAAAAATCGTACAGCAGTGAACTTAATGCAATTTTTTAAAACTATTCTTTAAAAAAAAAGCATGATAGTGTTTTTTGCTGCACAAAATATATCACACATCATTATATGTATAAACTGTATAAAATTACTGCTGAGAAAAAGCAGTTAAATGTAGAATATTTCCATGGTTTTCCAACTATTTATTTACATTACTTTATATCTTATGTTCTGACACATTAGTGTACAGAGTTTATAATACTTAAAGGTGCGTTTATAATAATAATAATAATGAGATTTTTAACATGTGGACTCCAACCATCACAGTTGAGTTAAAAAAATGTAAAAACCTTTAGATCAACTCAAAAAGCTCCGCCCTCAGAATCTTAAAACAGTCAGTAGTAGTGTGTCCATAAAATAACTGACAGGAGAAGCATCCGAACCCGAACACAAACAAGCAGAAATAAGCAGAAGCCCAGTTTTTCGGACGGGTTTCCTCACTGTGTTTATAAATTTATTATTATGCCAGGGCTTAAATGTTCTATATTTGGAAAAGAACTAAGTAAAAAAAAATATGTCTAAAAAAAAAAAAATTGACAGGCAGGCAGACAGACAGATACTGGGTTTGTGCAGTGATGGCCAAATATCATACAGTACCAATGTCTATAAAACATATGTTCACATAAACAGCATTCAACAGACTCCCTCGTCCAGAGCCCTCACACTTGTCTTTCCTCACATCTGAGCAGTTGAGGGTTAAGGTGCCTTGCTCGGGGGCCCAACAGTGGCAGCTTGCTGGTGCTGGGGGTTTGAGCCTGTGACCTTTCAGTCAGTACTGCGACGTCATAACCCCTGAGCTTCCACTGCAGTGTCTATAAAACGACCGACATTAGGAGCACTGAAACACAAACAAGCTTTCCAAACTGGCTGTGTCACCGATGTTATAAACGTGTAAACGAAGCCCTGTCTTAATACATGTTTTTTAATTCATGCTCAAAATTTCCCCTCAGTTATTAGTACATGTAAGAAAATACATTTTAACCAAAAAAAAAAGAAAAAGGAATGAGCAAACAATCAGACATGCCTGTTGCACATTTCAATTTTAAATAATTTCAGCCCTTTTTTTAAAAAATAAAAAGAAAGAAAGAAAGAAACAAACAAAGTCTTGGTTTCCTGAAAAAAGGGAAAGTAGTGGAATCTTCACACAGCGTTCCCGGCTGTCTAGGTCATCTCCAGGTTGAGGTTATGTCTGAAGCCGGGTGTATTAAAAATAATTAATAATAAGTATGAATGATAAAGCCGGTGGAGATGTTCAGGTGTTCTGAGCCTCTCGGTTCTGCAGCAGTCTCTGCTCCACCCTCTGGCTGATGCGCCGCAGGTCAGACTGGATGCTCGGCTTGTGAGCGAGATCTTCCTGAAGACTCCGACCGATTTCTAAGTGAGAGAAATCTTCAGCACGCACAAGCATCCTGACCACCTGCAGACAGCGCTCCTTCAGGGAAAACACTAACATACACAAACACACACAAGTTATAGAGTGAAATTATCGACGGAGAACTTACAATGCACCAGGTCTGGAATCACCAGGAAGGCGAGGCTTGGTGTTAGTTACCTGGTAGTGTGATGTTGACCACAGACACCTGGCCGTTTTCCATCGCTTTGGGCAAGTACATCTCTTTATTATTCACCAACATTGGGTCATCAGTCTTAGAGTCACGAAACACCCATGGATGCCCTGTCAGAAACAAACAGAGAAGTTAACATGTTGTCACCTTCTAAGTGACGTCTTAAGCCTTTACTTCTCTTTACACATCACCACTGTATTACTCTAAAGTAATACAGTGGTAAACTGAATTAGTTCATCCAGATGTTGTCTGTAAGACGTTTTGCTCACATCTCTTCACTCTATTTCTGTTCACAACATAGCATCCAAACAGACGGAGAGGTTCTGGAGTGGGACGAATCTGATAATTTACATATTTTCTCACATTTCATTCACATTTCCATAATTCTCTTTTGATTCTGTAAAGCTGCTTTGTGACAGTGACAATGACCGTTGTTAAATGTGCTTTACAAATAAAATGTAAGGACCAACACTGACGCTGTTTATATGAAGGGGTTGAGCAGTCTTTATTTCCTGAGGAAGCTTAGATTCTTCAATGTGTGCAGCAGGATGCTGAAAATGTTTTATCAGTCTATTTATAGTGCTGTGACCTGCTGTCTGTCTTGTGCCAGCTAGTCAGTTAATTAGGTTTCTTAGTTAGCTAGTTAGTTTTGTTCATTTATGTTCTATGTAGCACCAGGTCCTGGAGGAACGTTGTTTCATTTCACTGTGTACAGAACTGTATATGCTTGAAGAGAGAATAAAAGCCCACTTGACTTGAACATTCTGCCCCCCCACGTCTTCCCTTCCCTTACTACAGTTTGTTCAATCTGCCTCTGCTGTAACACAATAATTTCCCTCACGGGCTCAATAAAGTCTACCTACCTACCTACCTACCTACTTACTTACCTACCTATTTATCTATCTATCAATCTATCAATCTACAATTTCTATCATGGCATACAGAACCTGTTTACGTGTGTATTACTCTATCTCTGAACGTCGATAAGACAAAAAAGATGATTGTTGACTTCAAGAGGACACGGAGCGATCAGCATCAACGGCTCTTCTGTGGAGATCGTCAAGAGCACGAAATTCCTGGTCCCTCAACACCAGCTCTCTGCATAAGAAAGCCCAACAACATCTTTTCTTCGTGAGAAGGCTGAGAAAGGCACAGCTTCCACCACCAATCATCACCACCTTCTAAAGAGGAACTATCGAGAGCATCCTGAGCAGCTGCATCACTGTCTGGTTTGGAAATTGTACCATATCAGACCGCAAGTCCCTACAGCGGATAGTGAGGACAGCTGAGAAGATCATCGGGGCCTCTCTCCCCTCTATCGAAGACATCCACACCACACGCTCCATCCGCAAAGCCACCAGCATTGTGGCTGACCCGACACACCCATCACACTCACTCTTCACCCTCCTGCCATCTGGAAAAAGGTACAGAAGCATTCGGGCACTCACATCCAGACTGAGAAACAGTTTTTACCCACAAGCCATCCGTCTCCCAACACAAAGAGAATGGACTGATAAACACACACATGCACAATCACACTGATATACAACCACCTTAATTTGTTCATACCCACCTATCTGAACTGCTCCTTGCAATATTTGCACAATATTTATTATTTCACTTTGCTATTTGCACACTATATTTTTTTAATATATTTTTTGATTGATACTTTTAGGTTAACTTAAAAATGTAAAAATCTGCGTTGTTAATTTATGTTGTGTTGTTCATTTATGTCGTTGCGTGTATGTAGCACCAGGTCCAGGAGGAACGTTGTTCACTGTGTACTGAACTGTATATGCTTGAAATGACAATAAAAGCCTACTTGACTTGACTTTTGACTTCCGCTAGGGGCGCTAAAAACAAGTACGCAGAGTCGGCTTCTCAGAAGCGGAAGTCAGTTTCCCAAACAAGTTTTGAACACTTTTGTTTAATCCATTGTTTATGATAATTTTAGACACATCTTGTACAAACAGGATATAACCAAAAACGACATTTTGCACATTTACAGCTTTGACTCTCACTTAAATAGATTTGTCCGCCATGTTTTTTTTTCCCGGACCTGATGAGGAATAAGATAAGCACTGACCTACGAAAGTGTGGATACTCTTGCTGGTGTGCGGCTGCAGCTCGCCGTAAGACACCGGATCGCCACGGAAGTTTATCCACAGTAGGCAGACGGTGCGCGAGCTGAGGTTTAAAAACAGCACGCGCACCGGGGACCGAGTGTTCACAGAGCGGACCAGAGGAAGCGGCGCGTGCCGCCGTCTCTCCGCGGAGTCAGGAGGCTGAGGCATGACGGACACACAAACACCCAAGCAAAAAATATCCAGCTAAAACACAATTAACAGTAAAACACGTAAACAGGAATCAGCTTCCAGAACTACGCCTGGTACGTGACTGGAGTTTGTTTTGATTTGCATCATCAACTCAACACACACACGAAAAAGAAAGCTGCAGCGTTCCCTATCGCCCCCTAGTGTCGAGGTTCTTATTTGAGCATCAGCGTTCACCAGCTCCCTCTAGTGACGAAGTTCAGATATGACGAGCAGCATTCACCATCTCCCCTTCTTCTTTGTCTTTCGGCTCTTGCATTTCAAGGGTCGCCACAGCGAATCATCTGCCTCCATCTAACTCAATCCTCTATTCTCTTCTCTCACACCAACCAACATCATGTCCTCTCTCACTGCATCCATAAACCTCCTCTTTGGTCTTCTTCTAGACCTCCTCCCTGGCAGTTCCAATCTCAGCATCTATCTACAAATATACTCACAAAGTCTCCTCTGAACATGTCCAAACCACCTCAGTCTGGCCTCTCTGACTTGATCTCCAAAGCATCTAACATGGGTTGTCCCTCTTATGAACTCATTCTTGATCCTATCCATCCTTGTCACTCACGGAGAGAACCTCAACATCTTCATCTCTGCTACTTCCAGCTCTGCCTCCTGTCTTTTCATTACGTTACTTCACTGCTACTATACTAATTTCTTTTTGCACTGCTAGTATAGTACATATGATGCACACAGGGCTACTTGCCCTACTTTACAATCCCCTTATGTACACTATACTGCACATACTCAGGATCCTCTCATCTTATTTAATCGCAAGCAAAATATTGTGTAACTACTGTGTAATTACTTGTACAGTGTTTTTATGTTTTATGTTTCCTTGTGTGACTCAACATACTTGGCGAATAAAACCCGATTCTGATGTCCTGCACCACTCTAAAATACTTCTCTGACACGCAGCAATCTCCGTCTCCCCTAGTGGCGAATTTCTGATATGACACGCATCGATCTCCGTCTCCACCTAGTGGCAAATTGCTGATATGGTGTTTCAATAAAAAAGGGGTAAACAGCGTTTTTCGTCTCCCCCTAGTGGCGAATTGCTGATATGACACGCAGCTTTCTCCGTCTCCCCCTAGTGACAAATTTCACATATGATAAGCAGTGTTCTCCGTCTCCCCCCAGTGGCGAATTTCTGATATGACAAGCAGCGTTTTCCATCTCCCCCTAGTGACAAATTGCTGATATAATAAGCAGCGTTTTCCGTCTCCCCTAGTGGCGAATTTCTGATATGACACACAGCGTTCACCGTCTCCCCCTAGTGACGAATTTCTGATATGACACACAGCGTTCACCGTCTCCCCCTAGTGACGAATTTCTGATATGACACACAGCGTTCACCGTCTCCCCCTAGTGACGATTTTTGATATGACACGCAGCGTTCTCCGTCTCCCCCTAGTGGCGAATTTTACATATGACAAGCAGCGTTCACCACCCACCGTCTCCCCCTAGTGACGAATTGCTTATATGATAAGCAGCGTTCCCAGCGTTTCATGCAAACTTCCATAACGTTCTTGTGATTGTGTAAAGCTGCTTTGCGACAATGACAATTCTTAAAAGCACTATACAAATAAAATGTAATTAAATGTCTTCATTATTTATATAATATAAAAATGACAAAGATTCAGTTTGTCCTGCCTTTGGTGCCCAGTGTAGCGGGCGTCCCTCACTGTGTAACAGTGGGCAGTTTCATTGTTTGTAACAGCAGACAGCGTTATCAAAACCTTTTATTAATACTGTAAGGTAATAATATACCTGCCGTGGTTGATCTCTGGTTATTTATAACACAACAGTTGCTATTTCCAAACATATATTAAAAATTAATAAATAAATAAAATTACAGAAGAATACCTGTGCCTGTAAAGAATCAACATATTAAATGACTTGATGGTCAGGGTGCACATACTTTTGTCCAGATGGTTTACTTATCTTTAGTGAGCATGGACCCACAGCATAGAATACTCACACACAGTGTGTGTGTGGTGTACTGTCTCTCTCTCTCTCACACAAACTCCCTCACACACTTTCGCACGGCCCAGGCTTCTACCTGCTTGTTCTTGGAAAAGTGGAGGAAACTGGAGACCTCACAGGAAGCCCAGAGAGACAGGAGGAGAATGTGCAAAACACCACATGGAGAGTTACTGGAGTTTGGCATCGAAGCTTGTGACCCTGCTGCTGTGAGACCGTCCAGTGAAAAAAATCTTCAATCAAAAGAAAATATTAAAGACTTCTGATACAAATAGACATTCCAGATTTTATTGTTTAGTATTTAGTACTGATCAGCATGAATCCTTGGAATATTACGGTCATAAATACGCCTGCGATGATGAAACATGAAGAAGTATGATGCACAAGCTGTGTGAAGTGTGTGTGCGTGTGTGTGCATGTGTGTGCATGTACTTAAATGAATGTGTATCAGAGAGCCTTTACATCATCTGCATTACTGATATCTACTGTACACACAGACACCTTTCTATAAACACGCGTCTTATGAGACATTTACATCGGAAACCCATCACTGTCCCAGGAGATGGGAGGGAAAAAAAAAGAGATGTGAAAACTATAAAAATACTGTCGCATATCTGCTATACTGTAATTCATCAAAGAGAAGATTTTTTCTTTCTTTTTTAAATAAATCACAGGCTGTCCGTTTGGATCTGCAGTCACAGTGGCACACTAACCTATACACACACACACGCTTACCTTACAGAAAAGCCGATTTATATCCATCAAGGAAAAAAAAAAAAAAAAAACACAAGATATGATGAATCTCACATACACACACACTTTGCTCTCCTGTGTGTGCCGTTCTGATTGTAATAAAGTGAATTAAAGTTGACAGCATTCTCAATGCCTCATAGTGTCTGCTTTCGCTCTCCCTTGCGCTCTCTCTCTCTCCTTCCTGTTTCCATGGGGTTTGGTGTGTGATGGAGGACGGGTGATGCGCGAGATCCGTGTGCTTATGTGGCGTGCTGAGGTCACAGGCAGAGCAGACGCGAGCCCTCCACACCCTCCTCGGCTTGAGGGATTGTGGGTAAGAGCGCAGAGCGAGTCAGACCCCAGAACCGCTGAGGACTCAGATCTTTTTTCACAGCAGAGAACTTCCAGCCCATGTGAGAAGCGCAGGTCCGGCACTGCGCAATAGTCCACGCGTACCTAAAACACACACACACACACTTTTTAACAATGTATTCATTCACAAAATTTATCCATTCGATTAATTAATTTATATTTAAAGTATCAGTCAATCACTCATTTCTGCATTAGTTAATCTGTTTATGAGTTCTTTCATTTATTACTTTGATGATTCACATGTTTATTAATTCATTCTTTTTCATTGATTTTTTTCATCCAGTTAAATCGTTCAGTAGATGATTAATTAGTTTATTCATTTTCTAGCATATTAATTGGATGATGAATTCTTCCATATATTCATTGGTTTATTCAACCATACATGAGACTATTTATTACTTCATTCATGCATCCATTGGCTCAGGTTTTCATTCATTTATATATTTATATTCCTGCGTTCATTAGATCATTCATCTACTCATTCAGTTTATAAAATTTAGAATTGTTCATTTATTTCATAGTGTTTATTATAGTTTATTTGTTCTTCATTCATCTGTAAACTAGTTTGTGTATTTATACAGTATATCTATTTAATAATTAATTAATTCCATATTTTATTTGATTATTTATTCATGCATTAGTTATTTTATGCATCTATTCATTCATTTTAGTTAATTTATTAATTCTATTATTCATCCTTTAATACATTTCTCATGATTCATTTATTAATTAGTTCATCTTTCCATTATTGAATGCAAGAAGAATTTGTGTATTTATGAGTTCATTCTCATATTCGTTTGTTTATAAAATCCTCCGTTTACAAATTCATTTGTTTTTAAATTTACAGACTGCTCACCGAAATCCCTGAGAAAACGTCCGGAAACTTTTAAAACTATGAATGAAATCCTCATGATCTTATCTAACTCTTGATTACAACGAAACAGCGGCCTCGCCGATCATCTCAGAGTGTAGCGGCGATCGTGACGGCGTGCTCACCCCGGGAACCAGCTGTGCAGTGTGGAGGGCCTCCCAATCAGGTTGAGGTTGCTGGCCTTGTAGACAGTCAGAGTCTCGTGGACGTAGCCATGAGGATTCACGTAAGCTGCCATCGGGCCGCACAGAGACAGACTGCAGAGACGGTACCGAGAACACCAAGGAAACAAGACAGATAATAAGAGACGGATTTTAAATGTGTAGATGATGAAACATCTAAAAAAGAAAAAGGACGCTCCACAACCTTAAATAAAAACAAAAGAAAAAGTGATACGTGTCGGTCATCAGCTATACAGTCTTGAGCAGAACTACACAGCACTGCGTTTTACTCAACACCAAGAATGAAGAACTCGATAAGAATTCCTGCTTAGACAAGGGGCGTTCAAGTCAAAGCTGGACTTTCGATTGTATAGAATGATGGAAGCCATTAAACTTTTTTTGAGCTGAAAACGATATGTATGTGAGCGTCTCACCTGAAGATCTCGTTCTTGGTCGTGATCTCGGTGTCCTGGCACTGTTTACAGCACAGAGATGTGCACTGCCGAGGGTAACCACACACACACACATCAAAATAACAACTTAGAAAAGGCTTCTGACAAATCTCTGCATGTCAAAAAGACACACACACACACACAGACACACAGACACACAGACACACAGACACACAGACACACACACCCTGTCCATGATGTCCAGCTCACACCGGAGTCTCTGAATGGCACTCCCAATCCTCAGTAACTGCAGTCTCAGTGCATCATCTATCGGCAAACACGCTGCCACCCTGTAGGAGAAATCTATACACACACACACACACACACACACACACACACACACACAGGAATGCTAAATAAATAAATGTCTAAAGGAAGTAGTGTGGGTTGCCAGATCTGTTTTACTTTCTAAGTATATTTTATATTATTTATTTGTTTATCACTGCATCGTCCACGTTTTCATGACTGCAGCATTTAGTCACTGAACAGCTGATGACATCCCTACACACTCCTGTATTCTCCTCACCTGGACATATACCTCACCTCGAGTGTGTAGCAGCATATAGGAGCAGCATGTACTGTACCTATAGCATTTGTAGGCAGAGATTCATCTTTGAGGTTCTCGTCCCATTCATGGAGCTGCTTCTTAACTCGGTTCATTAGAGTCTCCTGCATGACACACACACACACACACACACACTATAATTACAAACTAAATGAAATACAAGTTCTACAAATTTTATTTTAAAAAAATGAAGAGATTCATTTAGTCTCTTAGTCTTCTTACATCTTCCAATTAAATGCTCATTACGATATATAAGCCCCGCCCATGGCGGGGGCATGTCTTGTTCTTCAGTACTAACTTGTCAAGTTGCAAGTCTTTCCAAACAATATCACTGGTTTCTTTTTTCTTTTTTTTTATATGATCATTTAGAAAAAAGAGGGGAGTTTGTTTGCGAGTTGCCGGTTATGTGACCATTTTTTTAAGTGCTGAAAGGTAAGTGTTTTAAGTATAAAAACTCACAGAGTCGTACAAGGCGTAAACCCAGGAAGGCCACCGGGTCATACTCGCAGGATACAGCTTCTTCTAAGAGAGAGAGAGAGGAAAGAGTTTAGAGCGCCAGTCTTAAATGAGCTCACAGATAGAATCTCACGCTTGATGTACAGTATTCTGTCGTTACCCGTTTGTAGGTGTGGCAGCGTTGTGCTTGGCTCTGCGGGGGCGTGGCTCTGGCGTCTGGAACATGTTTGTGTAAGCGCGGCGAGAGCTGCACTGCACTCAAAGGGTCCTGCAGAATCCTTTCTGGCAAAATCTGCACCTTGGCCTGACGAATCCTAAAAATCAACTGATATAATCAGTGATTCACGGTGCGATCCAGGATTTTCATCTAGGTGGCGCTGTTAAGTAAGTCTCACCCGTCCGCCTGCGTGCGAATGTCATGCACTTTGAAGCGCTGCCGACCGATCGCTTTGATTTTCACCGTCTCGATGCCGTACTCCTGCTCCTCACGAAAGGCGTAGATCTCGGCCGTCGTCCCGAACTTGGCCTGCACCTCTCCCCCGGCGGCGTCCGGACTGCAGAGAAGCGATTATCAGCTCAGTGAATTATTACTGTGGAGTGTGACGGATTCTAGCTACATTCACACAGACAATGTTCCCTCAATCTGATTTACAAGAACAGAATCAGAATACACAAGGTGTGTTTAAGTCAAATCGGGACTTTGCGTGGAGGCAACTGATATTTACAAAAGACTTTGATGATAACACATTGTTCTGTGATGGGTCTGGGTGATTAATACTTAGTAATGCTGAGATGAGGAGGGGGAAAAAAAGTACACGATTTTCTTTTTTTACTTTTTTGCATAAACTCTCAATAGTTTTGGGCTTCACCTGCAAAGCTTGCCTTAGTCTCTACAGACATTTATAAAATTTTAAATTGAAGCTGGAATACATAGATGGATAGATGTATTAAGGCACAGATAGATAGATCTATGGGGGATGTACGAATGGGAATACACATACATAAGTGGATAGATTGAGGGATAGAAGGATACATACATTGATGGATGAATGCATAGATGGATAGATAGATGAATGGGAGATGGATGGTTGCATGAAGATGCACATGAATAAGTAGATGGATGCATGGATGAGGGACAGATAGATAGGTGGATCAATAGATGGATGCATGCATGGATAGATTAAAAAATGTATTAAAAAATAAATGGATAGACTGATGAGATGAATAAATGGACGAATACATGGCTATATGAATCTGAGGATGGATGCTGGACAAATAGACAGATGAAAGAGTAGACAGATGCATGAATGCAAGGATGAACAAATGAATCTATGGATGAATGAATGAATGAATTCATTGATTCATGGGAAAAACCCTAACCACCCCACCCAGGTGTATCCCTACCTGCTGCTCCATCATCTCATATCTATATTAATTATCTTTAAATTTTTGTTATTGTGAGATGAAGCCACGCTAAGATCCATGCTAGCTCGAACGCCCCGCCGGAGCAGTTACCTGTGTGCCAGTACGGCGAAGGTGCGATCGTGGCTGACCAGGTTGCGGAACATGCTGACCTCCTGTGGTCTGAAGAGCTGCAGCGGCAGTGTCTGCCCCGGGATCAGGATGAGTGTGGCGTGAGGGAGGACGGGGATACTCTGTACGCTGTCGTCGTCGTGGAGAGTGCGCCCGTGGAACTCCTCCATGTCGGAACCCAGGTACTAACACATGTTAAAAAAAACAAACAAACAACAACAACAACAACAACAAAAAAACACAATCATTAGAAGTGATCCGTTCTGTCTCTGAAGATGGTATAATGAATTTCTTTGTGAGAATACTGAATGGCACATTTGTTTGTGAAGTGTTAGTGATGATTGAGATCTCACCGCGTGTGATGTGGGCAGGCTGGGGTCGAAATTGATGATGCTCGGCTTTTCCGTGCCCTCGCTGTCTAGGTCCTCAGTTTCCATCTCGTCTTCTTCCAACTCCTCCTCATTTTCTACAGAAATGGATAGCAGATACAGGGCATTGTTGTTCAGGTTTTGTTTCTAACTCCAATTTCAAGCAAAACGTAAGCATTGTGAGATACGGAACGGTATCAAAAAGTTTAGAGATTAGTTCTCTTTACAAGCTCTGTGTTTTCAGTATGTCCTCCCTCAGGCGCCTTAAAACCTGGCAGTAGAAGTAGTTGTTGATGGTCCGACACCTGGGGACAAATTCTCAATGCACAATGCAGTGAATGTCGAAAAAGACGATGAGCATGCACTCGGTGGAGCGGTGGACCTGCCTCGACTTTTCCGGTTGTGGAGATGATGTGTTGACTGTTGCTTCGTCTCATGATCATTCCCAAACACCCATGTTTTGTCACATGTAAATATCCTTGATATGAAAGACGGGTCATCCACGGCAGGCTGTTTAGTCAGCAGGTTGGGGACAAACTTGGTAGCAGAACAGCGTATGTCTAAATCACACGTGAGGATCGCCTGGACTATTCAGTAAGACGCATGGACATTGGCAGCAATGCAAGAACACGTGCCACTCAAAATACCTTTAAACGTCTCATTGCAGGATGAGCGAAACTTGCCGAATCATGTCAAACGTCTACGTGTCAGATTCGCCCAGTTTCACGCAGAATTTCACGTTCGCTCCTTGTTCCAACTTGCTGTCCGTGATGAAATAGCAGACGTGGTAACGCGCGTGATCAGAACAGCACCAGCTGCACAGCTCGATGTCTTTGACCGTGCGTCCAGCCTTGGTGTTTAACACAGCTAGTCTCGAATCTTTCTGACACCACCTCGTATGAGGAAGGGGGCGGGGCTTCCATCGTAGAGCGCAGCTGTCAATCATTCCAGAATCTGACGCTGATTGGTTGTTGTATTTATAATTGAGGGGAGAAAAAAAAGCAGAGCATGTTTCTTGTTGTGTAAAACACATGTCACGTGCACCTGTAATTTGTTTCGTGAAACAGAATTAGTGCTTTCATTTTCACTTCTCTGCAAAATGCTTAAGGTCTATTTTTAATCCTCAGACACGACCTGCTTGGATGCGAATGAGCGCCTGAACTCTTACAGACTCAAATCTACCGAACCCTACAGCTTGTCCTGTCAGAAATCCCGAGTTTATTCAGAGTTGCCCCGTGAAAACTCTGCGCAGCTCACGAGCAGGCCGGAAGTGTTTCAGCTCCTGCTCTCGCGCTCGCTCTTATTCTTCAGATTACAGCCAAACACTCACCCGGTACGAGCTGCAGCTGATTCCCCATGTCGTCGTTAATGTTGTTGTTGTCAGCTCCTTCTCTCTCATCAGCCATGGCCGTGTGTTTACACCATGATTACTGCCCCAAAACACAAGCAGCCTGAATGCAGGCGCGGAGAAGAAGCGCAGAAAGCCGGCGCGCCCTCTGCTGTCCGGAGGAGGAACTACAGCGCGCAGTTCCCAGGTACAAACAAATCATTTACATGTATCTTTAAAACATAATCATTATTACTTAATAACTTAGAATTAAGCTTTCATATTACATACACTCGATATATTTGTCGTCTAGGTTGTAAAAAGTTTGTTTTTAAAAAAGTTTTCGGGGATACTTTTGTTTGTATTTCATGCTACAATTAGGCTTCACAGTGATTGTTGTTCTTTCATTTTCCTCCTTCTTCAAAACAAATGTGGATAAATTCTAAACATACAACTATAATCTAAATACTACAGAGTAAAATATTAGTTTTTTTCTTTGTTAAAATAATATTTATTTGTTATAAAATAGTCTAAAATCTTACATTGTCAAAAAACAAAATGTCTCAATTCTATTATGTTTTAAGCGTTAAAATAAATAAATAAACATTTGAAACAACTCATGTATGTACATATCTTTAAAAAAAAAAATCGGTTTTACAATAATATTTCTAAAACCCCAGAAAGCATTTCTATATTTTATACACTTGAGTCTACTACATAGTAAAATGTTTGTTTGTATTGTTTTTTTTTAAACTTTTTTTTGCTTGCTTTAATACTACAAATAGACCACATAGTGATTTTTTTCTTTAAATATTCCTTATTCAGAAAAATGGCAATAAATTCTAAAGATATACCTATAAACATAATGAATTTTTTTCTAAAATAATTCAATTCAATTCAATTCAATTTTATTTCTATAGCGCTTTTAACAATGGTCATTGTCTCAAAGCAGCTTCACAGAAATGAAAAGAAGACTTATGGAAATGTATATATGTTTAAGAAAAATGTGACTAGATAATGAGATTGTCCCTGATGAGCAAGCCAAGGGTGACGGCGACAGTGGCAAGGAAAAACTCCCTGAGATGGCAACAGGAAGAAACCTTGAGAGGAACCAGACTCAACAGGGAACCCATCCTCATCTGGGTGATAACAGATAACATAAATTGTATAACATCATGTGTGTTATGCAGATGAAAGTTCCATAAACAGAAGTTAATTTAAATTAACACAAAATCCAGTTCAGCACAGGGACGAGTCAGCAGGTGCAGAGGGCAGATGGGGGTCTGGATCACTGGGAGCTCAGGAGCAGCATGTGTAGATCCAAACCAAAATGAAGAAGAAAATAATCTAAGATTTACTCGAAAAACATACATGACAAAAAAAAGTCTTACTTCAATTGTGTTTAAAAGTAAAAAAAAGTAAAAATAAGCAATTAATACACAGTACATACCTATGTTTTAAATAGTCTGAATTATAACTTAATACCACTAAATATAACCTCAGAAATCACTTTTGTATTTCACATATTTCTCTTCAATGTAGTAATCTTTTTTTCTTTTTTGTATTTCTTTTACATTTATTTTAATGCTCCAAACTGTCATAAATCAGCTGCACATTGATTTCCTTTTTTAGTATTCCTCCTTCTACAGATACATAGTAAAATACTTTTTTTGTTAAATATAGTATAAAACTTTTTACCCTAAAACCTTACATTATGTCAAAAAAGCAAAACAAAATGCGTGAGGTCAGTTCTCAGTGTTTTAGATATTAACATGGAAAATCCTCAGTAATTCAGTTTTGATATTTAATCATCAGGTTCTCACTTGGTCAGGTAGGAAAAGAGCTTTTAAAATAAGGTATAGATACAAAAAAATTTAAACTCGGATAATTAGGCCTGAAGTCACCACTTGTGACATTTCTGTGCTTTCTGTTCTCATATATAATAAAATTATATAAGAAATAACATGAAACAAATATATTAAATAATCAAATATACTAAAACACAGTATAGAACAGTGTGTTCCTATTTACTTATTTTACATTATTTTGCTAATATACAGTACAGATCAAAGGTTTGGACACACCTTCTCATTCAAAGAGTTTTCTTTATTTTCATGACTATGAAAACTGTAGATTCACACTGAAGGCATCAAAACTATGAATTAACACATGTACATAACAAAAAAGTGTGAAACAGCTGAAAAAATGTCATATTCTAGGTTCTTCAAAGTAGCCACCTTTTGCTTTGATTACTGCTTTGCACACTCTTGGCATTCTCTTGATGAGCTTCAAGAGGTAGTCACCTGAAATGGTTTTCACTTCACAGGTGTGCCCTGTCAAGTTTAATAAGTGGGATTTCTTGCCTTATAAATGGGTTTGGGACCATCAGTTGTGTTGTGCAGAAGTCACAGCTGATAGTCCTACTGAATAGACAGAATTTGTATTATGGCAAGAAAAAAAAGCAGCTAAGTAAAAAAATAAAAAAAATGAGTGGCCATCATTACTTTAAGAAATGAAGGTCAGTCAGCTCGAAAAATTGGGAAAACTTTGAAAGTGTCCTCAAGTGCAGTCACAAAACCCATCAAGCTTTTCAAAGAAACTGGCTCACATGCGGCCCACCCCAGGAAAGGAAGACCGAGAGTCACCTCTGCTGCGTCACCAGCCTCAGAAATCGCAGGTTAACAGCAGCTCAGATCAGAGAGCAGGTCAATGCCACACAGAGTTCTAGCAGCAGACACGTCTCTAGAACAACTGTTAAGAGGAGACCGTGTGAATCAGGCCTTCATGGTAGAATATCTGCTAGGAAACCACTGCTAAGGACAGACAACAAGCAGAAGAGACTTGTTTAGGCTAAAGAACATAAGGAATGTACATTAGACCAGTGGAAATCTGTGCTTTGGTCTGATGAGTGCAAATTTGAGATCTTTGGTTCCAACCACCGTGTCTTTGTTCGACACAGAAAAGATGAACGGATGGACTCTACATGCCTGGTTCCCACCGTGAAGCATGGAGGAGAAGGTGTGATGGTGTGGGGGTTCTTTGCTGGTGACACTGTTGGGGATTTATTCAAAATTGAAGGCATACTGAACCAGCATGGCTTCCACAGCATCTTGCTATTCCATACAGTTTGCGTTTAGTTGGACCATCATTTATTTTTCAACAGGACTGTTACGACCCAGTCGAGGGTTGGGCCGTACAGTAAATGATTGGTTCGGGGTTCTATTTTAAACTGTTCGATGAATGTGGAACAAAGTGGTGTAATGTAACAAAGAACTAGACAGAGATGGTAATTTACAACCAAGTGAGGTTTGTATTGCTTGACCAACAGCACATGCAAATAAACACACAAACACAACACCAGGCTTAGCTTCAGGGTGGACCCAGGCCAAAATAATAAACAAAAAGGTATCTGTATTTTAGAAGCTAACTTACCTAGCAAAGAAAACAAACAAAAATACAGATGCCTTCCCTATCTTCCTAAACCAAAAACAGTGAATAAAAACCCTTTCCCCCAAAATAATTGGCAGCCACACCCCTACTACCGGTGAGTGCACAAACATACAGTGAATTCAAACAAACAAACAGTATTTACAAAAAACCAGCAACCAAACCATAAGGACAAAGCAATAATCAAAGTCAAAGGCAAGCCAAAAGTCAAAAACCAGAATATACAATCCAATCTCAATTTCACAATCACAACCAAAACTCTCCAAAACAACCAACACTTTGCCTACACGCCTCCCCGTTCCCGCGTCTCTGGAAAATCTGGAGTGGATCCGGATCGACGTGCGACCTGGATACAAAATACACACACACGCTACGAAGCAGCACAGAGCGACCCACATGTTGCGGGTTGTAACATTCCCCCCCACACAAATGTGAACTTCGAAGTTCACCTAAATTTCATTCCACAAAAAAAAATTCTTAACAACGAGATAAGGTATCTGCAAGTATGTTTAGGGTTCCCTTTTTATGAGAAATCATCAGATTGAAATCCTGAACAATGAGAGACCAACACATCAGTCGTTGGTTGGTGTTACACATGCGGTGAAGAAAAACTAGGGGGTTGTGATCTGTAAAAACTTGTACAGGTGCTGAACTATCACCAATGTAGACTTCAAAGTGCTGTATAGCCATCAATAATGCTAATGCTTCTTTTTCGATGGTGCTATAGTTAAGCTGATGTTTCAAGAATTGATTGAATTAATTGGTTAATGGATTGGACCTTAGCATCTATGGGTTTCACTACACCCTGCCCAACTACCTTACCAAGGTAGGTTACCACACCTTTCCCAAATTCACATTTATCCAAGTTAAGAACTAGTGAGGCTTCTGAGAATCGTGTACACACACATTCTAGTGTCTGTAGATGTTGTTCCCAAGTATCAGAATAGACAATGACATCATCTAGGTAGACAGCACAATTGAAGACATCCCCCAAGACAGGGTTCATGAGTCTCTGAAAAGTAGCAGAAGCATTTCAGAGTCCAAAGGCCATTACTGTATATTGCAAAAAATTATCAGGTGTAGCAAAAGTTGAAATTTCGGATGCACGAGGTATAAGAGGGACCTGCCAATATCCTTTTAAAAGGTCCAGCTTACTAGTGAATTTGGCTGCACCCACACAATCAACACAATCTTCCATCCTAGGAAGAGGAAACGCATCGGGCTTCGTTACAGTATTGACTTTCCGATAATCTACAAAAACAAATGAGGCATCTGACTTGGGTACTAAAATACTGGGGGAACTCCATGGACTTGTACTAGGGACAGCTAGCCCATTCTCAATTAGGTAGTCGGTCTCCTTCTTCATAAATGCACGCTTTGTTGGATTTAAACGATATGGGTGTTGTTTAATTGGAGCATGTTCACCCACATCGATATCATGCTCAAGAACAGATGTCCGAGAGGGAACATCAGAAAATAGGCTGGGAAATTTCTGAATCAGGGCTATGACATCAGCTTGAGATGCTTTGGGCAAATTTGCTAATTTTTCTGGTAATTGATTCAACGCATCTGAATTTAACAAGCGAGCTGAGAACACACCATTTCCACCAAAGTCAAGCTCATCTACTTCAGGAAAATATTCAGCAGGACTTACATTAACTTCTATTGATGCAGCATTTACAGGTATCACAGACGAACTTAGTTCTGAGTCAGGAGAGGAGGTGCGAACATTATATCTCTTAAGCAAGTTTATGTGACAAACACGAGTTTTACGCTTGCGATCAGGTGTACAAAGCAAATAGTTAGTAGGACTAAGTTTTTGTTTTACTTTGTATGGACCACTAAATTTTGGCTTAAAGGAAGAGCCAGGGATGGGTAATAAAGCCAATACCTGTTCTCCTTCACTGAATGAACGGGAGACAGCTTTACGATCCCACCGCGTCTTCATTTGGTCCTGACAAGATTTCAAAGCTTGGCACGCAGTAACTCTTGCTGATTGCAAGCGTTCCCTGAGAGTACGAACATAGGCTACAATGGATTTTTGTTGGGAAATCGGTGATGGAGCCAACCACTGTTCCTGCAAAACCTTTAAGGGACCCCGAACAGCATGTCCAAACACAAGTTCTGATGGGCTGAATCCTAAGGATTCTTGTACTGCATCACGAACAGCAAACAATAAGAGAGGAACCCCTTCATCCCAGTCTTTTTTATTTTCCACACAGTAGGCACGCAACATTGTTTTAAAAGTCTGATGGAATCGTTCCAAAGCCCCTTGTGACTCTGGGTGATAAGCACTAGATACCTGATGATCTATTTGGAGTTCTCTGACTACCTGAGAAAACAACCATGACATGAAGTTAGAGCCACGATCAGTCTGGATACACTTGGGAAGACCAAAGGTAGTACAAAATTTAATCAAAGCTTTAATAACTGTCTTTGACTTTAAAGTGCGCATAGGAATAGCTTCTGGATAACGCATTGCGGCACACATCAGCGTTAACAAATAGCAATTTCCAGAGCACGTTTTTCGGCAGAGGACCGACACAATCAACGATAACCCTTTCAAAGAGTTCAGTTTCAATTGAAATAGGTTTCAAGGGGTGCAGGAGGAATAGTTTGATTTGGCTTACCCACGAGTTGACATGTATGACAAGACCTGCAGTATTGAGCAGCATCTCTTTTCATACCAGGCCATACGAAATACTTCAAAGCCCGTGAGTAGGTTTTGCGTATGCCTACATGACCAGAACAGGGATGGTCATGAGCCAACATGAGAACTTGGCCACGGAATTCTTGAGGGACTACAACCTGAAATACATCACGACAACCATCAGAAGAATGAGGTGGTGACCACTTTCGCATTAAAACTCTTGGATGTTTCTCCAGCTCCCCTTTCTCCACTGCAGTCTCAAAACAAGGAGTTAGCGAAGGATCTGCCTTCTGAGCCATTGCCAGCTTCACACGAGTTATGCGGAGTTCATCATCTAGTTTGGAAGTAGCCTTGGAAACATCAGCAACTTTCACACAGGGGTTAAGATGAGGCATGCTTTCCTCAATTGTTTCCTCCTGACATAGGAAAGAGTCAGACAAATCTACCACATCACCCAGTTTCTTTTGCTGAGCACGTGTTAACACACAAGCAGGAAATGCAGAAGATGTCTGAGCCTCCAACTCTGGATAGTCACTAATGGGTTCAGATTCCACCTCTGGAAGTGATAAAATTTGGTTTCCTGCAATATCATTACCTAGAATTAATGAAACGCCACTGACTGGCAATGCTGAACGGACCGCAACTTTAACAAAACCAGAAAAACCGTTGGTTTCTAAATATACCTTGTATAAAGGTGCACGAATTACAGTCATGCCAATACCCTGAATTAACACATCGCTCCCCAAATAAGAAGATTCTGTACAGGGCAATGCATTCTCCAAAATAAACGATTGAGCAGAACCGGTATCCCTCAAAATTTTAATGGGGTTTCTTGTCTGACCAGCCCCTAACGATACATATCCTGAAGATATGAAAGACTCAAACACAGACTCATCAGTAGACTGTGAAACTGACTTATCTAGCAGCTCTGCAGCATTTACCTTTTTGCTAGCAGTTTGCTGACGAGCAACCTTGCGCTTTAACATTGGACAGGAGGCGATTAAATGACCTTGATCATGACAATAATAACATTCACGGGTTTCAGGCGAAGCACTAACCGGAGAGCGAACCTGAGCAGATGTGTTACGTGACTTCAATTGGCGTAAGGAAGAGTTAGTGCGTGATACAGGCATATTAAACACAGTCTTATGAGTCAACACAAATTCGTCAGATAAGACAGCAGCTCTGGACAACACATCAACCTTCTGCTCATTCAAATACACCACTAGCTGCTCAGGAAGACAAGACTTAAACTCTTCTAGTAACATCAGTTCTTTAAGCTGCTCAAAACTTCTCACGTTACTAGCAGAACACCACTTTTCAAAGAGCAAGCACTTCTCCAGAGCAAATTCCACAAACGTTTGGCTATTTGGTTTGACCAAATTCCTAAAACTTTGCCTGTATGCTTCAGACACACGCTCATAAGCACGCAGAACTGCAGCTTTAACCAAGTCATAATCAAGGCTCTGTTCCAAAGACAGGGCAGAGCATGCTTCTTGTGCTTTCCCTGTTAATTTACACTGCAGTAATAGTGTCCACAAACTTTTTGGCCAATTCAATGTGGTCGCAATTCTCTCAAAAACTGCAAAATATGAATCAACCTCCTCTTCTCTAAACAAAGGCACTAGACCCCCAATTCCTCCCCATGTCCTGCTACTGTTCTAGTGGGACTGGCCCTTGGGAAAGATTGAGTACCAACTCCCTCAGATACTACATCCCGCTCAGGTAAGACCTGTTCAGCCACAAGTGCCTCATAGATAGTGGCCTTAACCACCTTTTTACTAGCAGATTTGGAAACCGAAATATTAAAGAAATCAGCTATGAGGAGAAGATTATCCTTCCTACATTTATCAAATTCTTCTAAAGTAGGACAAAGAGTGAACATGGTAAAATCAAAGGAAGCCATCTTGAAATTACACACAACAGCTGAAACTCTCAATACAATGTTGTAGGTGATAGTCTTTTGTGATAATCCCGGACGAGCCCCCACTTCTGTTACGACCCAGTCTAGGGTTGGGCCGTACAGCAAATGATTGGTTCGGGGTTCTATTTTAAACTGTTCGGGGAATGTGGAACAAAGTGGTGTAATGTAACAAAGAACTAGACAGATATGGTAATTTACAACCAAGTGAGGTTTGTATTGCTTGACCAATAGCACATGCAAATAAACACACAAACACAACACCAGGCTTAGCTTCAGGGTGGACCCAGGCCAAAATAATAAACAAAAAGGTATCTGTATTTTAGAAGCTAACTTACCTAGCAAAGAAAACAAACAAAAATACAGATGCCTTCCCTATCTTCCTAAACCAAAAACAGTGAATAAAAACCCTTTTCCCCAAAATAATTGGCAGCCACACCCCTACTACCGGTGAGTGCACAGACATACAGTGAATTGAAACAAACAAACAGTATTTACAAAAAACCAGCAACCAAACCATAATGACAAAGCAATAATCAAAGTCAAAGGCAAGCCAAAAGTCAAAAACCAGAGTACACAATCCAATCTCAATTTCACAATCACAACCAAAACTCTCCAAAACAACCAACACTTTGCCTACACGCCTCCCCGTTCCCGCGTCTCTCTCCGGTTTAAAAATGGTCAGCTGATGACGTCACTCAGGGCGGAAGCGCACGTGTGGAAGGTCAGGCAGCTGCCGGTGTAGTGGCAGTTGGAAAATCTGGAGTGGATCGGGATCTACGTGCGACCTGGATACAAAATACACACACACGCTACGGAGCAGCACAGAGCGACCCACATGTTGCGGGATGTAACAGGACAATGACCCCAAACACACCTCCAGGCTGTGTAAGGGCTATTTGACCAAGAAGGGGAATGACGGGGTGCTGTGCCAGATGACCTGGCCTCCACAGTCACCGGACCTGAACCTATCGAGATGGTTTGGGGTGAGCTGGACCGCAGAGTGAAGGCAAAAGGACCAACAAGTGCTAAGACTATTGGAAGACTATTTCAGTTGACTACCTCTTGAAGCTCATCAAGAGAATGCCAAGAGTGTGCAAAGCAGTAATCAAAACAAAAGGTGGCTACTTTGAAGAAACTTGAATATGACATATTTTCAGTTGTTTCACACTTTTTTATGTATATAATTCCACATGTGTTAATTCATAGTTTTGATGCCTTCTGTGTGAATCTACAATTTTCATAGTCATGAAAATAAAGAAAACTCTTTGAATGAGAAGGTGTGTCCAAGGTTTTGGTCTGTACTGTATATGTTGCTCCTTTAAAAAGAAGGGGGAAAAACTGAAAACAAAAAAATGTTATATGAATGATTTCTTATATATATATATATATATATATATATATATATATATATATATATATATATATATATTTTTTTTTTTTTCCAGAGGAACATGTTAAATGTTATACTGTAAACATAGCTACAAGTGTAGTTTAACACTCTGTGTGTGTGTGTGTGTGTGTGTGTGTGTATTTTCAAAAGGTTAAAGTTGTCTTTTTATGTACGTATTGCATTAATCATCAATAACTGTTGGAAGGTTCTAATTAAAGAGGGAAACTTTGTGTGTGTGTCCATCCCCATCCCCAGGATGTCAATGGCCCAGACAGTCAGCGTGAGCGTCCTGCTGATACTCTGCGTGTGTGTATTGGTGTGTTTAGCTGATTATTACTCTGTGTTAGGAGTTCCTCGCTCTGCATCACAGAAAGAGATCAAGAAAGCATTTCACCAGCTGGCCAGAAAGCTCCACCCGGACAGGAACCGCAGCCCAGATGCTCAACACGCCTTCACACAGCTTGCACAAGGTATGTATCCAACCGCTACTACCCACACATGCATCTCTTCTCCTGGTGTCTCATGACAACTTTGATTCTCTCTCTCAGCCTATGAGGTGCTGTCCGACCAAAACGGGCGGAGAACCTATGACCAAAACAGCGGGCAAGATTTTCGTGGTGACTGGCATGGTTTTTATGATAACCGGGATTTTCTGGACTTGGGTCTGCATGAGCTGTTAAATCTGCTGCGAATGGAGGATGAGTTCATGAGGGATGAAGATGCAGGTCTGGGTCAGGGTTGGAGCTTTACTCTGTTGGATGAAGGCCAGGGTGATGAGCATGATGATCTTTTCAGCGATATCTTTAGTATGCTGTAAAGTCAGAGAGAGAGAGAGCGAGAGAGAGATTGTGTTTTAATTAAACATTTAATAAAGAGTATGTTTTAAAAACAGCTTATGGCTATGATTTTCTTTTGGACTTACTGATGTCCAAGATGCTGTGTGAAATTTAATGCATTTCTTTCCCAAATGATCTCCACACAAGCTTTCACAAGTTAGAACAAAGAGGGAACGTTAAATTCTGCATGAAACGGTGCAAGGTTTACGACGGTGCTGCAACGAGTCATTCCAAGGTGTTTGTCCACGTTTCCATGTGTCATACGGAACAGTCCAGGCAATCCTCAGGCAATGTCCAGTTAAAGTATAGTTATAGTAACTTTATTTCACAAAATGTTTTAACTGTTGTTTATTAAATAACGATATTTTCTCTCTTTTCATCACTGCTGCACTGATGTTCATTAGGTGGCAGTAACGCACTTTAATTTGTTCTGTAAGGAGACGAAGGAGACCAAGTGGACGCAGGCGGAAACAAGGTCTGTGAATCCCAGATTCACATTTTGCTCGTTATATTTGCTGTGGGCTGATTAGTTTTTTCTTTTAGAGTTTACATGTGATGGGACGAATTGCAAGGAGAGATGTCAGCGCTAAAATAAACTGATTAATACTTTAATAAGTAATTACAGAAATAAAAAGAGCACCATACTCCGGGAGCTGAATCTCCTCTAACGTACCGCAGGCTGTGCGCGCGCGCGCAAGTTCGTTTGATATTCGGCTTTTGCCGCCCCTCTACATGCAACACGAAGGTTTTGAACGAATATTGAGTCTTGTGATATGTTCACCTGTTGTATTTCAATTATGTTTGAAGTCGATATAAACAAAAATATTTATTCTGAGAGGCGCATAACCCCGTTAACAGCGGAGCTGCGCTGCGTGCGGCTTAGGGACCGCGTAAAAATGACATGCACTCTGTGAAAACGTAGAAAACAGCGAGTGCAGTCATTGACTCAGGGATATTGGCAGATGCTGCTTACACAGATCGTCTAAAGCTGAAGTATGTAAGATCTATTCTTAAAAAAAAAAAAAATCAAAACCTTAGTGTTGTATGTAGAGGGGCGCTGTTCCGGAAAATTCCGTGTCCCTAGGTTTACCCGGTCGAGCGCGCGCGCCGATGCAATCATGACGTCACTCTGCACCTAGCGCCGAGAGGGCGAACAAGGATTTTGACGGTTTTTCGCTTGTTTAAAAGTGTTTTTACGAACTTCTTGAATTAAACAAACAACATATGCAAAATAATCGAGTGTCTTTAACACTATAATTTAAACAAGAGACTCCGGAGAAATAATTCACACAGTTAACATATGTAATAAATTTTAAGCTTTCATACTTTGTGAAATTAAAGAAAAAGAATCATTCAGATACACTATTTAATGTAAAAATGCTATTATAACATGTGCTGTGCCAATTATGTATGTGTGTTTTATCACGGGTAACCATACGATATATCATGGACTTCAGGATCTCATGTTTCCCATCATATGTGGGTGTAGATGTACATGTGATAGCTGGAAGTAATTCAGATAAGTATTTACGCATGAATAACTATGAGCGTGGTGTCCTATAATCACTGTACGTCATGACACCTAGGGACACCGAATTTCCTGAAACAGCAGCAAAAGCTGAATATCAAACGAACATCGAATGGCAAACGAACTATACTTGCACTTGTACCCTGTGATGGGTCGGCATCCTGTGTTATTAGGGTATAATTTATATTTATTAATTTAAGCAGTACCTACTGTCTGTCTGTCTGTCTGCTTTCCTGCTTGTCTGCTTTTCTGTCTGTTTGTCTGTCTGCCTTCCTTTCTGTCTGTCTTTTAAAAAAATGTTTTTTTAGTTACCCATCCGTTTGGCCCTTGGGCTACAAATCAGTCTGTTTCTCAAGCTACCTGCCTGTCTTTTTCTTACATTTTTACAGGCTACCTATCTGTCTGTCTCCCTCATTCCATATCTTCCTTTCTCTTATGTATTCTTGTCTATCAAGCTGCATATTTGTCTGTGCTTCTCAAGCTACACGTCTGACTACCTCAGGTGTGTCTGTCTGTCTGCCTTCCAAGCTACATGTCTGTTTGACTCACAAGGTGTGTGCGCGTCTGCCTTCCAAGCTACATGTCTGTCAGGCTATGTCTCTCTGTCTCTCAAACTACATGTCTGTCTTTCTTTTGTGTCTGCTTGTCTCTCAAGTTACCTGTTTTTCTGTCTGTCTATTTGTCTGGTCTGTTTGTCACACAAGATGTGTGTCTCTCAAGCTACATCTCTGTCTCTCATGTTTTTCAGACTACCTATCTGTCTGGCTATGTGTCTGTCTATTTTTCATGTCTACAAGATGTGTGTCTGTGCTTCAAGCTAAGTATCTGTCTGTGCACACCTCATTGTGCTTTATCAGTTACTGATTAGGTGGCCTTCAACCCTTCACCCAAGCGGAAAAAAAGTGCCAGGCTGAGGTTTGCAAAAGACCACAGGAATTTGACTGTAGAGAACTGGAGTAAGGTCATCTTTTCTGATGAGGCCAGTTTTGGCTTTGGCTTTGGAACAGATGATCATCTTATGATTAGACTATGTTATTTGTACACCATCATACACAGTTTTATATGCAGTGAAATGCTTACATGACTGTTTGTGACCTTGGCAAGGAAAAAGGAAATGAGACAAACGCTTATAGGAAAGAATAAAATATAAAATCTATAATTTTGTTACACTAAAAATAAAGTATAAATTTTAAAATATACAAAACTGTTAGAATGTGTAAAGTACCCTTATGTTCCTGTTCTCTGAACATTGGATCCAACAGGACATTCCTCCACGCCACACCACCGGATCTGAAATCTGAAATTATACCACCATTATACAACGGCTAGCTCCAAACGTATAATCTGATTGGACAAAAGCCATTCCGTGAGTCGTGATAATGGATAGTAACAGGATGTTTAATTATATGTATCAATTCTGCTTTCTGTGTGTTCAAACAGTTGTTAATTACACTAACTGGCGGTCGCAGAATGAAAGTGAAAGTAGTTCTGTACGGTTTGGAGTACTAAGGAGAGCGCAGTTACCTGCTGAAACCCACGTTCATAACCAGTCACAGACGCACTTTCAGAAAGTACACACATCTGATAAATGTCATCCTAAACAGCACTTTATTTACTTAATAACTTAAAAGTCATTCCAAATGTCCTCTAAACTGTCCATGTTCTTTTGTTTACTGTTACAAAGCTAACTAGTTCTAACACAAGGCTGAATCCCAACTCCCTTTAACCCCTGATCAAGCACACTTGGTGTGTACATAGAGTACCAGCTTTCCATTTAACACTGTTTGGGATTCAACACAATCTGTTCCCTCATTCCTACGATTGCATCACAGCCGTGCTGACATTCAGTACAACTGCACGATCGCGATGTTACATTGTTCTCATGTTCGCATGTTCTCATTAAGACACGGCAACCCAGAAGCAGAGTTTCTGGCTTGTTTTTTGAGCACACTGCATGATAAGCTGTTCAGAAGGTGGGGCATGATGTCTATCGCAATCTCTCTCTCTCTCTCTCTCTCTCTCTCTTCCCCATTTTATGTGTGTAGTTAATATTGAGTGGAAGGTTTATGATTAGATGCGTTGAGACATGGACGGTGAGTGGAAGAGTGCAGCAGTGGCGTTGCTTTGTACGACCGGTCTGAGTGTTTTCCTGCTGAAATGGAGAGATCAGCAGAAGGTGAAGAGCAAACTACAGAGAGCCAGAGAGAAGAGAGAGAAGGAGATCAAACAGGCAGAGGAAGCCATCAGGAGCTTTAAGACTCAGGTATGCACACACACCGGTTTCACCTGTTCATTAGTACTTTTCACTCTTAAGCTCCTATTAAGTCTAACTTTCTTCCTACCTAAAAACCTTTATACCTCTAACTTTATGATTCTTTATCCATAGTAAATCTATAAAGTCTACACACCTTTGCCCAAAAGGCAGTTTTTTTTATGTCTGATAAAACCATGCAGGTGTCAAAAATCTCATTGTAAGTTTTTTTTTTTTTCTCTTTTTTTTCAAAGATATTTTTTTCCCTCACGTTTTGTGGGTCGATTTGTTTATTTTTTACATCACAAAAATCAGACATTTTGCAGGGGTGTGTAAACTTTTTTTTGTGTGTGTTGGTACTGGGTAACTATTTGTCTATCGCTGAATACGGACTCTCTCTGTACATCCTGGAAGACCATGGATGACCACAGAATTCTGTTCAAGGTGTCTATCTGTACATATCTGTACATGTACTTCCACTGCTCATTGGTAGCTCAAACGGTCAAGGCTCTATATGCAGGTCTGCATATAGAAGTGAGGTTGAGCATCTGGCTGTCTGGTGCAGTCACAACCTTGGAGCTGAACATGTTCAAAACAGTGGACGATTGTGAACTTAATGAGAAAACCTCCTGCACGTCCCCCACTCATCATCGTGAACATCACTATCGTAGCAGTGGAGTCATGCTGGTTCCTGGGCACCACCATCTATCAGGACCTGAAGTGTGACAATCACTTTGACTTCATTCTTAAAAAAGGCCCACCAGAGGTTGTATTTCCTTTACCAGCTGAGGAAGTTTAACCTGCCACGGGAGCTGCTCACACAGTTCTGCTCGGTCGTCACTGAATCTGTCCTGTGAACTTCAATAACTGTCTGGTGTGGCTCAGCTAAAATCAGACACCAGAGGAGTGATGGTTCAGAGGATGGTTCTGAACCCACCGTTCAAGAACTATATATCCAGAGTGAAAAATAAAAAAGCACTCAGGAAATCGCTTTGGACCCCTCACATCCAAGCCATCTTTTCTTTGAACTTTTGTCGCCTGGTCGGCACTACAGTGCGCTGAACACAAGGACATAATAGGACTTCAGAATAGTGTTCTTCTCTTTGTATGTTTCAGTTTTGCGTCTGTGAACATACAGCTGATGTGACTTGCGAAAAAGTTCCAGTTTTGTCTCATCTGTCCAAAAGACACACTCTCAGAAGCTTCGTGGCTTGTAATTATGCATTTTGGCAAATTCCTGCCATGTTCAGGGAGGTTGGCTACAGTCCTGTGGACCTTAAACTTCTGAATAATATGTGCAACTGTGGTCACAGGAACATCAAGATGCTTGGAGATGGTCTTATAACCATTACATTTACCATGTCTTTGTCTATAATTTTGTTTTTAATCTCCTGAGACAGCTCACTCTTTAGCTTTCTGTGGTCTATATTTATTGTGGTACACACCATGATACCAAACAGCAGAGGGACTACTTTACACCCTTTAAATAGCAAGACTGGCTGATTACAAGTTTGATTACACCTTTGATGCTATATAATATATATATATATTTTTTAGGGTTTCCATCGTTTTTGTCCCGGCCAGTTTAATTAGTTTATTCTTTAAAATGCTCCCATTGAAACACAATTCAAAAGTAGTGTCTGATTTTCATTAATAAAATTACAATACTCTTTTTATTACTTTTGTCCATTTCAAGTTATTTCAGTGACCATTGTGTGGTTTTTCCATTCTTTAACGAAAGAGTAACACGTTTTCTATGTGTGGTTCAAATCTGTCAGTCATTATTTGCCAGAATCTCTACTTATCCTTCTTTCTGTCTTACTCTATCCATATATCCATATATCTGACCATGTCTTTCTCTGGCTTCTAGTCTGTCTGTATCCTAATTATCTGTGTTTGATCAGCAGGCACCATGAGAAATCTGTGGTGGATTGTGTAACATTTGAGGTTGAACAGTCTCATGTTTGCAGAATCCTGCTGCTGATTTGAGCTTCATCATGACTCTCCCACTGGCTGAGCTGAGGCAGAGGATCAGAGGAGGATCTCTTCAGCCCGATGCTGTGCTCCACGCCTACATGGAGAAGGTTCAGTGCTCTCGACACATTTACATTATGACACACACATCCTCAGAACTCTAATGATGATAGCACCAGTGCAGCAAGATGGAATCCTTTTAGTATTATTACTGTAAATAAACCACTACATTGTTGATAATTTTGACCAACATTATTCCAAGTGCCTAGGCCTACATTGTCAGGATTTATTGTATAACCTTGTTACTGTTATACTGTTGCATTCATGAACACGTATGAATAGAGAAATGTGTGATCTGTGTGAGATGTTGATTCTTTAGTTAGAATATGCTTATACAGGTACATTACTGTCAGGAAATGGGGTACGAGGCATAGATACAGCGGTCCAAGTTGTTTTAAAGGAACGATATTTCTTTATTAACAAAACCAGGGAAATTACACAAACAAATATACTTTAATTATAAAACAAACCAAAACACGAATAACGAGCACGGGAAACACGAACTAAACTTACAGACATATACAAGGTTAAATCAACAGATGCAAGACAACGGAACAGAACAAACACAAGTTATTTATAATGAAACTAATAACCAACTCGGTTCAGGTGAGCGCCCATGTTACCTGACCGAGGTGCAAACTGGGAAATGAAGTAAACCAAAACAAACTACAAACACAAAAGACTCAGGGCGCTTTGGCGCCCTCTACGGGTTATCCCTGACATAACCCCCCCCTCAAAGGGCGCAACTCCGGGGTGCCACAGGAGGTCCAGGGCATCCCCCCCCCAGGGTCCAATGTCTGCCCCTCTCACCCAGAGGCTGTTTCCCTTGTCCTGAGGGCATGGCAGTCCAGTGCGTCCCTTGAAGCAGGGCGGCGGAGGCAGAGGAAAGTGCGCTGTCCTCACTGATGCAGGGCGGCAGAGAAAGTGCGCCGTCCTCACTGATGGTGGGTGGCCAAGGCAGAGGATGAGGAAGCTTGTTCTCCTCGGCGCTGCATGCCGGCGGTGGCAGAGGAAACTCGCTGTCCTCCTTGGCGTGATGCAGCGGCAGCAGCTCGCTGTCCTCCTCGCTGCAAGCGGCGGTGAAGGAAGAGGAAGCTCGTTCTCCTCACAGGCGCATGATGGCGGCGGCGGAGGAAGAGGAGGCTCGCTGTCCTCGGCGGTGCGCGAAAAAGAATGAAGGGCGCATTTGTGACCTGCAGGAGCAGGAGGCCACGCTCCATGGGCTGCTAACACAGCTAAGCTTCAGAGAAGGCTCAGACCTGCCCGCTCCTCCGACCTGTGACAGCGACGAAGACAGAGAGCTCTTCTACATGCCGATCAGCGATGACAACGGCGAGCTCTTCTATATGCTGTATAGCATCGACGACGAAGACGAGCTCTGCATCGCTGAGAGCAGCGAGCTTCCTCCGCCGGCATGCAACGATGAGGACAGCGAGCTTCCTCCGCCGCTGTCATGCGCCGTTGAGGATAGCGAGCTTCCTCTTCCTCCGCTGCCACCGTCACGCGCCGCCGAGGATAGCGAGCTTCCTCTTCCTCCGTCGCCGCCGTCACGCGCCGCCGAGGATAGCGAGCTCCCTCTTCCTCCGCCGCCGCCGTCACGTGCCGCCGAGGACAGCGAGCCTCCTCTTCCTCCGCTGCTGTGACGTGCCGCCGAGGACCACAAGCTTCCTCTTCCTCCGCCGCCGCCGTCACGCGCCGCAGAGGACAAAGCGCTTTGGGCCCGCCGGACGTAAGAATCAACCTCTGGGTGAGAGGGGCAGACATTATACCCTGGGCGGGATGCCCGGGACCTCCTGTGGCGCCCCGGAGTTGCGCCCTTTGAGGGAGGGTTATGTCAGGGATAACCCCTAGAGGGCGCCAAAGCGCCCTGTGACTTTGTGTCATAGTTTTTTGTTTTACTTCATTTCCCAGTTGGCACCTCGGTCAGGTGACGTGGGCACTCACCTGAACCGAGTTGATCATTACTTTCTTTATAAATATAGTGTTTTGAGTTTAGTTATTCGTCTTGCATCTGTTGATTTCACCTCGTAAATGTCCACCCAGTTTAGTTTGTGTGTTTCATGTCTTTATTCGTGTTTTGGTTTGTTTTATTATAAAGTTTAATTGTTTATTTCATTTCCCTGTTTTCTTTAATAAATACATAGTTTCCTTGAAACACCTGGCCCTTTGCTTCTATGCCTCGCACCTCCATACATGACAATTACCTTGTGAAAAACGACGAAATTGGCACATTAGATGATCTTCACCGAGCTTATTTACTCGCTCATGGCAAATGACACTTATCACAATAAAAAAATTGTTTAATAGCAGAATCTTCTGCCCTTGTGAAATGTACTGCAAACAAATTATTTAATTTATCACTGAGGAGTCGACCAGCCTCTGGTCCAGCACGGCCATGGACATACCCAAGCCTGAAGGTACCCATCGTCTTGTAATGACTTCCGGTTTGTAATGTCTCTGTTTCAATGCACACATCTACATCTACATCTAGGCATTTGGCAGACGCCCTTATCCAGAGCGACTTACTTTTTTTTTTTTTTATCTCATTATACATCTGAGCAGTTGGGGTTAAGCGCCTTGCTCAAGGGCCCAACAGGGACAACTTGGTGGTAATGGGACTTGAACCAGGGACACCTGCTGCCACGAGTGGATGAACTCATCGAGTGCCTGGGAAAAACCTGCTTTGTATTTACTCTGGATTTAACATAAGGGTACTTGCAAATGGCACTCGTTCCAGAAGCAGGGGAAAAGACCACCTTCAGCACAGAGCATGGTCCCTGACAGTAGTCCCTCACTTTGGGCTACATGGAGCCCCAGACACTCTTTTGTTCACCTTTTCCAGATTCCGAGAGCCCCGACCACGGGATAGAGCTTATCCAACTCAACTCCAGCTTATCTCAAGCCCAGCCCGTCAACTCACCTCGACCGCCCGCTGCTACTGTCTTCGCTCGGAAAATGACTACGCTACCCTCTGTTCGGATAAGCACCGCGCTCCTACAACCCTGCACTATACCTGCACTATTCCTACACAAAAGACTGAGATTGTACAGGAAAAACTATTTTGTAAAGTAAATGTTCTGTGTTATAAGCCATATTCTTAATTAGAAGTGTGTAAAAAATCTAGTGTGTAAACATCTCATATGGTTCTTTGTTTGTCCTACTGTGTTTGATACTGTATCCTCAGCTTGTCTTGTGGCTTGCAGGCTCTGGAGGTAAACAGGAAGTTGAACTGTACCACTTCTGTCCTCATGGAGAGTCTGAAACAAGTAGAAGACATTGAGTCACACAAAGGTGGCCTTCTCTATGGCATTCCCATCAGCATCAAAGAAAATCTGGATTATGAGGTACTGAGGCGGGAAAGACACTTCAAGCAGTCTTAATAATACTCAAAGACAAATACGTTTATATTCCTTTAATTTCTGGGAACTTTGGGAACGAGGATGTAGCATGGCAGGGCCGGATTCTTATGTTGTTCCATCTTCAAGAGTGCTTTTCACTTAAAAAGAAAAAAAATGAAAAAAATCAAAAGAACACATCTAGGCTACTTTAAACTAAACACACATGACAATCGTCCCTTGTTTATCCGCTTTCTGCAGCCAATCGACATTTTCTACATCTACATCTAGGCATTTGGCAGACGCCCTGATCCAGAGCGACTTACATTTTTATCTCATTATACATCTGAGCAGTTGGGGTTAAGGGCCTCGCTCAAGGGCCCAACAGGGACAACTTGGTGGTAGTGGGACTTGAACCTGGGACCTTCCGAACCGTAGTTCTGCAGCCAATCGACATTTCATCATTTGACAGGCTTAAAACTGGCATTAATGTTACACACAAAACGTGTCACTTTTATATGCGCTGTAGATATTTGTTTGATTTAAATTAATGTTAGTGATATTATATATATAAAACTGTAATTAGAGAAATTCATAAACATGCATATAAAATATGACATGATTTACTTTAAGAAAAATTACTTTTACCAGGGAACTTGTGTGCATGTATTTATTTAATAGTAGAAAGCTTTTAGATATTTTTCTGTAAAACATGGAGTGCTGCAGTGCAATAAATACCAGTACACATACAGTACAGTTCAGTACTGTGCAAATGTCATAGTCAGCATATTATTGTAGTATTCATGTTGTTATATATATTTATCATGTCTACATTATGATGTACACAATGATTTACTATTTCCAAACATTATTAAAAAATGAATAAATAAATATCTGTACAGATATATAAGTATATAAAATTTATAAGTAAATAAAAAAAAAATAATTTAATAATAAAAATAATAAATAAGTAAAATACAGAAGAATATTTGCATGTATGTAAATAAACCAACATATTACATAAGAGATCATTTTTCATTTTGAAAAAAAAAATAATGGCATGAAAATAAAAAGGAGCGAGGAGAAGCGTGACAAAGTTAGCAGAAGAACTCATATTCTCCAGCGTTCTCAATAAAACAGCTGTTTTACTTACAGTACTATGCAAACGTGTTGGGCACAAAAAAAAATGCTATAAGGAAAGATGCTTTTGAGAACATTTCTACATGAATAAACTATAAAAAGCAATAAAATAAAAACGGCCAATATTTGGTGTGAAAATAATATTTAGTGTTCTATACAGATGTGTGCAGTTTTATAATTCAAACAGCTGAATGTTTAATGATCTTGCTGAAGAATATATCCGAGTTCCTCTGGTAAAACTTAATCCATCCTTTTCTCATGCAAAACCCAGGAGCCCATGTTAGTTTTTTTTTTTTAAAAACTGGTCTGTCAGGTAATATGTTGCTTTCTTTACAAATATTATACAGTATCTATATTGTATACAATTACACAAGAAATCTATACAATTTCTTTACAAATATAATATGCAAATATTATTCTATAATGTTATTAAAAAAAATACTGAATGGTTTTGTACATATTAAAGATAAACATGTATAACAACATTTTGTACTCGAGATATTACGGTGCCTATGACTTTTGCACAGTACTGTGTATTAACAGCATTAACATTCTAGTGAATGTTTAATCTTTTCTCTAATGTTCCAGCTGTCTAAGTTTACTTCGTCTGTGTGTGTATGTGTGCGCAACATTAGTTTCTGTTTGTTTGTTCAGGGCTATGACTCCACCTGTGGTGTGTTGGCTAAGCTGGATGATCCTGTAGTTAAGGACAGTGTGGTGGTGTCAGTACTGAAGAAGCAAGGTGCAATCCCGTTCATCAAAACCAACGTTCCACAGAGTCTCCTCAGGTCAGAAACACTCTACGTTTAAATTTAGGCATTTGGCAGAGGGGCTTTAACTTGCATTTTTATCTCATTATACATCTAAGCAGTTGAGGGTTAAGGGCCTCGCTCAAGGGCCCAACATGGACAACTTGGTGGTCGTGGGATTTGAACCTGGGATCTTCTGAACCGTAGTCCAATGCCATAACCACATGTATGTTGTATACATACTTGTGTACTATTGAAATTGGATACAATTTCTTCCAAAAACAAACTTTATTTTGCTCCTTAGAATTTAATTTAGTCCTTCAAAGTACTTGCTACGAATCACAAAGGTCAGTTGAAATGACACAGAACTCACGAAGAACATGACCATTGGTTCCCTGCTACTGAATCATCCAGGCTAAAACAACGAATCGGCCTGCATGTCCTTGCAGTTGCATGTATGTCTGTGTTATTTATGTAGAGTTAGTACAGTACCTGTCATTTACGGGTAAAGAGTTTGTAGAAATAGTTAAAAGGTTAAAGCTAATAATAAGCTGATCAGTTTTAATGTAATCAGTGATATTATTATGTCAGGTTGAAGCTCACGTACTACATGTCTGCGTGTCTGTACTCTCGGTAGCTCTGTAACTATCTCCCTAACTTATTAATAAAAATAAAAAACATCTAATTCTTTAAGGTTGGGTATCTTATGCTTGTTTATGCCAACTTGTACTCTTTTCAGCCTCAGCTAAACACGCCCTGTTCGGTAATCAGAGAATGAATTACAGATGTGAAAAAGTAGATTGGATAAAGATCCAGATAAAGTTTTCTCTTAAAACGTTAAAAAGGTCACGTTTTTGGGTGGCTGGAACACATTTTCTGCATCTATGGGAAAATGCATTTCACAATATGAAATTTCACCTTAGGGACTCGCCTCTGGAGCAAATTAAGTTCATATATTCAGGTAGCACTAAACTGCAAAAGAGTTTATTAAATTCTGTCCAGACAGTTTTGCATGTTCAAATTGTTATTATAGATATTTTCATAGCGATTGTGGCAATGTTATATAACACACGGCTCTTAGTTCGGGTATTTTGCATCCCTCACTTCATCTCATCTTTGTACTCATGTACTGTATCTTGTATTGTTTTTACCTGTAGCTATGAATGTAGTAACCCCATATACGGAAAAACACTGAACCCGTGCAAGCTCTCGAAGACGCCTGGCGGCTCTTCAGGAGGTGAAGGTGCTCTAATTGCTTCAGGAGGATCTATTCTGGGTCTGGGAACCGACATCGGAGGAAGCATTCGCATTCCTGCGGCGTTCTGTGGCATCTGCGGATTAAAACCCACATACAACAGGATAAGGTGTTTTTATATTAGAATTAAAATTGTATTTGTTGTGTATTCAACCATTCAGATTTTTATATATATATATAAATGTAAAAATGATATGTAATATGCGAAATAAAAGGGTATAAGCGTGTACTTATGACTGTATGAATGAAATAAAATTATGCTGAAAAATGATGTAAATGATGTACTGGTAATCAGTTAACACACATGCAGAGATTACTTCTAGATATTTTGCCTGTGTTTACATAAGATTTCAATCTCCTTATTGTACTTTTTATACTTAGTGCACCATTGAATCAGAGTAAATAGTTCATACTTTTGCACATTTATCTCTTTCTTAGTGAATTAATAATGAATTAATGATTTGTTATTAATAATATGTTAATAGAAGCAATTATATAGACAAAGGATGGAGCTGGTGTGCTGCTGAGAATCCATGTCTTAAGAATTTAAAATTTTTCCATCTTTTACGTAATCAAATATAGTACATGAGCCAGATATAGGCGTAGTGTAAATGTCCATTAAAGCATAAATGTAAACTTTTTCCTAGCATGATCCATAGGGCATATGATTCAGGAGTCAAAATTTGCCGTGCGAATTGCTCTTTGTTGTTCGAATTTTGAATGAAAAATCTATTCTTGTTTCCAGCATACTTTACTTTATTTCCAGTGCATAGTTAAGAAGAAGGCGGGGAATCCCAGTAAACAAATAGCCAGTAAATATAGACCAGATACAGATATAGAGAGATTTGTGGTCTTTGTACAGTCTGATTTATCTATCTATTTATTTATTTTTGTGGTTGACAAGGGCTACTTTTTTGTTTTCTAGCAAATATAATAAAGTAGTGTTATAAAGTCATAAATCTCTATTAATTGTTGTACAATTATGGTAATGCAAGCAGTATTTAATAACTCTATCATAATATAGGTGTTTTTTTCTTCTTGTTTACCTTCTAGCGTTAAGGGACTCAACTCGACTGTTAAAGGCGGGAAAGCGGGTAAAGAAAGCACATGTCCAACAAATCAGCATTTTCAGACAGCTGTCTAAAGTAACTGACAAATGCCGTAACCTTGGAATAATTGTGCTTGTTTCCAGTCCTGTCGGCTATCGGTCCCATGGCCCGTGATGTAGACAGTCTGGCTCTGTGTATGAGAGCTTTACTCTGTACAGACATGTTCACTCTGGATCCTACAGTTCCTCCAATACCCTTCAACCAGCAGGTATGTAACAAAGTCATTTTCAGTGCAGCGGTGTTGTGTCAACTTCCTTGGTAATTAATCGTATTTCTTTTTAAACAGGTGTACGAGAGCTCGGAGCCCCTGAGGATCGGTTACTATGAGAACGATGGGTACTGTCAGCCATCTCCAAGCATGAGCAGAGCTCTTTGGGAGACCAAAGAGCTCCTGGAGAAAGCAGGACACACGGTATCAGTGCTCGTGCCACATGTGTACCCATTATATTGGAGCCAGAAGCCAAGTATGTTTGTGGGTGGGTGTGTGTGTGTAAACAATGGGGCTTCAGGAACAAATCATTATTAGAATCCAAAGCAGGATTAGAATCCAAATCGAAAGCTGATTACAGATAATACTATAATGCAAGGCAAACCAATAATAAATGAAAAAAGAATTACGTTGTAAATAAAAATAAAATCCTGTGAATGCCCTAAAAGCATTCATAACAGCAAGCTTAACCTTTTAACCTTTTGAAACATGTCTTACAATCTGTAATCACTGGCCAGGCGATTACCCATTTACATATTCTATAACGGAACAGGACTTGCACTTCTAATCGGCGTACCGAGCATAAAATAAGGAAAAGGTCCAATCAAATGTAGGCATTAGGCCTGGAAGTCAACATTATTGTAGTTCCTGCTATTTGGGTGTGTCCTATACTTTTGGAAACACACAAACAACAGCAACGAATAGCCACATAAGCTAACAGAAGAACGAAAAGGGAAATCATGAAAACGAATAGAATTTCACGGCCATATATCCACCAGGAACCTAGCCAGGCACCTAGTCCATCACTGTTAACTTGATCAATATGTATGACACGATCACGTAACTCCTCTAAGTCTTTAATATACTGAGTTAGGTTTAAGGTAGGATCAAGAATGTCCGTACAACATTCCGGGCCTACAACTGCACAGGTAAGATGTAGTCTAAGGCAACTCGATTTTGCAAAATCATCATGCGATGTGATTGTAGTGTAGTAGATATCACACCTAGGGCTTGGGCAGTGTCATTAGCCAATTTCTCAACTTCATGAGATAAGATACGGATCTGATCCAAACTAACCATAATACCATAATTAGGAATAAGAGCACCGAGTGATTTTTGCAGAAAGTTTGCCTACATGTGAAATATTCAACACATAGACAAGGGTCATTAGCTGCGAATGATATAACCTTAAAAGGACCATTCTTCTTATAAGAGCGTGTGTGAAGTTGATAACTCACTGGGCATTTCTGTTCATTACCACTAAATGTAAATATAGCATCAACTTCAGAATAGAAAGCATTGTCCGACAGCAGCTTTTCTGTCACAATAATAGGAATTTCAGATTGGTTGATTGGGTCGCCAAAGGACTGATATCCCTGCTTAGTTGGTAAGAGTGTTAAGGTACCATTGTCATGAAGGTTAGCATTTGGGGGTACCTTTTGAACCTCTCTATGGCAGTGTGCACTTTTCCGTTCTTATACCAAATGCATTCGGCTTCCTCGCAATTTACTGGTCCACAAGAACTAGGAACATCTAAATTAATTTCTGAGCGATCTGTAGGTAGCCGGTGTATTAAAATAACATGCGGCGGAGTGGAATTAGGTTTACTTGTAATTTGGTCCTTGTGTCGAGGTCTCATGGCCGGGAGAAGATAGATTAAGGAACATCGGCCATTGAATCTCGCAGGTAATTCGCTATATGCAGTACTTCCACACAACCAGTAAGTACCAGAAGGAGCTGGAACACGACAGAATTTATTAATCGAAAGCCAATTAACCCACGGACCAGGTTCAGAAACACAGTCGAGTATAGAATGAGCTGTAAATTTAGTTTGAACCTGCGAAATGTGTGAGACATCTTTTAGAGGAACTTTGTTGAGTTCGATGATAAAATTGCACAATGCCTCAGAGATTTCACCCATAAAGGGAGCGTCCCTCACATGATTTTCAACACACCATGGAAATGTAGTCAAGGTAATGACGTCAGTTACACGATGAGAGGGAAGATAAGTCTGATTACAGACTTCCACCCCTAGAGAGCAACATTGAGTAGCGACTGCTTGAGTTACATTATGACCAGTAGTTATGTTAAAAGCTGATACATTAATATGAAACGGCATGTCCTGATGAGGAATGCAGACTTCACAGCCTGGGTACAGTGTGTTCTGAGTTAATGTGCACAAAGCATGAAAAGTGTTTCTCTTATCAAAATCAGCACCTGACACATTTACCAGACAGTGTAATATCATCAGAAAGGCGAATCTGAGTGAAAGTGGCCCAGATGTCAATTTCCCCATTGTACAATTTGAGGATTTCCCACCACGTATTAATATTACCAACAGCTACGCTCCCTGCATTGAAATCAATACTATTAGCATACCACGGATAACTGATGTATGTCAGTTTTTGTTGATACTTATTAAAGAACACTCTGACCTTGATTTTAGGATACAACTGATATGTTCTTACTTTTTGGCACTGTAATGCAGGACATGAATGAACAGTTATGGCATATGCTGAACAAGTAATGGCCTTTACATGTCTCCCCCAGACTATAGGGGAAGGTAATCTTCTGAAATTCTTAATAAAATAACCCCGAGCTCCAGTTGCAGCATAGGTGTGATTGTATAATGTGAAACCAGTGATTGTAACTATTTTATGATCACAATTTTGAGAAAGTCTATGTATATAATCAACATTAGCTTCTTGAGATGTCGTGGTGATGACAGCGAGGATAGCTGGATCTTGTTTCAGCATGGCACGAATAGATGTCGAAGGACGCTGAGGCATGCTGTGTGGCCAGCTAGGAGAAAGCGGGAACCCGATGTACCCTGCAGCACACTCGTGGCTATCTCTTATCAGCTTCTCCAACTTTAGAAATGCCTCACTTGGTTGTTCCTGCAAAAAACACACACACACACACACACAAGACTCTTTTTCCCTCTCTCTCTCTGGCTTATTTAAATCCTCTGAATCCTGTGTTTTTCCCCATGTTAAGTTTTTTTTTTTTTTTTTAGATAGACAACGTTTCAGGATCCAACCTGTGACCACTGTAAAGGGTGACCATCTTTCCCTTCCTAACTTGGGTCCTGTCCACTAAGAGAAGTAGGGAGCGCTAACCGCATATTGGGGAAAAGGGAATCTTCACTTCAAGTTTAACCTCCGCGGCCTAAACGCCATCGGATCCTCTCAGAGCTCTTCTCCCAGAGCCACCCAAACTGACCCTATTTAGGAGGTAACACCACTTTACAGTGTGAAGCATGAGTCCAGGTCTTACGTCCCTGACATAAAACTGCTGAATCGGTTACCAAAAGAACTTGGAAAGGTCCTTTCCATTTCGCCATTTTTGATTATCACCCACTGTCCTGGTACAATGGCATGACCTCCCTTTTCAGGTGAGGTCCATGCCTCCAAAACACGCTGTTGAGCAGCACTGACTGCATCAGTGAGCTCTTCACAATACTTCAACAGCGCATCTGAGGTCAGATGAACATCTGCCTGTCTCAAATCAAGTGAGCCTGGCAATGCCATGGGTCGACCAGTTATGATCTCATATGGGCTGAGACAAATCCCCCTTGTAGGAGATGACCGAATGCTGCACAAAACAGCTGGCAATGCATCTACCCATGACACTCCACTCTGATGGAGCTTGGACAATCGTAGCTTTAGTGTCTGGTTTTGACGTTCAACCTGCCCAGAAGCCTGGGGCCTATAAGGGCAGTGAAGCTTCCACTGAACATTCAACAACTTCATGACTTCCTGCACAACCTGTCCAGTGAAATGAGTTCCACGATCTGAATGAATGCATTCAGCAATTCCCCAGCGAGGGAAGAAGTCCTTGACGAGTGATTTTGCAGTGTGCAAAGCGGTGCCTGTTTTAGTTGGGTAGGCTTCAACCCAGCGATAAAATTGGTCAACCACCACCAACACATCCCGTTTACCTTGACACGGAGGAAGGGTGATGTAGTCGACCTGCAGGTGTTTGAATGGACCTGCTGGCGCTGGGGTGTGGGCTGCAGGAGTTGGTACTCCAGCTGCACTGTTGTTAGCCTGACACAGAACACAGCGCTTTACAACATCAGATGCATGTGCGCGGAACTTTGAGTTCCACCACGTAGAAGAAAATCTGTGAACCATTGTCTGAACACCCACATGTCCTAAACTGTGAATTTGTTGGGCCAAGTATGGCAGCAAGGACTCAGGGGCAACATATTTACCTCCCTTTGTCCAAGCACCAGCAGGGTCTAGGCTTGCCCCCTTATCAACCCAGGACCACACTTCTAGTGCAGGAGCATTAGCATACATGTCCATCAGGGAAGATCGAAGTTGTTGTGACTCAATCTTCACATCACCAGAGGTTGAGGTTTAGATTGTGGCTGAACATCCTGTAGCCAGAACACATGCATTAGTCAGGGCAACAAGCTCTGCAACTTGTGCAGAGAGATGATCAGAAAGACGACCCTGAGCTATAACAGCATGTAATGAGCACACAGCCCATCCAGCCCGTCTGCATCCGTTCAGCACCTGGGCTGGACCATCAGTGAACAAAACCATGTCTGGGTTTTCCAGAGGAATTTCAGAGACCTTTGAAGGTGGTGAGTGTGAAAGCATCACACAATCATGATCACCCCACGCGCCCTCATCTAAGGGATCAGACATTGCAGCCATCATTAACGAGGAGGGGTTGGTGATCTTTGCCCTTTTCAGGGCGATGTTAGGAGCTGTGAGAGCATTGAGCCAGTTGCTCCATCTTTGAGCAGTTACCGTGATCACACAAGCTGAGGACAACAAAGAGAGAACAGCATGAGGACAATGTACAGTGAGATGTTGCGTCAACACTATCAGAGCACAGGCAGTAACAGCTAAAAATGAACAGCGCGAAGGCATGGACCAAAACCGCTAGCATTCATGTCCAACTTAGCTGAATAATACTGAACTGGGTGCAGTTGGCCACCATGATCCTGCCTCAAACACGCAGTCATGAACCCTGCATGCTCGTGCACATACTGGGTGAACGGCAGCTCAGGTTGCGCAAAACCTAAAGCGGGTGCAGATGTAAGAGCAGCTTTAAGGTCTGTGAATGCGGTTTCAGCTGTCTCAGAAAACTGAATACTGTCTGTCTCATTAGGAGATCCTTTCAACAAATCATACAGAGGCTGAGCTATTCGGGCATAATCCTCAATCCATGGGCGACAGTAATTACACATACCCAGGAATGAGCGGAGCCCTTTCACTGTTGATGGAGCAGTGAACATACGTACTGCAGCAACCCGATTAGGAAGGATGGATCTCTATCCTGCTGTTACTGATTGTCCTAGAAATTGAACAGAAGTGGTGGCTAGTTGAGCTTTGGCAATGTTAGCTTTATGACCATGTGCACTGAGGTGAGATAGAAGCGCTAGTAACTCTCTGTGATGCACTTCATGATTAGGTGAGGCCGTCACCTCGTCTGTGGAGCTCAAACCATTCCCACCATACAACATAAACACCTGGGCATAGCGCTGAGTGTATTCAAGGACAGACTCATTTTTTGCCTGCTGACAATCCACAACTTTACGCCAGCATTCATTACAGTCCACAAAATCCCGAATAATCATAAGAAGGTCATCAGAACACTTTTGCACAGCTTTTGCCGAAGTAAGCTTCTGCTTGTCCTCACAAGACTGATAAGCTCTTAACTTATCTACTTCTGAGGGCAGGAAAATCTGGGAACATATGGCAATCACATCCAGAGGGTGGAAATTATACAACTGAATTTTACGCTGCATCTGCGTTAAGAAAAGGCCCATCTCTCTCGAATGTTTAAAGTCTTTTGCCATACGATCGACTTCAGCAGGACTCCACGGCTTGTATGTGATTGTTACTTTTGAGTCTTCATCTTTTTTAGAGCGAGACTCTCTCACAGCCATCGGAGCCACGCCGATGAGTGCTGGATCTAAGACAGGGTCAGAATCCTCAACCTCAATCCACACCTTTCCAGAGCAGAAAAACATTGCTCTCTAGTCCATTTATCCAACATCTGCCCCAATTCCTTCTCAAAACAGGAATCATCAGCATAGGGCAGGGATTCACAAACTAGTGAGGACCGCCGTCCGTCACACTTAGGATCCCGAAAACACGTTGCCATATTGTCGAACAATATTAAGACTAACTCATTCAGTACTGAGAAAACTACACGTTAGACTTTTACTGATTTCTCCACAATCATCTAGCAGCAAGGATTTTTTACAGGATGGAACTCACCCGTGCTGTCATGCACAGGACCTCCAGGGACTAGAGTCAGAACTCAGGCAGATGATGATGTAGTCGTCACGTCACAGTCGTCAGACGGAGCCCATCACTGTCCCACCGGAGTCGCCAGGATTGTTGTAAATAAAAATAAAATGTTCTGGAAATGACCAGGGCATTAGATGACCATGGAATCAGGAGACTCAGAGCCAGAGTTCAGCTGGAGAAGATAGTTTAATTTGCTTGCAAGCGTCACTCAGTCAGCCTGGGCAATGAAATCCAAACATAAATGGCAAAACACCCATTTTATACTAAGATGTAAACATCGACCCAAGGCCAAGAAATGGAAAAACAATGGTAGAAAAATACAATCAAGGTTAAAAACATCATGTGAGAACTAAGTAAACAAGGACCCTTATAAAGATCACGCTGACATAAATCCATTCTTAATGATTGTACCATATTCTTATAAAAGATTAAGGAAAATTAGAAATAAATCCCTCAACAGTATACTATGAAACTTCAGGAACAGGAAACAAAAAAAAAACTACAGAGGCGGGAAGCTAAGAAACTACAGATAGAGGAAATTAAAAACAATGGAGACAAGAAACTACAGATGCATGAAACTAATTAAGTATAGATACATGAAACTAATTAACTACAGAGGCATGAAACTAACTACAGAGACAGGAAGCTAATTAACTACAGAGACAGGAAGCTAATTAACTGCAGAGACAGGAAACTAACTACAGGGACAGGAAACTAATTAACTACAGAGACGGGAAGCTAACTAACTACAGAGACGGGAAGCTAACTAACTACAGACACGGAAAACTAACTAACTACAGAGACGGGAAGCTAACTAACTACAGAGACGGGAAGCTAACTAACTACAGAGACGGGAAGCTAACTAACTACAGAGACGGGAAGCTAACTAACTACAGAGACGGGAGGCTAACTAACTACAGAGACGGGAAGCTAACTAACTACAGAGACGGGAAGCTAACTAACTACAGAGACGGGAAGCTAATTAACTTCAGAGACGGGAAACTAACTAACTACAGAGACGGGAAACTAATTAACTACAGAGACGGGAAACTAACTAACTACAGAGACGGGAAACTAACTAACTACAGAGACGGGAAACTAACTAACTACAGAGACGGGAAACTAACTAACTACAGAGACGGGAAACTAATTAACTACAGAGACAGGAAACTAATTAACTACAGAGACAGGAAACTAACTAATTACAGAGACAGGAATCTAACTAACTACAGAGACAGGAAACTAACTAACTACAGAGGCTGGAAACTAACTAACTACAGAGGCTGGAAACTAACTAACTACAGAGGCTGGAAACTAACTAACTACAGAGGCAGGAAACTAACTAACTACAGAGGCTGGAAACTAACTAACTACAGAGGCTGGAAACTAATTAACTACAGAGGCTGGAAACTAACTAACTACAGAGACAGGAAACTAATTAACTACAGAGGCAGGAAACTAACTAACTACAGAGGCATGAAACTAACTAACTACAGAGACAGGAAACTAACTAACTACAGAGACAGGAAACTAATTAACTACAGAGACAGGAAACTAACTAACTACAGAGACAGGAAACTAATTAACTACAGAGACAGGAAACTAACTAATTACAGAGACAGGAAGCTAATGTGGTGGAAATTCTGTAAATATTATAAAGACAAGCAATTCATACACTGGGTAAGAGCAAAGTCACAAAGGTTTTATTTTATACTTCTGCAGAAGGACCAGTCTCGCACAGCAAACAATTGCAGCATGGAGAAAGGTGATCTCTTTCTCTCAGCCGTCCCATTTCATACACAAACATCTCTGCTAACATAATTAACGCCCCGTACATGAAGTTCCTACATTCAAACTCACAACTCTTTATCTGACCCAGACCAGTTGTCCATACCTTATCATTTATTCAGGGACAATTACAATCAGGTTGTTTCTGTACTATTCTCAGCCTTGTGTTTCTAAGCTTCAGCAAGTTTAAAGCGTCTATAGTCTACGTGGCAAAATTACAAATTAATACATAATTAAAATGTGATATTTCCATTACACTAATTAACTACAGAGGCATGAAACTAACTATATACAGAGACAGGAAACTAATTAACTACAGTGGAAACTAACTATCTACAGAGACAGGAAACTAATTAACTCCAGAGACAGGATACTAACTACAGAGACGGGTAGCTAAGAAACTACAAAGATGGGAATGCAAGAAACTACATCAACAGAAAACTAATTAACTACAGTGTCAGGCATCTAATTAACTACGGAGAAAGAAACTAACTACAGAGATAGAAAAAAATTAACTACAGAGACAGGAAGCTAAGAAACTTTACATAGGTGGGAAACTAATTAACTAATTAATTCAAGCCTTGAGAAGGCCCTAAAGGCATTCATAACTGCACGCTTAACCTTTTAAATGATGTCTTAACTGTAACCAATGGCCAAGCGATTGCCCAATTTACATATTCCAAAATGAAATAGGACTTTTTAGGTCACATTTTATGTAGGCGTTTGGCCTACAAGTAGAAGTCAGTATTATTGTGTTTTTTGCTCTTTGAGTGTGTTTTATGCTTTTATACACACAACAACAATGAACAGCCCCATAAGCTAACAGAAGGGTGACCAGAAAAACCATAAAACCTAATAGGATTTTACAGCCATATATCCACCAGGAACATAGCCAAGCCCATGGCCCATGACCATTAACTTGATCAACATGAGCAGTGTCATTGGCCAATTTCTCAACTTCATGGGATAATATACAGATCTGATCCAAAATAACCAGAACACCGTAATTAGGAGTAAGAGCACCTAGAGATCTACTCCAGAAAGTCTGGCTGCATGTGAAATATTCAACACACCATGGAAATGTAGTCAGTTACACTAAACGAGAGAAGATGAGTCTGATTACGGACTTTCATCCCTGCTGAACACTGAGTGGTATCTGCTTGAATGACATCATGACAAGTAGTATCACTGATGTATAATGGGATACAGCGGAACCTCGTATTGCGAGTAACGCGGTTTGCGAGTGTTCCACAAAAACGTGCAGAAATTTTCCACATTTCTAACGACAGCGATAGAAAACTGGTCAGGCAGGAAACTGGGGTGATGGGACATGGGACCTTTGAGACAGGACAGTACAGAAACATGAGAATAGGCATCTACAAAGAGGTATCATTAGAATTGTTGTGGATTTAACCAACACACTCATGGGAAATCTGTCATTTCTGTGGTTATACTTTGTGTGTGTTGTGTGTGTGATTTCCTGCGTCTCCCTCTTCTGCTCTCTTGCACACAGTTGATTCCATTTAACCCTCCGCGGTTATTCACTGCCTTCAATGAGTACATTGTGAGAGGGGTCCTCGCAGACACAGGCTCCACACTCCTACAGCACTTGTGAGTCAATCCATAGATTGTAAAATATTGGTGTTGTATTTACCTTACACGATCCTGTAAGCTGTGCTGTGCTTTCAGTAAGGAAGGCCCAGTCGATCCATATCTGAAGAAGCAGGTGGCAAATCTTAGGCTTCCGGTGTTTGTGAAGAAGATGATGTCGCTGCTCCTCAGACCTTTTGTGAGTTTAGTGCACTGATTTAAGTAAAAGAAATGTAGTAAAAGTAGTTATTGTTAATTTAGTAGCAGCTAATCTGGCAGCTAGACTAAAATATATGTTGTGCGTGTGTCTGAAAAATGTGATCTTTTTTTTTTTCTTTTTTTTTTGTCGTTCTGCTTAGTATCCACGCATTGCTGCAAATGTCAGCGCCACCTGTGGAGTCAGGTAAAATCCCTTTTAAAATGAAACTGGAGACCAGACCGGTCTGATGCCGATATCTGAGGAAAGAACTATTTAGATTTTTTGATTTTATTCTAGGTTTGCATGCAAAGAGAATTCATTGTATTAGAATTTATTAGAAGAAGCTGCAAGTCAAAGCTCCACTTTTTATTGTTCAGAACAATAATATCCCAGTGTTTCACTAGTGCTTGGATACCGTTAAAGTAAAAGTTTTTCTCCGTACGCTGGCCTCCAAGGAACTCCTTTAATGGCCTTAACATGTGAAAACGGCTTGGAAGTGAGGTCTGGACGGTACGGGGGACGTGGCAATAACTCCCAGCCGAATCTCCTGTTGTTCGTTAATGGTTGTGTGTACACCTCCACAAGCCGCGACTTTAAGCATCGGGCTTTTCATTCACTGAACGTTCACGGGAACGACTGCCTCAAGCCACCATGGCTGGGATTGCGGTTCACAAACTCATGGCCTTCTGCACCGTTCAAATATTTTACTGTGGCTCAGAGCCTTTTCATCGTACTGTGCTTGAAGCTTTTACACCTTCATCCACCCGAAATTTCATCACAATTCCTGGTTTGACTTGACCTTTTATATATTTTCAAATCTTAATTTTTTAAACATCGAATGGATATCGATATCAGCTACGAGTGTGTGGTATCGTGCCATTGCTTAGGATCAAACTCTATAGGTGTATAAAATGTGGTAAACCTTTGCCTACACACACACACACACACACACACACTATAATACTGAATATTATACTGGTGGATCAAACCCATGGTGAAAAGTTGACACCTAGTTGCATTTGTGTTTCCTAAAATCTAAAATCATGCCTAATTATCAAACATGGCAAACAGAAATGCTTTAAGCCATGCCATTTTGTTGATTTTTTTTAAAAAATTTTTTATTATAAGCATGGCCTACAGCAGTAAAGCTAAATTATTTCAATGCATCAGATACAAACCCTTTCAAATGTTTCAAATAGGTTAATCAGCACACACGGCTATTATTGAGAATCTGCACGCACTTACTGTACAGTCTGGGCAGAAACAGGTCACACGACCGTTTAACAGCTAATAAGATGTTTGTCAGAACCTTATTTTTCATGGATAATAGATAGCTTGTTTATTTGTTTGTAACCAGCCGTCCCTGAGTGTTCATCACTTAGTGTTGTCCTTTTTTCCCTTCACAGCAGTGTAAAAGAACTGTGGGAGCAGCACAAAGAAATCAACGTGTGTATTTTAATTTTGCATGAGCATACCCGTTTCTGATCACTGTGCAACATACAAGAATTCTACCAGAACATACAAGAAATACAGTTTTTTTTTTTTTTGCACTAGTGAAAAAAATGAAATGATTAGATATTATTTTAAACATTAAAGTCTGTAGTTCATGTGCGTAGGATTATATCCATGAGACGTTAGATGAGTGGAGGAAACTTGAGCTGGATGTTCTGCTCTGCCCCATGCTCGGACCGGCCTACAACTTCAACTACGCCGGACAACTCAATAGTAATATCCTGTTTTCTACTCACGAGCGGTGACAGTACTGTAACTCTGTCTGTCATACAGATGTTATTCTTGTTGACTGCATACCGGGTCGTGTGGTGAATGCGATGAGAATGCTGATGTGTCTGTGTTCAGGTGCTTTGACTTACACCTCTCTGTACAACATGCTCAACTTCCCTGTCGGAGTCGTTCCTGTGACCGAGGTCACGGCTGAGGATGAAGATCAACTGCAAGACTTCAGAGGGAACTTTGGAGACCTTTTTGACAAGACCTTTGTCAAGGTGAAGATGCCCAGACAGTTTGTTTTACCTGTGCTGTGGTGAACTCTGAATGCTCATCCATATAAAGAGCTTTAAACATTTCCGCTGAGTAGTTACCAAAAAAAAAAAAAAAAAACACGCATTTTATAGATCTCTGCCATGTCATGTTTAAAAGTGAAGTTAGCTGAAGTAATTTCATTCTCAGCACAGAAACTGAGAATTATTCAGCCTGTCACATGAGTAATTAGTTTTTTTTGTTGTTGTTGTTGTTGTTTTTTTGTTGGAAATTTAGGCATAAAGCACTTAAAGCAAAATGTTATAATGTAGGTAAATTGTGGGAGTGTCTTTATCCAATTCAATGCATTATGTTTAATTTTACAGCCAGTGCTGCGAAATGCAGTTAAATGTTGAATTTTATCCAGTACTTTTTCTTCAGGAAGAAGAAGAGAAAAAAAAACAACACCACATGCTAAATGTTGTGTACATGCAGCATGGTACTATGGAACACTTGACAGGATTTTGTCAAAAATATGTTATACACATGGTATTATGTAATATAACGGTAATATTTATATACTACTGTATAGTACAGTTATATAGTACAGTATGTTTACATTAATTAAATACCATACTGTATGTTGAAAGTCTATCCACTTGAAACTCGTACAGACAGTATGTACAAACATAATGTATAACGTTGGTAGCCACTGTGATAGGCAAAAAGCATCGTAAGACCATAAGAGTACCATGGTGGGTACTGTGGGACGTCCACCACCATGGTACTCTATAAAGTCTTACGGTGCCTACTGTGGTAATATGGTAAGTACCATGGCTAGACTATATGGGATTGAATAAGTAATAGTGTCGGAGTTAATCACTGTGTGTGTGTGTGTGTGCGTGCGTGTGTGTGTTACAGGCAGTACGCGGTGGTGTGGGTCTGCCGGTAGCAGTGCAGTGTGTGGCTCTGCCCTGGCAGGAAGAGGTGTGTTTACGCTTAATGAGAGAAGTGGAAGAGCTCTGCGCCAAGAACAAGAACAATTCCTTCAAAACACACAACTAAACGCGCACACATACAGGATTATGAGCATAATTCGTTCCGGAAGGGGGCTCGTGTTCCAAAACACTTGTAAACCAAATCATCATTTCCCATAAGAAATAATGAAAACTCAAATTATTCGGTCCACAGCCCCCAAAAATAAATACATTAAAATAATTAATACAATCTATAAAATGAAAATAAAACAAATTAATCTGCACTTTACCTGCACTTAACTTTACAAATAAATCCTGAGAGATAAGTGGAAGGTGAGAGAGTGACGCTCGGTGTCAAAATAAGAGGCGCATGCGTGATACATGATACTCGGCGCTCGTAAACGAATACTTGCTTGGTTTCCGATTAAGAATTTGTTAAAAGTCTTTGCTCTGTTTGCACTTTTAAACCATGTTACTCGCAATCCGAGGTTCCACTGTATTTCAAATATACTGTGGATTAGCTTTGAACAGAATACACTGATGCTACACTGCTAACTACTGAAGTTACTGACGTCTAAACCTACATACCAGTTTAACACTGTGTACTCTATTAAAGGTGAATCTTGTTTTAAACTGCTGTGTTTCTGTGGTTTCTGACTCTGTGTTACACTTTTACTTGTCTATCATTGAGTTAAATAGTCATCACTCGTTCACCTTAAGAACATTTACACATTTACACACGAAGAACATTTTTTGTTTTAAAAAACTAACAAACATTTTTTAGTCTATGTATTATTTGGCTAAGATTTATCTACAGCTGAGGAATGTTTCTCAAAGTGTGGTCTGCAGGTGGGCTGTGAAAGATTGTTTACAATAAATAGCCTAACAAAAGTCTACACTTTAATTTGATAATTAAGTTTGAAATTTATTTGAAATATTTATGATTAATATTTACATTGCATTACAAAAAGATTAGAACTAATGAAACAAAGCTAAAGGATTTTATTCCCTTTTTTCCCCCCCTGACACATTTCTTCCCCAATTAAAGTTCAGCCAGAATAAGATGAAACCATAGTTTTAAAGAATCCTATGGACTTTTAGTTATTTTAATTACAGAAAATTTCAGTTATTTCAAACAGAAACTAACTGCTGATGCTGTGAGACATTGAAGGACATGTTATGATTTGAGGAATCCGTTGAAAAAATATTATTATTATTATTATTAATAATAATCATCATCATCATCATAATCCTAATAAAAGAGTGGTAATGACCAACACTACAGAACACAAAACAGATGCAAGACGAGAAACTGAACTTAATCAGGCACAACCAATTAGCAACTTTGGTTCAGATGAGTGGTCCCATCACCGGACCGACAGAGGTGCACTATGGGAAACCGAGTCCATAAACTAAAATGTCTTTGGCGGCAAGTCACCCTTTAGAGGTTAACCATGATGCTGATTCAGAAAGGAGGGGGTTCTGCTAGGCAACCATGAATTTTCCTAATTCTCTCTTTGTGAATGTGACTCGCTTTTCTAACATTGAAAGCCAGAGCAGGTGACAAAGCGCGCATGACTCTAGTCTCAGCTAGCGCTCTACCGGCATGGAGAATTCCCAAGCAGTCAAGACACGCTTCCCCGCATCCCGGAGACCAGGGGCGAATAGCGGATTCTTCTTCGCCACATTAGCTTCCATACTCATTATAGTTAGCACTGTTATCACAGCTAAACAGAAGCTAACCAAATAGAGATGTAGCTAGCAGTTCCACTGACAATGAACCCACAATCAGCGCTCTGCAGGTAAATGACGCACCAACTGAGGCTGTTGTTGCTAACACCAACAAGAACAGTTAAGCTGATTTTAGGCCAAATCCTAAAATTTGAAATTTAACTCGAAGCATGCAATATAATCTACATTGAGTAAATGTGTCTAATTTCAGCAGGCTTACTTAATAAACAATGGAGTGAGGCTGCAGTCAGTGCATCAAGAGCCACCAAGCACAAACGTCTAGAAAGTGTGCTACAACTTCTGTATTCCTACACTGTTAAACCCTAATGCTCAAAGTAATTAAGCATATTGAGTACTGTTAACTTAAGCAATTTTTTAATTAGTTCAAATTAATAGACCTTGATGAGTATTTAGAACTTTTTGGTATTTATGAATTCGTAGAAATAACACTTTTCAAGTTAGCTGAACAAGTTTGATATTTTAAGCCGCAGTAACCATCTCCTCAAAGTTCCACCAACGTAAAATCTTTCAGCCGAGCGATTTTGTGTCTGACATCACCACTGCACATGTAACCTGCCCACGTTTTATTGTTTTGATCAGGCACCGGTGGCTCAGTGGTAGGTAGGGTTTTGCCTGCCATGCGAAACGACCGGGTTCGATTCCCAGCCACTGGATGAAGTGCCTGTCCCAAGCCCAGGTAAAAACGGGAGGCTGTGTTCCGAACGGCATCTGGCGTAAAAACTTGTGACAAACCGCTGTGGCGACGCATTGCCAGGAGCAGGTGAAAGACCAGCAACGATTTTTTACAAATTTGCTACGACTAAAAAAATTATAGTGCGAGTTCGGGCTACTCAGCAATGCAAGTAAATGACGATTAATATGAATGAGTACAACAAACTCACAAACTGATAGTTCTGTTTACTTCAAATTGGAAACATCATTACTTAACAAAATTTTATGTAACTGATTACATCGGTTTCACTTGTTCTTTTGTACCCTTCACTCTTATGCATCCCGTATAGGGTGAGTGAAAAATCTCTGCTTTACTCACACACTGCTGAGCTCTGTGTAACACTCGCATATTGTCATTAAACACTGTGCTACTTCATATAATGTACAGCACATGTGTGTGTGTGTGTGTGTGTGTGTGTGTGTGTGTGTGTGTAGATAGACAAGCTGATTGATTTAGTGCTTATATATTCATCTAAGTCTGTCTGCCTGGCTGTCTCAAGCTACAGGTCTTTTTTCAAGCTAAATCTGTCAAATTCGTCAAGCTACCCAAACCCATGTCAACTGATATGTCTGTCTGTTCATCTGCCTCTCGGTTTGCGTAACATCTGTGTCCCGTGTTGGCAGAACCCTGCTGCTGACTTGAGCTCCGTCGTGACTCTCCCGCTGCCTGAGCTGAGGCAGAGGATCAGAGGAGGATCTCTACAGCCCGATGCTGTGCTCCACGCCTACATGGAGAAGGTTCAGGGCTCTCTCGCCTGGTCATGCACGCACACATGGCCCCGCACACCTCACCTGTGTGCTCTTTCAAAATGTGCATCAACTGTCTGTGCCATGAATGAACTGAAGTATAGATAGGCCTTTTTTTAAAAAAAAAATCTGTTTATATCATTGTTTTCTGTATACCCAAGATATTGTCTAGTGTTTATCACTGTCAATATATAATGTGTAGTATATGGCATGAATATATAAATAAATATATTGTATGTGTCTTGAGACCCTGGGGCAAGGGGAATATTTGCCTGTAAGACTTCAGAATAGCTCTACATGCGGCGTGCTAGGGGACCTCAACGTAGATTTTTATCAAATTCAGTTAAAGGGATTAAATGAATGATATTTTAATTTAAGTGGTGTTTAAATATTAAATATTACATTTCACCCAGAGCGTCTTATCTACTCTTAAATAGATGCATAGCCAGTCAGCCTGTCTTGTTTTCCACAGGCTCTGGAGGCGAACAAGAAACTGAACTGTATCACTGCAGTCCTCACAGAGAGTTTTAAACATCTGGACGCCATCGAGTCCCACAAAGACGGCCTTCTTTACGGCATTCCCATCAGCATCAAGGACAATCTGGATTATGAGGCACATCAAGAGTGAAGACTATCAAACTAGCATTCCTGATCATAAACAGCAGTTTTAGAATCCAATATTACAGATTAGTGGTACACGTGTGACTATAGGAATGCAGAACATTTCTGTTTGCGGTGGGTTTGATAACAGAGAATAGCTGGAATTTATATTCATGTTCAAGAGAGAATACATCAGAAAATTCGCGCATGCACTCAGTCAGTGGGCGTACCTGTTCAACGTGTCTTAATGCATGATCAAACTTGTCTTAATGCATGATCAAATTTGATTCTTAAAGCTTTTTTTAAAAAAAAAACAAGTCTTGTGTGTTTTCTGTGGCATGTAGCTTTGAATGCAGTAACCCAGTATATGGAAGAACGGTGAACCCATGCAACCTCAAGAAGATACCCGGTGGCTCTTCAGGAGGTAAAGGTGCTCTGATTGCTTCAGGAGGATCTATTCTGGGTCTGGGAACCGACATCGGAGGAAGTGTCCGTGTCCCAGCGGCCTTATGTCGCATCTGTGGCTTAAAACCCACCAGGAACAGGATAAGGTCTAAGATGTCTAAGAATGGGAACACCGTTCTTCACATGTCTAATCACTCTTGTATGTGCTTTGTGAAATCACCATTTCAGATTAGTTCCCTTTTCCTTTCATCGTAAGCTTCACTCTTTACGTCTGAACAGGCTTTCCACTACATTTTGGAGTGTGGTTGTGTGGATTTGTGTTTATCCAGATACAAGAGCAGTCAGACACTGAAAATTGGGTGAAAATTCAACGTGTAGGCATGATGGTCAGGTGTGCGCAAACTTTGGGCCATATACCGTAGTGTATCATTAAAATAGAATAATTGGATTTAATATAGCATAATTTTTTACCAGATGTTGTTGTTTTGTTCTTTATTTTTGGATGTTTTTTTTTTTTTTTTTTCATGTCTGGCCGCACCGCGTCTGCATTTAAAAAATTTGGTATAGGTTTAATGCAAGATGCGTCTCTTCCACATTTGATCCAGGTTTGAGACCAGCACTAGGGGATGCACTGGCTCACATAATGACATAGGTTATGTAAAATAAAGGTTACAAAATCATCATGATATGAAAGTATAAAATTGATGTGTGGATTGGAGAGCCGTACCATGAGATGTAATAATATTTATAAGAGCCCTAACACAGTGCTTCTGAGGGTGTCAACATAAGTAGAAAGCTGTGAGAGTGCTTGCACGGGAAGCCCTGTGTTAGGGCTGTTATACTGTAGATATTATTACGTCTCGTGGTGTGGCTCTCCAATCCGCACCACGTTACACTCTGGCCAACTAAAGCCGGGCATTAGCCTGCCCTAGGACGAACCCACTACTATTTGTTATGACATGGAGGTCTCCACATACAGTATATGACTATCCAGACCATCACTGGCCAACCACCTGACCAGTCATGTGCAATCATGTTACAGGCAACATAACGTTCACTATAGTGTCTCCAAAGTCAAAGACTTGAAATAATGGGTTTAAGATTAAATTGAAAATAGAAGGTGTGGACTATTTAATTTTATTCATAATGAATCTAGAATTTATGAGAGTTTCACTTTAAAAAAAAAAAAAAAAATTTGGAAAATGAACTCATTATTTGGACGTTTGGACACTTTTTTTTTTTTACTGTGGTACTGTATATTCTGGTGTCCGACTGACTTTAGACTTTAGTTTAGAACAATTCTGCAACCCTCATGAGGATAGAAAATTTAAAAGAACACAAAAGTAATGTTACTTTAGAATAGTCACTATTAAAACTAATATAGCCCTTTTATAGATAATTAACTAGTAATATGTTACTTTGTTTTTTACTATGTTACAATGCTAATGCTGTGGAACTTGTTATGCATTTTATTGCACCTTTTAATTAGCAGTTATATTGGGACATGATAACATAATCTTCATCTTCATTTAATCATCATTAAATCTATTAAATTCCTTTATCAACGTTCATATGTACTTATGATTACGGATGCATTATTCTTTATATCAAATTGACATTCTTTGTTCATGCTTATAAACTGTTCTGCATTTTGCTAGAACAAATATTCAGGTTTGTGCTGGGTGTTATAAGATAATAGTGTATGCTATTACACACTGTACATTAGGGGTATAGGATTTAACAAATAAAGGAAATGTTTCTGTAGTTGGTACTTCTAGGTGGTACTTCTACTTGTAATTGGTACCTAGTCAAACCAGTGTGAGAGTATTATTAATTAATGGAAACGTTAGTGCACTCATGTAAGTAGTTCTGGATGAGGGCATCTGTCAAATGTCATAAATGTAATTGCAATTAATAACACTTAATAATTAATTAATTAATTAATTAATTTTTTTTTCTTTCAGCATGCTTGGACTGACCTCAAGTATGAAAGATATAAAAGCAGGTAAACCACAGCTGGAGAAAATGATCACACGCGTTCCTTTGGATTTGACGACAGAATTTGTAAAATCTTCATGATAAATGTGTTTGTTTCCAGTCCAGGCGACCATCGGTCCCATGGCCCGTGATGTAGAGAGTCTGGCTATGTGTATGAGAGCTCTGCTCTGCACTGATATGTTTAATCTGGACGCTACAGTTCCTCCAATACCCTTCAACCAGGAGGTACCAAACACGATCTGTTTCAGTGCAGCTGCATTGTCTTTCTTGTCTCTTGGTAGTTAAACACGTTCCTTTCTGAACAGGTGTACGAGAGCTCAAAGCCCTTGAGGATCGGATACTACGAAAACAATGGGTACTCCCAGCCATCTCCAATCTCTGATTGGCCCGGTTTGGTACTGTAGCACTTGGTCAGGCTGTGTGAGCTCGTCTGACATCTTGATGGAACGAGAGAGTGTTTGAGTGAGGGAAAATCATTCAAGAGTTTTTTAAACTGCAGTAAAGACCCGCGACTATGATGCTATCTAATTTCCACAAGTATTAACCACTGTTAAAGTGTTACATATTTTGTAGTGGCACAAAGGTCACATGATCACAATGTTTCAAGAAGTCCCCAGAGTTTGTTACCTAAACAGCATAATGATAACCAAAGGGATGTTAAAAAAGTCTGGGTCAGATTTCTAAAAAAAAAAAGTATCAATCAGGGCTTTGTTTAAAATGACCAAAGGTCACTGAGCATATGTGTGTGAGATGATGTTTAGTTAGAAAAGCAACAGATTAGAGCTGGTTTGGTTTCGTCAGGACGCCTTCCGTGTCTTCCTTTTTTGACTCTGTAGCTAATTCCCTTCACCCATCCTCGAATAGTCACCACCTACAATGAGTTATGCATGAGGGGACTTCAAGCGGACGGCGGCGTCACTCTTTTAAAACAGCTGTGAGTCAAATTTACGTTTTTTCATTCTTTCACAACTGTGGTGTCTCCAAGCTTCATGGATTCTTTGTTGTTGTTTTTTTTTAGCAAGGAAGGCCCTATTGACCCATGTATATGGGAACAGGTCAAAAATTGTAGACGTCCAAAGTTCATAAAGAAGATGATGTCTCTGCTCTGTAGATTTACTGTGAGTTCAAGCCTATTAATGAAGCATAAATTCCAAGGACATTGGCACATTTGCTACAAACAGATAGCATGGGGGTAACATATAACCAGTTACTGTCCAGTGCACCAAATCTACTGCTGTGAGCTTTGATTGGGATTGGGTCAACCAATTCATTTAATTTAAAACAAAGAAGGATTTATTTAATGTTTTACTCACGTACAATGGAAACTCACTGTAATCTTCAAGTTGTTTGTTAATGATAGCATGTTTATAAGCTTGTTATAAATAACTAAGAATGCCATACAAACTGTCAATACAAACAATTAAATTAGATTCACAAATACAACTGCGGAATCCTTAACGGAACCGAGACGGTATATTTAAGAAAAAATGAGCAGTTTAATAGCAAAACGAGATAAACACCATATTTGTACTTTAGTCAGTTTGACATTTTTTACGTATACACACAAGATTGTCTGTAACCACAGTGTAATGTTGCTTCAGAATCTTTTAACTTTCACAAATTAAAGGTCACACAACAGGTAGCAGCCCCGACACATCACGACCAGAGAATCACCACTTCACATCTCTTTTGTTCCTTATTTGCATAATATTTTGGAAAGAATAGCATTACTTACGTACAAGGCTCTAAACGGTCGAGCTCCCACATACCTAACCAGTCTTCTGATACGTTACAATCCAGGACGCTCCTTAAGGTTAGAAAACTCCGGACTACTGGTAGTTCCCAGAATATCAAAATCTACAAAAGGAGGTAGGGCCTTTTCATATTTAGCTCCAAAACTTTGGAATAGCCTTCCTGACAGTGTTCGGGGCTCAGACACAGTTTCCCAATTTCAAAGTAGACTCAAGACGCATCTCTTTAATCTGGCGTACACATAATTAATTTCTTTACCTGATACTCCAGTACATCTATCCTGAATGGCAACCACGCTAATTCTTTTCACCTGCTCTTTATTTTCCCACCCATCCCGAGGTATCTGGAGATCGTGCCAGCTTCAGTAGACAGAGTCCAACCTGCGAGGTTCCTGAGGCATCCAGAGAAGGACCTGCTCCAGCTGGATTCTTCTTCATGTTGGTTTGGAGCTACACATGCTGCTCCTGAGCTCCCAGTGATCCAGACCCCCATCTGCCCTCTGCACCTGCTGACTCGTCCCTGAGCTGAACTGGACTTTGTGTTAATTTAATTAACTTCTGTTATACTGAACTTTCATCTGCATAACACACATGATGTTATGCAATTTCTGTTATCCGTTATCACCCAGATGAGGATGGGTTCCCTGTTGAGTTCCTCTGGTTCCTCTCAAGGTTTCTTCCTGTTGCCATCTCGAGGAGTTTTTCCTGGCCACTGTCGCCGTCACCCTCGGCTTGCTCATCAGGGACAATCTCATCATCTAGACACGTTTGTCTTACACATATATACATTTCCATAAGTCTTCTTTTCATTTTCTTTTCATTTCTGTGAAGCTGCTTTGAGACAATGACCGGTGTTAAAAGCGCTATAGAAATAAAATTGAATTGAATTGAATTGAACTGAATTGAATTGAAAGAAAATGAAGCAGAGCAATAATCGTACAACCTTTAAAAAAAATGCATAAGTGATTTCTGTACTGACTTCATTCTTGCCAAATGAAGTAAGACTATTAAACTAAAGTGTATCCGTAATTTTGTATGTCTCGTTAAAATTATTTAGGTCTAAAGACTCATGTTAATTTCTTTTTTTTTTTTTTTTTTTTTTTTTTTTTTTTTTTTTTTTTTTTTTGTCTTTCTTTCTAGTATCCACGAATGGCTGCAATGATACAAGCCAGCTGTGGAGTCGAGTAAGACTGAAATATCTCAAAACTGCAAACGAATCATGTTCTTTTAGGCTTTACATCAATATTTGGCCCTAAAATTTCCAAAGTGTGAATCAGAGAAATCAACTACAATCCAGAATCCAGTGATTTCTTTTTTTTTTGACGACACTTTGCATTCTCTGCTTTAAGCTATTCAGATTATTCACATGATAAGGATAAAGTGTAATAACGTAGCTGAAGTTATAATTGTAATTTAACAAAGTACTAGTTTATTGTTTTAAACTGTTTAACTAAATGGAGATGATTAGTAATGGATGATAATTCAGAGGTATTTATAAATAGCTAATGATCTATTTAGTTAACAACAAATCATATTTTATTTTTTAATCACAAGGTTTACCCTTTTATACCTTTGATGATAATGTAAGGGGGGCTTTACCACATTCCCAAACTTTTTACTTAAGCTTTATGAATAATCCTGAATGGAAACCCTTGGTGGGTCTTGGTCGCTGAAATCTCTAAAGTCACACGCTTTACATCACATAAGGAGTGGCCATGAAATGGTAAGATGTACAGTACTAGTCAAAGGTTTGGACACGCCTTCTAAATTCCTCGGGTGTACCTCGCCACTGTAAGTCTACTGGGATAGGCTCCAGGCTCTCTGCATCCCTGTATACAGAATAATAGCAGTATAGACAATGACTGAGTGAGTGAGTGAGTGAGAACAATACTGTAGATTTCAAAACTATGAAAAAACACATAAGGAATTACGTAATAAAATAACAACTGACTGTTATTGTAGTGATGCTTTAAGACATGAAGGGCAGATATTTTGGAACAGTGCTTACAAGAACAGTATTGTGTGTCGAGTGCGTTTGTAAACCCCATCGAGCTCCATGATGAAACTGTCTCTCATGAAGACCTTCACTGGAAAGCGAGACCAGAACTTACTGCTGCAGACGAGACTCTGTTCATTTAGAGTCACCAGCTTCAGAAATCACCAATTAACCTCAAGCAGCACCTCAGAGCCGTTATGAAGCTTTACAGAGCTTAAATCTGTCCATGCCAGTAATAAACAAGGACTATTTGGACTCTACAATTCATTATGAAGAAGCAAAAATGATGTTTGAGACACTACAAGCCACCTCAGAATAACGTAGAAACTGTTAAGATTTTTTCTTTTAGTCAGTGACTGCACCTCACATTTTCCAGAACACTTGAAAACTTTAAGCTTTCATCTTGCTTGAATGATTTTTATGTTTTCTGTTAGTCGTCAATCATTGATACACACTGATCAACACTCAACTGACAATATGCAACACAATAAAGAGAACTCTGGTTAAGAAAGGACTTTGATTTGGTCTATTTTTTGTTATATCTTCAATTAAGGAAAATAACCTGGTTGCGTATGATGAAATGTACACACATGCATTCTAAACTGATGAACAGTAAGTGTGACGGTGTCAGGAAGTTTTATCAAGTCATTGTTTAAAGTAGCAAATGGCTGTGAACTAGGAAACGTAAACCCACCCCAGGGGTCTGGGGACAATGACAATCTCCATCACCAGGACGTGTTTCCCCTGCTATAAAAAAAAAGTTGTTATGAATCTGATCAATAATAAATCTTTATGACCTTTTCTCCTCAGTGAAGTTGGGTAAATTGGCATGTGACATTATACAAACCCATCAGATATCGATTCCCATGAACAATTTGATTTAACTAGCCAGAAGAACTATTGTCATGGGAAAGTTACACCCAAAAACATTTTTGTACCTTTTTTTGTTCATAGTTTTATGTACCTTTTGGAAATGATCAAATCTGTAGATTATGAATTATGTTCAACCAACCAGCTTTGGTAGTGGTCCATTATAATTTATAAATTAACATTTAAAATTAAAAGATCAATATGAACAATGTACGATGCATTAGATCGTTAAGTTTCCTTTTCATGACTAGTAAAAAAAAAGTCTTGTTTCGCTTACATTCCAGAGATAAAATCATAGTTGATTTTGGCATTCACCGCTCCATGTAGAATGCCAGAGTACAACCTCTAAGGGATGAAAAAAAACCCTTGTTCTGCACACACTGTTTGAGAACAAGCTGTACAGAAACGTTAAATTGTGACTCACATTCTTAATACTAAAATCACTAATGATCAACACTGAGGAACAATAACATTACATGGCAGTTGACTGCAGAGTTAAAACATTAGATCTTTTTAGGTTTCTGGTGCAATTATTAATGAAAATCTTCACGTGTGTCAAGAACTGGGATTACTGGCGGTTCAGGCAGATGAAGTCACCGGGGGCGTAGAGGGCAGGCATACGAACATGAAAAGTCTTTAATTATATATAACAAAAAAACAAACCAACATACACATATGGCTCTTTATCACACACATGGATCTTGTAGCCCACACAGACTCTTAGCAAACACGAAGACTAAGAGATGGGGAGACACAAGAGACAGGGACAGAGTCTTAAATCACAGAAGGAACTAAAAGGTACACTTACACAGACACATCACACAGATAACAGAGCACTCAGAGCCCATATAAACAAATAAGCATAAGGTAAAATACAACCAAACCAAACCAAAATAAATGCCCACTTGACAGGATTAATGCTCGACCCAGTTTCCCAGAACAACCAGCTATTTATAACACTTTTAATGAGCTACCGAGGTGCCTTCTGGGAAACTGAGTCGACTAACAAAACTACAGAAAAACACACACGTGCACACAGTGCCCTCTAGGGGTGGTGCCTTACAACGTGCTTTATGATCAGTAAAGGTAATCTCTTCTTTCAGAAACATGGTCCTTGTATTCCATGGCTGAGCCATCGGTACTAGCATCAATATTATTATCCTGTAACTCCTGTAATATCTGCTTCAGTTCCTGTGAGGGTATGTACCTTGGCAGTCGGCAGTCTTTTCTAAGAGTATTTTGAAAATAATACAATAATAACAAATAAGTTTTAAAGAAACCAATCAAATTTGAATATGATCTCATATAAGAAGAGCACCTGTGCAGTTGAGCGCTGCTGGTCTGTGGAGCGGAATGACTTTATACCAAAATAACATAATTTGTAAGAAGAGTGAAACAAAGAGCGTTGTGCTACTGTATACAGTGCATAATTTGTTCCATAAGCGGGCTCATATTCCAAAACACTCGTAAATGAAATCATATTTTCCCATAAGAAATAATGGAAACTCAAATTATTCGTTCCGCAGCCCCCAAAAATACATATGTAAAAATAATTAATACAAAATATAAAGTAAAAATAAAACAAATTAACCTGCACTGTACCTTTAAAAAAAGTAACAATAATTCCTGTTTGTGCACGCAGACTCTGTGTATGTGTGTGTTTGTACTGTGTGTGTGTGTGTGTGTGTGTGTGTGTGTCTGTGTGGAATTAGCCTCTCCCCTCTCCTCGTCTTACACAGTAAAGCCAGCAGCGTCATTTGACATGTGCACTTACACACACAATGGAAACATCGTTTTTACAGGGGAAAAAAGGATATCTCTCTAATCTCAGACTAACGGAATCTCTGCTGTAAGGTAAAAATAAAACAGATTAACCTGAACTTTACCTTTGAAAAGACTCGCGACAGAGCAGTGTTTCTGTGTAGAGCAGAGAGAGAGGTTTAAAACTCAATTTATTGTGGCAAATTTAATGAAGGGACTATTTTACATTTTATATACATATATACACACACACACACACACATTCACCCATTCATATTGTATACACACACATATATGCACACAATGTATTACTGTATGTACAATTGTTTTTATTATAATATTAGATTATAAAAACACCGTCACCCTCCACTCCACCAACAATTCCAACTTCTTTTAAAGTCTTAAGTCACCCTGTTACGTTTTATAGTCCGGTTTATTTATGAATGTGTCTTTGTGATCATCGTATTGCTCTGTCCCTCGCTACTGTCAGTGTCCATGTCCTGTGGTTTTTCTTTGCTGGGTTTCAGTTCCGTGTTGGCCAATGTGAGATTTTTTAACGGTTCCTGTGTCTCTCCGGTGCTGGCGTAGGGGCGGGGTCAGCGCTGACTACTGTACATGCGTTGGGATCTTTACTTGCGCCGTCTACAGTAGCTGCGGTTTTCGTGTCAGCGCCGAGTGCAGTGTGTGCCTGAGTGCAGAGTGGCGGTGTGTCCAGGACTGACCTTCGTGAGTGCTGACTCTGATATGTTGCTGAGGCCCACGGCGGACTCGGACTCCTCTGTGTTTTCCGGCTGGCTGTCCATTAAGACCTGTCTGTGGAAGGACAGGACGTGTCTCACGCTGGAGCGGGATGGCTCTCATGGCGCTGACGAACCTCCCGAATCGGGCCAGCTCCCTCATGATCACCTCGTCCTGTATGAACGGAGATCTTGTCGCGGGAGCAGACGGAGGGGTGACCTGGACCGCAGATCCTCTCACGGTTATTCTGCTCTTTTTGAGCGCACTCACGAGGTTCGTCTTTTGTAAAAACGCCACCACCACTTTGTTCATCCGGGAGGCTGAGTAGATTTTTCCCACCGCTAACAGTACCTCTTCCACAAGTACCCCATTGTCCGGGACGCACCTGACGCCATTCCAGAGAGACAAACTTTCCCCACCGGTCTCAGACTTTTGACTTGTGACTTTTATAATCCTTTATTTTACAAATTTTGTGTATAAAAATCGAATAGGCATTGAGTTGATAAATAAATTGAGTAAAAATAAATAAATAAATAAGTAAAACATTTTTAGACATTGTAGTTATTCTTTAAAACATATATAGTTATTGTGCTTTTGTCAGTTTAAGTTTGGTGCAAAGATTATTTCTTTTTCTTCTACAGAGCACAGGGTTTCCTCACAACACCATATCATTTTAAACATATTTATGTCCTTCATATTCTTGTAGAAATTAAAATCAATTAAGATTCTTGATTTAACAAGTCCAGAGAAGAGGCCATGGTGCCCTGCTCACTCTCTCTCTCACTATAGTGTTTAAGTTTTAAACTACAGTGGAACCTTGGATTACAAGCATAATTTGTTCTGGAAGTGGGCTCGTATTTCAAAACACTCGTAAACCAAATCATCATTTCCCATAAGAAATAATGAAAACTCTAATTATTCGTTCCACAGCCCCAAAAAATAAATACATAAAAATAATTAATACAATCTATAAAATGAAAATAAAACAAATTATTCTACCTTTAAAAAAAGTACAAATAAATCCTGACAAATAAGTGTTTCCGTTTGTGCGCGCAGGCGCCGCGTGTGTGTGTGTGTGTAACACTCCTCCTTCCTCTCCCCACCTCACTTTTTAAGATTCACAACAAACACACACACACAACGGAAACACTGTTTTAACAGGAAAAAAATAAATCTTTCTGAGACTGACATGAGCGTATATTAACAGACTCACTTATTAAGTTTCACAACAAGCGCATAAACACAGCGGAAACACCGTTTTAACGGAAAAAAGCGAGACCGGCATGAGCGCATAATAAAGGAATCACTTTTTAAGTTTCACAACAAACGGACACACACACAAACACAGGAAACACCATTTTAACAGGAAAAAAAAAGAAATCTCTCGTAAACCACATTACTCGCAATCCGAGGTTCCACTGCATATATATTTTTAAACAACATTCACTGATAAACTAAAAAAAAACCTGTAAATAAAGTGGGGAAAGAAACGGAAAGTTTTTAAAATTTTTTATTGTCTTTCACATGCTCCCTCACACGCAGCGCATGCGCAGAGAGAGTGTGTGTGTGTGTGTGTATGAAGGGGCTCTGTGTGTATGAAGGGGCATGCACACACAAAGTGCAGGCTGTACACACGCTCTGTACACACGCATACAAACACAAAATAAAATGTTTAATGTGCACACACGTGGTCACAGTGGTATAGTAAACAGTACACGCATGCACGAATGTTGATTATATCAGTGGGATACGATAACCCACAATTCCGCAGCACAAGAGTGAGAAAAAAAAAATTGGCTCAGTTGTGATCACGTGACGCTCCGTGTCAAAACAAGAAGCGCGTGCGTGCTACTAGCACGCAGGTTGACTATCGAAAAAATAATCGTTAGTTCCTATCAAGGGAAGCAAAAATTGCCTGCAACCCTGTCACATCGCTGCAGTCACTGAAACAAAACCAAGGTTTCAGAGACATCAAAGCTCTGGAGCGAAGACACTGACCATAAGAGCTAGTGAAAAGATTGACCTAATATGCATTTTCTGTAAGAAAACTGGGCATACTCTGCGCAAATGTCAGAAGTTCATGGAAAAGGCAGTTTCAGACAGAGGTAAGTATGTTCAAGCTGAAAAGCTGTGCTTTGGTTGTCTTAAGTTCGGGCATCTCTCAAAGAGTTGTAATAGTAGGAGCACTTGTGAGCTGTGCCACAAGCGGCACCCAACCTGTCTGCACGAGGAGAGAGACAAAGAAGAAAAAACATCACAGCGGGCTAAACGAAATCTGAGTAAAGAAAGGTCAAGTACGAGTGAAGAGAATTACAAAGAAACAACTACAGATGCTACTTCGAATAGAGCAATACGTTATGAATCTAACACACAAACAGTTGCCATCATTCCTGTCTGGCTTTCATCCACAACTCAGCCAACAAAGGAAATACGTTTGTACGCACTGTGGGATTCTCAAAGCGACACAACTTTTATGCTGAGTGAAGTAGCAGAAACTTTGCAAGCAACCCAAGAACAAGTTAAGCTCAAGCTTTCTACTATGACCTCAAGAACCACAGTAGTAAGCTCTAAAAGAGTATACAACCTACAGGTTCGTGGCATCTATGCTAAAAAGAAAAATTCCTTACCACCAGTCTACACATGGGACTTTATTTCAGCCAACAGAACTCATATACCCACAAATGAAACAGCAAGGGCTTGGCCTCAATTAGAGCACCTGCAAAAAGAGATTGCACCTCTGCAGGACTGTGAAGTAGGTCAGCTCATTGGGTATAACTGCTCACAAGCTCTACTTCCAAGAGAAGTGGTGTCTGGCAAGGAAAATCAACCTTATGCACAGCGCACAGACCTCGGATGGAGTATTGTTGGCCATGGTAATCCCTGTCTGGACTTTGGCGACGCCATTGGAATCAGTCATCGCATAGTAGTAAGGCAAGTGACACCAGATGTGAAGCGTTTTGTCAACCTCACAACTGCGATGCGCTATGTGAGTCGAACTAGAGTAAAGGAAATCACTCCCTCAGACATTCTAAGAGCCCTTGAATCAGACTTCTCGGAAAGAGAAGCTGATGAGCCTGTGTCTCAGGAAGATCTCAAGTTTCTGTCAAAATTGAGAGAAAACATCACACAAAATGACACTGGTCATTATGAAATGCCATTACCATTTAAAGAGGAAAGACCACAGTTACCTAACAACAAGGCATGCGCAAGACATCGCTTGAATTGTCTAGAAAGGAGACTGAAGAAAGATCAAAGGTACTATATGGATTATGTGAACTTTATGGAGGACATCATCTCACGTGGTTATGCAGAGAAGGTCCCTAAAGAAGAAATAGATAGCAACTCGGCTTGGTACATTCCACACCATGGAGTTTATCATCCACAGAAACCAGGGAAAATACGCATAGTATTTGACTGTTCTGCCAAGTTTCAAGAAACATCTCTCAATGATCATCTGCTCACTGGTCCTGACTTGACAAATACGTTGGTCGGAGTCTTATGAAATGATCATGTGTGACATTGAACGTATGTTTCATGTGAAAAGCGAGGATCAAGATTTTTTACGATTCCTATGGTGGGAGAGCGGCAACTTGGAAATCACACCATCAGTGTACAGGATGAAGGTCCACTTGTTTGGAGAATCCTCATCACCTGGCTGTACCAATTTTGGCCTAAAACATCTGGCAGAACAAGGGCAAGTTCAGTTCAATAAAGATACCATACGCTTCAATCAGAGAAATTTTTATGTGGACAATGGTCTATCAAACTGAGAAAGAAGCCATTCAACTTGTCAAGGAATCAAGAGAGCTTTGCGCCACTGGCAAATTAAGACTCCACAAGTTTGTTTCCAACAGGGAGAATGTGATGGCAACCATCCCAGAAGAAGAACGAGCCACAGTCAAAGATCTAAATTTGGTGTTCAAGTAAAACCCAGTCCATTAACAAGAAGAGGTGTGCTGTCTACTATAGCCTCTATATATGATCCTCTGGGACTCATAGCACCCTTTGTACTTTTGGGGAAACAAATACTCCAGAACATGTGCAAAGAGAAGACTGGATGGGATGAGGAACTTCCGGAAAACCTTAGACCTCAGTGGGAGTCCTGGATCAGAGACCTCCCTAATTTGGCTGATGTTTTTTACCTCATAATTTCAGCAATGTCAAAAGGTATGAGCTTCACCATTTTGCGGGTGCAAGTGTTTCTGGATACCTACGTGCCATCAGTCAGTGTGATAAAATCCATTGCTGTTTGGCAATGGGAAAGTCAAAAGTTTCACCAACTAAGGTGACAACTATACCAAGACTTGAACTCTCTGCAGCAGTTGTTGCAGTTCGTAGCAGTGACATGCTCCGGAATGAGCTTGAAATCCAAGATCTACGAGAGTTCTTCTGGACAGATTCTACAGTTGTTCTCAGATACATAAACAATGATGCAAGACGTTTTCAAGTATTTGTATCTAACCATATACAGAGAAACAAGTCAAGTACAAAGCCTGATCAATGGGCTTATGTTGCCTCCGAGAACGACCCAGCAGATCATGCCTCTCGAGGTTTGACAGCAGAGCAACTCAAGACCTCAAATTGGTTCATAGGACCAAAATTTCTTTGGCAAAAGCAACTACCTTGTAGAGAACTCAAGGTGGTAGAAATAAAGAAAGATGGTCCCGTGTAACACTAAGGCAAGGGAAAATGGACCGTTGCTGGATCGTCTACAGAAATTCTCTGATTGGTCAAGAGGAGTTAGAGCAGTTGCCATACTAAAAAGACTAATCAAAGAATACAAAGGTGTGAAGCAAAAAACCAATGAAAGTACAAGCTTAGAGGAAAGAAAAGAAGCAGAACTTGCTATTATTAGGCTAGTTCAAGAAGAAGCATTCTCGGATGAGATAAAGAATCTGAAGTTAAAGAAAGTGGTTGCTAAAAGCAAAGACAATAAGCTTTACAAGCTAAACTCATTCTTAGATGAAGAGGGCATTCTGAGGGTAGGAGGACGCTTAAGTCTAGCCACATTGCACCAACATGTAAAGCATCCGGCAATACTTCCAAAGAATAGCCACGTATCAGCTTTACTTATCAAGTATTTTAACGAAAAGGTACATCATCAAGGACGTGGAATGACGATGAATGAGCTGCGAGCTATTGGATGGTGGATCCTGGGATGCAGCAGTGCCGTCTCATCACATATCTTCAAATGTGTTAAGTGCAGAAAGTACAGAAGATGTACAGAAGAACAGAGAATGGGCGATTTACCATAAGATAGAACAGAAACAACACCACCCTTCACATATGTCGGCATTGACTGCGTTTGTCCAATCTATGTGAAAGAAGGAAGGAAGGATCTCAAAAGGTATGGTCTCTTATTTACCTGTCTATGTTCAAGAGCCATACACATAGAGGTTATTGATGACATGACAACTGACGCATTTCTTAATGGCTTAAGAGCATTTATTGCAGTAAGAGGAAATGTTCGTCAGCTGAGATGTGACCAAGGAACACCAATTTTGTCGGTCCAAGGAGAGAGTTTACAGAACTCATGAAAGGATCGGGTGAAAGAGTGAAGGCTCTAGGATGTGAATTTCTTTGAAACCCCCCAACAGCAAGTCATATGGGAGGTGTCTGGGAGAGGCAAGTGTTCTTACTGCTATCCTCGACCAGTCAGGGCAAAGGCTTGACAGCACCTCTCTAAGGACATTCCTGCATGAGGTTATGGCCATTATTAACAGCAGACCACTTACCACTGAACATCTGAATGATCCATCCGGACCTGAACCTTTAACTCCAAACCACATCCTTACAATGAAATCGACGATTATTCTACTCCCACCTGGACATTTGGTCAAAGTAGATCTTTATCTTCAAAAGAGATGGCGTCGGGTTCAGTATTTGGCTGTTGTATGAGTTTTGGACTCGATGGAGGAAAGAATATCTTTTAAACCTGCAAGAAAGACGAAAATGGTACAAGAGCCAAAGGAACTCAAAGGTCAATGACATTCTGCTTCTGCATGATGATCAGGCACCACGTGGCTAGAATCATAGAAGTCTATCCGGGAACAGATAATAGGGTGCGAAAACTAAAATGATTAGTCAGTGACACCACATTTGACAAAAAGGGGGAAAACCCATGATCAAAACAATATATCTTGAAAGACCTGTACATAAAGTTGTTACTCTGCTTGAGGCAGATTAATGTGTTAAATATGTTTGAAAATCTTAAATGGTTAATAAGAAGAAATGTTCCATCGACAAGTGATAACTTCAAACAATTTTGTGTTTAGTAAAATCCCACATTAAGGTTTGTGTGATTTGGTGGGAGTGTAACTGTCACAACTATATTGTTTGAACTATTTGTTAGGTTTGTTGAGCTTTTGAAGACCAATATCCTTATTTGGCATATAAGTTGTATTTGTTGTTATTTGTACCTTTATTTTGAAGTGACAAAATGGTTTGTGTTGTCTCTGGGGAAAAAAACAAACAAAAAAAAACTTGTGTATATAAGTAAAGGTTTAACTCTCAAGAAAAGTAATTAAATTTGATGTCAACCTGTTAGGAACTGAAGAATATTGCCTTTGCTGGCATGCAGCCAACGAGGTATTTGTGTGTGTGTGTGTGTGTGTGTGTGTGTGTGTGTGTGTGTGTGTGTGTGTGTGTGTGGACTGTATGAGTTTATGAGAAGCAGATAATAGCAGCTGACTTTAGACATGGAGGGTGAGTGGAGGAGTGTAGCAGTGGCGTTGCTCTGTGCCGCCGGTGTGAGTGTTTTCCTGCTGAAATGGAGGGAAAAGCAACAGGTGAAGAGGAAACTACAGAGAGCCCGAGAGAAAAGAGAGAAGGAGATCAAACAGGCGGACAAAGCCATTAGGAGCTTTAAAACTCAGGTATGTACACAGGGTTAGGGTTGGGGAAACCAATAATGTTGGTTTGGCGTGGTGCACATACTTTCAGTCATAAAATGTATTGCTACATTTATTGGTGTCGTGCTACGTCTTATCACTTCACATATTTGCATACCAATTTGTATCTCTCTGTTTCGTTGTGCAACATCCGGGGTTGAAAAGTCTCGTGTTTGCAGAACCCTGCCGCTGATTTGAGCTCCATCGTGACTCTCCCACTGGCTGAGCTGAGGCAGAGGATCGGAGCAGGATCTCTTCAGCCTGACGCCGTTCTCCACGCCTACATGGAGAAGGTTCGGTCCGTTCTCACCCCTGCTCATTTAGACAGTCACACAGTGCTCACACACTCGCACGTCCCCTGGGCCTCACCTGTGCGCAGTTGCTGTAGATATCCAAGGTCCATAACAAATGTAGGATGTGTGATCCAGAACAATCACTCCATTCAGAGAACCTTCACAGGCAAGAAAACAGAATTGTAACCGAATAATGTTGGTTGATATGATTTAATATACCATGTGAGTCAAAAATGATCCGCACCATTTTATCAGCGTTTTCTTTCCAAGTCTACTGTCTCCCCAGTACGTAGACGCTGATAAAAGGGCGCGGATAATTTTGCACTGTGCAGGCGTTTTACATCACGTATTGCATCCGGTCATTTGTAACTGCGGTGCGGGCAAAAAAAGGATGCCCTACTTGTGATTTGCATGAAAGAAGATCATCGTGTAGCAATTCGAGGGTGTATATGGTGCCGAAACAACTGATAGAAGAGCATGAACCGAACCGAAGCGTCTGGATATCTGCAAACTAAATTAGGTATATACTGTATATTCGAAGGAAGGTAAGAATCTCTTAAATAGAATAATTACTGACGATAAGTATGTGGATTTATCATGCCTGAAAGTAAGCAGCAGAGTATGGAACAGAAACATCAACCGAGGAAAAAGTTCAAAAGTCGGCCATCAGGTGGAAAATTGACGCTTACAGTGTTCTTGGATTTTGGAACATTGTTAGGAGAAAGGTTCAACAATCAACGGCGCTCATTACAGCGAGACTCTTATTGAAGACCTGAAGCCTCAGCTTCGGATTAAACAGAGACGATGCAGGTCCGCACACTTCTGCCCAAACTATAGACACTCTGCAAAAACTTTGGTTTTGTGTTGTTAAAGCATTTACATTCATGGGTTCTTGAGGGTTAAGGGCCTTGCTCAAGGGCCCAACAGAGGCCACTTGGTGGTTATGGGGTTTGAACCTGGGACCTTCTGATTAGTAGTCCAACGCCTTAACCACCGCGCTCCCCGTAGTCATCGCTTAGCCTAAAACAGTTTTTAATGAGGGAATATGGAAGGTGACGACAGATGGAAAAAGTGTATTGAAAAGCAAGGACAGTCCGTCAAAAATGGTGTATTTGTCTGTTCTAAGAATTAATTAAAATAATTTCTAACGCACCCTCATAGACTCTAGATCTCAGTTAGGAATGCTATTGTCCTGTATTCTACAGGCTCTGGAGGTGAACAAGAAACTGAACTGTTGCACTGCTGTCCTCACAGAGGGTCTGAAGCAGTTTGAAGACATCGAGACGCACAAGGACGGCCTTCTTTACGGCATTCCCATCAGCATTAAGGACAATCTGGATTATCAGGTACCGATGAAGAGAATGCTATCAAACAAGCATTGATTTCAGTTCAGGTTGGGTTTTGTAATTGATTTCAATGGACCTGAGAAAAAAAACAGTAACCTAAACTCATAAGAGCCCAGATCCAGTTCTCCTTTAAGATAAATTATGGGAGATATGACGCAGACCAAATAGAGCACATGGGATGCTCGATTTTAAGTTTAAAAGGCCTATGGGTTCATATCGGCTACTACAGTTAAACTGCAGAGTGGTGTGGGTGAATGATTGTGTGTACAGTACATGCTTGTGCAAGTTCATTTTCAAGCATCAGGTGTTCCACTTGCTGGGTATTTGTAGGGACATGTGACCTTCTTTAAAACATTTGCACAGTTCAAATCTTTGACTATGGTCTCATCACCATACTGTGCGAGTTACTTTTTCTCTAAATGTGAATTGCTTTTACGCTTTCATTCACCAGAAACCTCATCAAAAATCCCAGTTTCTCCTCTTTTTACTGTTTAGAGCCACTGTTAAAGTTAACCGCATTCGTTCCTGCTTAACCGTTCAGCCGAGTCACCCTTTACATACATACTGTTACATAAATAAACACACCCTATCTGGTTTTACTCCTCCAACCCACTATATAACGCTGATGTTAAATTTTAACCAACGCTGACGCAATGTCAAATCAGAACACACCACAGCATTATGGGTAATAATCCCAAAAGTGGATTGACATGTGGATTACTCAATGTGTGTGTGTGTGTGTGTGTGTGTGTGTGTGTGTGTCTGTGTGTGTTAAGGGCTATGACTCTACCTGTGGTGTGTTGACTAAGCTGGATGATCCTGCTGGTAAGGACAGTGTGGTGGTGTCAGTACTGAAGAAGCAAGGTGCAATCCCGTTCATCAAAACCAACATCCCACAGGGTCTCCTCAAGTAAGAGACAGTCCTCAGCACATAGGTTGTATTGCAAAATCAATCAATCAATCAATGTTTTAACACTCTGTGTAGATGTGGACCTAAAATGGGCAGTGGTGGCACAAGCAGTTGAGACGCCTCAGTGCCAGTCCCAAGCCTGGAGAAATCAGTGCCTTGCATTGGACAGGACACCCGACATAAAAATACCTGCGGCGATAACTTGCAGTTCGAATGATCCAATGTGGAAACCTATATCTATGGTGCCTTTTACCTCGCAGTGATATCAGGCTAAGAAAAGGTTAATAATTAGCTATGATAGGACTTTTGTCTTTGGACGGATTCACCTTGATGGCTACTTGTGATAATTTGGGGTGGAAATTTGGGTTTCTTGTGGAGGTAATCAAAAAGAAAAAAATATATGATTCTTATAAGCTTCACTATAATATTGTCAACCAAACATTAGACTTAAGACAAAAAGCAAAAAAGAAAAACATTAGACAAATTAGTCTAAATTTTAGACTTGAGCTTTTTCCTCATTCCTTACTGCTGCTTGACAACAGTGTCTAATAAAAATCTCTGACACAAAGTGGCACAGCTGGAACTGAAATCAAATGTTCATCTCATGTCATATTTGGATATGATGTTTTACAATATTACTGATACAAATTATGCATACACCACCGCCACTGTTCAGCGTAATGGTTTATGAAGTCATGTATTCCCTTTTTATAAAATGTGATGCAAACACTTGTCATATCTTGGTATCGGCAGTTTCTCTGCATGTACCCTGAGGTCCAATGTCTTAGCAGAACCTATTCTGATGCTTTATTGAACTACTACTGTTAATTTCTATTTACTGTAGCTATGAATGTAGTAACCCCATATACGGAAGAACAGTGAATCCGTTCAACCTCGAGAAGACATGTGGCGGCTCTTCAGGAGGCGAGGGCGCTCTGATCAGCGGAGGAGGATCTGTCCTGGGCTTAGGAACCGACATCGGAGGAAGCATCCGCATCCCGGCGGCCTTCTGCGGCATCTGTGGCTTAAAACCTACAAACAACAGGATAAGGTGTTTTTGTATTTCATGTGTGAGAGCAGGAATAATAATCGGCTTTGTGGTGATAACTGCCCATATTGAACATTATAATATCTGGGAGTGTTATTATGGTGGACACATTGTCCTCAACATTGAACCTAGAAGGGAACTATAAGCCTTGTTTATGAGATTTATGAGATTAAGCAATTCTTAAAACCGTTTCTTTCCATGCAGTATGCGTGGACTTTCTTCGTGTGTGAAAGGTGTAAAAACAGGTAAAGCACAGCTCTACTAAATCATTTCCTATAGGGTTGAAAAGTTGAAAAGCTTAAAAATCTAGGTCCTTATCATAAATGTGCTTGTTTCCAGTCCTGTCGGCCATCGGTCCCATAGCGCGTGATGTAGAGAGTCTGGCTCTGTGTATGAGAGCTTTGCTCTGCACAGACATGTTCACCCTGGACCCTACAGTTCCTCCAATACCCTTCAACCAGCAGGTACCACAAGCAGTCCATGTCATTGTAGCAGTGTTGTATGTCAACTCTCTTGGTACTTAATCACATTTCATTCTAAAACAGGTGTACGAGAGCTCGGAGCCCCTGAGGATCGGTTACTATGAGAACGATGGGTACTGTCAGCCATCTCCAAGCATGAGCAGAGCTCTATGGGAGACCAAAGCACTACTGGAAAAAGCAGGACACACGGTATCAGTACTCGAGCCTCATGTAGATCCTTAGAGCCAAGAGTACGAAGATGTAGATTTATGCAGACGCAAATACATTCATGAGTCCATTCATGTGTGGTTTCTTCCCAAAGACCTGCAGATTAGGCTAGTTGGTGTTCCCAAATCACTCTGTTTGTGTGTGTGTGTGTGTGTGTGTGTGTGTGTGTGTGTGTGTGTGTGTGTGTGTGTGTGTGCGCGTGCGCGCATCCTGTAATGTATTGGCACCCTGTCCAGACTCATGTCCGAAGTCTTCCGGCACAGGCTTCAGGCGTGTCCATTTAAGCCTGACCAGAATAAGCGCTGTAGAAAATAAATGATTTGAATTTATCCTTAATTAAAACATTAAAATCGACACTTAAATATGTACAAGTAATTTATTTAATTGCTATTTAAATGTTTAATGTCATTTCATTTCATTTATTTCTCGATTACATTTTTTCACGATGATTTCATCATTCATATGGCAAACAAACAAAGAAATTAAATAATTTATAAAGCATGAAATAATTAAACTTGAAAATATGGTTTAAACTTTTAAAATAGCAAATAAGTACATGCCTTTTTAAAATAATTGTTCATTTTGATTTTAAACAAATACTTGCATTTTAATTATTTAATCGACCATTTATTTACTTAATATTGTCACATTCCACTGTTTTTCTGCCTGTTTGATAAACGCGCAAATAAATAAAACACCAACATGTGCATTATGACAGGTTTTTATCACAGGTTAATGTGTGTATGTAATGTGTGTGTGTGTGTGTGTGTGTGTGTGTGTGTGTGTTTGAGAAATAATTTCGTTTCTTGCCTCTGTAGCTAATTCCCTATAAGCCTCCTCGCATATCAACCGCCTTCCATGATCTCTTTGTGAGGGGAAACCTTGCCGATGGAGCCGCCACCTTTTTAAAGCACTTGTGAGTCAAATCTCAATCTTATCATTAGTGTTTCATGAGTGTTTGCAGAAACGTGACGTCTGTTAACTGTGTGTTTTTCAGTACGAAAGGCCCTGTTGATCCGTGCCTGCAGTATCAGCTCTCGCACTGGGCTCTTCCCAAATTCATGAAGAGGTTGATCTCTTTGCTCCTCAGACCGATTGTAAGTTCAGACAATTAGTTCAATAAGTAGCTCAGTGAGCCTTGATATACAGGACGTCCACACAACATGACACGATTTTAATTCAGTTAGTCGATATTTTGACTATTTCATAAATGCATATAGGGAATTAAAATGAATTAATCAAATGCAAGAAATGTAAATCACTGCAACGAAGATGTAAAGACATTTCTTTGAAGTGACCTTTGAATGCTCTTGTAGTAAAAGTAGGTATTTTTGGTGTTTTCTCTCAGTATCCACGTATGGCTACGGTTATACACAGCACCTGTGGGGTCAGGTAAGAGTGTAACGCCGACAAAAACTAGAATCCAACCACAAGATTTATTAAACTATAATAAATAAAGTCGTTTGCAGTGAACGGTTCCTTGTTTAGTTTTGCACTGGAGCTTCAGTACATTGTATCTGAGGATAACGTACTACAGCTGATCAAACCTTATCTGCTTTCTAGCTCTCCTGCAGATTTGTGGAAACAGCACAAAGAGGTCGAGGTACGTACAGTATGTGTGCTTGACTTTCTTTATCATCATGTTCACACTTCGCTTAGTCATTATTAAAATAACAGCGCGTGTTGACCGTATGCAGGATTATATCCACGAGACGTTGGCTGAGTGGCGTAAGCTCGAGCTGGATGTTCTGCTCTGCCCAATGCTGGGACCAGCCTACAACTTCAACTACACTGGAAAACTAAGCAGTAATATTCTGACTTCTTATCTACTGACCCTTCAGTGTCTGGATGTGAAGTGGGCGGAGCTAATCTCGTGTAACGCTTGTGTGTCGTTGTGTTCAGGCGTTCTGACTTACACGGCTCTGTACAACGTGCTCAACTTCCCTGTCGGAGTCGTTCCTGTGACTGCGGTCACGGCCGAGGATGAAGATCAGCTGAAAGACTACAGAGGGAACTTTGGAGACATCTGGGACAAGACCTTTGTCAAGGTGAACATGACACATGGAGCTCGTTTGTACCCGCTACCTTGAACATGTTCTACACTGAGACATGCCATCTCAAAACGAAACAATTCTTGTCATATTTTTAGACAGTTTGGAATTCTGATTATGCTTCTTTAACTAATCCTGATTGATTCTTGATTTAAAAAAAAAAAAAAAGTTTTCTTAAATACAGTAAGTACCAGTAATTTCAAACCTAATAATTTGTCCTTTCTGAAAATTTTTTTGGCCAAGCAATTTAGAAAAAAAAAAACATTAAGATGATCATTTTCTGATCGTAAATTAAGGGACATTTTAAACAATAATTTGTTGAATGATTTTACATTAATATTTTCAAAGAGATTCTTTAAATGCGCCCCAAAGTTGTGTACTTTACTTTAACAGTGATGATATCAAATACTGTTAATTTAGATACTGTATGTGGTTTTGAAAGTCACAATTTTAATGACCGAGTTGCTTTTTACAGCCAGTAAAATGTTCAATCAGACATTTCTAGGATTTCTAGCATTTCTAATATTTTAACGGTTACAAGCTCTTACACAGCTTATTTGTGTAAAATGTTTACACACCGTACCTGAACCGCTAGACTGTAAACAAGACACTGAAGTTAAGATACTTTATATAATTAACATGTGAAGTTCAACTGTGTAATTCATGGTATTAAACAGTAACTGTGGTGTTCATGTTTGTGATTTGGGTGATTGTGTGTGTGTGTGTGTGTGTGTGTGTGTGTGTGTGTTGCAGGCTGTTCGAGGTGGTGTGGGTCTGCCTGTAGCAGTGCAGTGTGTGGCATTGCCTTGGCAGGAAGAGATGTGTTTACGCTTTATGAGAGAAGTGGAAAAGCTCACCACCAAGAGAAACAAACACTTCAACACACTCCAATAAACTCAATAAAATAGTTTTGTCCAGGCGCCAGTTTGGTATCACTATCTTCAAGATTCAGACTCGAGTCTGGGCTAAGTCTTGTTCAAGCTGTAAAAATGGAGTTGTGTGCTAGGGATTCCCCAAATGATAAAATCTTAAATCAGTAAATTGCAATCATTTCAACTGTTTAATTTTATTTTAATACAACATTATTCTGCATTAATGTCCTGCACAAATTGACCTCCTGAGACAGGATATACCAGACTGTGAGCGCTGGCTGATCAGTTGCATTGCAGGGACTTTGTGATTTGGTCGGAAATCAAAAGAAACAAATCATAAAAAGATTTGAAACATCTAGGGTTGATTTATTGCTCAGATATTCTTATCCTTATATACAGTACCATGCATTTGCATAGTCACCTGGCAACATCATTAGTGTGTTTGTTTACATCCAGTACTTGACTATATACTAGATGTGTCATCGGAGGTTTCCAGTAGGGGGCACACAAGAGATTTACTTTTCACACAGTTTTCCATGACATAAACAAACATGATGACACTTGAGGAGTTAGATAGTATTTATTTCCCTCCAAATGTTTAGACAAGCTTATTTGTCACTATGCATTAGTAGACACACGTTATACAGGTGGGGATAATTGCTGACCTGGTCACACAACGTCCTGAAAGTCTCTCTCATTTTTGATTGATTTTTGATCTCATTTTGCTGACTACACTAACACTACCTATGACACTTCATCTGCAAATGAGGTGATTTGATGCAGCGTCAAGTTCCTTATTGTCATATCTTACAAGAAAATCTATTTTCACTGAATAATAAAGTTATGCACTAGGGACCTATGTCCTTTTTTTGGTGCTTTACTCAAAGTTTTGTAAGAAAACTGTTTCTGTGAATAACGTTTCTTATTCTCTCATTCTGTATGTTTACTTTTTTATTTCACTTTTACTGTATATCTGTCCTAAGATCTTATTTTGTAGTGCTTGTTAAAATGCTGGTTACCTCAGTGCATCTTTACAGACATCAGTGCTTAAGCTTAAATGGAGGCGCTTTGAAGGACTAGGATTAGAGGAACTCGCCCTCGTTTGGCTATTAGTGTGATGTGATTTTTGATATTGGTTTGAGCAGGGAGAGTCTGGAATGTTATACAGTATGGAATGTAAGGGCAGATATTTTTGGGCTCGAATGGCATGATTAGTGCTTATGAAGAAGAATCTTTATTGTCATTGTAGCAATGAAACATTGTACAATTACATTAAAGTGCAATTTGGAAAACAGTCACTCTGATAAAAAATAGATAAATAAATAAATAAATAAATATATATATATATATATATATATATATATATATATATATATATATATATATAGAGTGGGCCATTTCTATGGATCCACCTTACTAAAATGGGAATGGTTGGTGATATTAACGTCCTGTTTGTGGCACATTAGTATATGTGAGGGGGCAAACTTTTCAATATGGGTGGTGACCATGGTGGCCATTTGGAAGTCGGCCATCTTGGATCCAACTTTTGTTTTTTCAATAGAAAGAGGATCATGTGACACATCAAACTTATTGGGAATTTCACAAGAAAAACAATGCTGGGCTTGGTTTTAACGTAACTTTATTCTTTCATGAGTTATTTACAAAGTTTCTCTTTGTTCACACCCATTGACATGTCGAAGAGGTTAACACGTGATGAGCGGATCGAAATTGTGTTGATATCTATGTTGATATAACCATTCCCATTTTATTAAGGTGTATCCATATAAATGGCCCACCATGTATATATATAAACAAACACTACTTTATCATTAATTCATACTAGCTCAAAAGCAGGACTAGAGTATGCTGGGTTTTTGGATGGTGGGAGTAGATAGGAGTAGTAGATAGAGTTTGTAGTTATCATAATGGTATGAAAAGGGCTTATGGGGTTAAAGGATGAGTAGAATGGTACTTGTTGGGTCTCTGGGTGGCAGGAGTAGAGATTGTAGTTCTCTGGATGGTAGCAGTGGAGTTTGTTGGCTTTAAGGATAGTTGTCGTGGATCTCGTTGGGTTTCAGGATGGCAGGAGTAGCGATTATAGTTCTCGTGATGGCAGGAGCTGTTTTGGTCAAGAGAGGGTTGGGATAAAGCTTGCTGAGTTTTAGGATCTCAGGAGTTTCAAAATGCCAGTTAAGAGCTTGTTTTCAGGAGTGGAGCTTGTTGGTGGCATACAGAGGAGCTTTTGGCTTTTAGGTTGACCAAAGTGGATCTTTTAGGTCTCAGGATGGCGAATACTGTAGTTCTCCATATATCAGATGTATATAGCTTATTAGTTGAGCTTATGTAGGTGTGAGAATAAGAATGTTGGCTTTTTTGATTCACCTACCAGGAATGGTGAATCTAAACTTCCAAAAAATAAATATAATGGCACAGAATAACTGGATGCGTTTCGACACAGTTAGCACAACGTATGCATTGTTTCTGTATTCCAAAGGATCATTGTTGTACTTTACGGTCACGATGTGTAATGTTGCGTGAAAATGTGTAGTGACATTAAGAAACTCAATAGCATCCTGTCATTAAATGGAATGACACCTAGCCCTGCGTTTACCGGTTCATTGGAAAGCGCAGTTTGAGGAGGATGTGGTAAATATTTCCCGGTATTTTCTGTTCTCTCATTTTCTTTCTGCTTCATTTTTGTGTGCAGGATGGTCTCTGTGTTTGAGAGGAGCATTCAAAGGAGCTCCAGATGAACTTAATGACACATGACATTTTCATTTCTTCCTGCTCCTGATGTAAATATGTGTTTGTGTTGGGCTTTACATACATTTAAATGTTTTAACTTTTCCAGCAGCAGAAACGGAAACCAGTGCCTGCTTACAGTCAGCCTTGTTCGCTCTGAAGTCTCTCTCTCACTGTTTCTGTTTTTCATTCACTGTGTGTTTGAACAGAAGTGAAATGATTCCCGTTGTTATAAAATACTTCTATACATCTGGAGGTGAGGAGAAAGAAAAAGTAGCAAAGGAAAAAAAAAAAGCCAAAGGAATAGAATAAAAAAAAAAAAAAAAAAAAATTCAAGGTGTAAAACGAAGAAATAACTAGTTGGATGTAATTTAAAAAAGGCATAAAGAGAGAAAAAAGAACTGGTTGATTAAGAAAGGAATATAAAGTAGTAGTAATAATAATAATAATAATAATACACATGTGCACACCAAAAGAAAAAATGAAAGAATGGTAAAAAAATATATATGTATAAATTAAAAAAATACAAAAATGCAGAATTTAAATTTAAGCAAATAAGTAAGTAAATAAATGAATAAATAGATACCTATTTATTTATTTATTTATTTATTTTTATCATTAGCATCAGCATTCGCTTTGAATTTGCAACAGGCCGGGGCTCCACAAAAAACAGTTGGTTTGGACAAAAACCGCATTTCACGTCTCATTGGTGAGGGAAAACACCTCATTCAGAGCTCCAGAGATGAACAGCAATCTTACAGAAACTTCCTAAGTGCTATTTTCTTCCAAAACGACAGCGGACGCTTTAAAGATGTGACTTGCCTTCACTTAAACCAGGATCATTCCGTCCTAATGTCCCAGGTCCTGATATCTTTCTAATGTTGAAGGTAATCATGTTTGTCACAGCACACGTCTGCCTTGTGGATGATAAAAGTTTCGCACACATTGTTAAAGAGGACATCAGAGGAAGACGTTCATCTTCACATCACTACACCGATGGGAGTTTACGAGTGTCTGCTGATCCGTGTACGGCAGGATTTACTCTCTGAGCATGATTGTAAAGAATCTGTGACTCGACACTTTGGTGATGTAGGTTTGTGCTGCTTATCCTGCAGAATGAAAACGCATAGCTTCTCGACACGATTCTCTTTTCTGCTATCAGTCGTGCTCGCCGCATGTCTCGCGCTGAGCTTCTGCTATGTCTGGGCTTTTCCTTTCTGCTTCTCTGCACCCCAAGGCCCTTACAGCCAAATTCGTTTACATTCAAGTGATAAATGCTTTGCAAATGTGCTTAAACATGTAGAGTAAATGGAAAAATGCAGATGGTGCATGAGAGGATTAGCACCCAAAGTCTTGAGGATAGACACCCGAGTCTTTCTCATCCACTCTTCAGGAAGTGTTTGGGGAGATTTAGCCTCCCAGTGATTCTGTTCGCAAGTTAAAGTATAACATTTTAAACTCTTACAGTTAGTTACTGTGGCTCAGTGGAAGCTTTATTGCCTGACGCGTGGAAGGCTCAGGGTTGCATCCCGGGCAATGCCAGATACAGAGACACTGGGCGGATAATAATGTTATTATTAGTGCTGTTCTCGTGAAGGTTGCATCAGGAAGCTCCTCGGCTATTCACACACCATGTTATGACACAAAGACAGCCATCGCTGCAGCACTTCGTCAATCAGGAATCTCTGGAGCAGTGTCCAGCCAGAAGCCGTTCCTCACTAAAAGGCACATGAGAGCTGGCTAGGAGTTTTCTGGAGTCCTCCAGTGGTTTGATGGCACAGAGATTGACGAGGTCGCTGCATCATGCTGTGGGGTTGTTTTTCCCTCTGTGACTGAGACTGGAAGACTAGTCAGTAGAGAGAGAAATAAAGAGCTACCCGAAAACCTTCTTCAGAATACTCTTCTGGGGGGGGGGACCGATGGTTTGCATTTCAACAAGACAACAACCCAAAGCTTATCATCAGGAAAACACAGGAGAGACTTCAGAACAATGTCCTCGAGTGACCTGAAGCCAATGGAGCATCTCTTGAGAGACCTGAAAATGATCTGGTGGATCTTATTGATGATTCCGGCAGAAGAATTCCAAAACAAAGCAGTACTAAGTTAGCAGCATCATTCAAAAGAAGACTTAGCGCCAAATGTGCTTTAAGTACTTTAAGTCAATAGATGTGGGTATGAATGCTTATGCTAATGGGATTTTATTGTTTAATTAATACATTTCCAAAACATTCTAAATGATTTGAATGCATTTTAAGACTGAACATGTGAATATATTGAAGAAGTGTGACTATATGTGCGTATTAATTTTAATAATTAAGTGTAAATTGGTGCACTTTTAATCAAACAACTACTGAATGTAGATACAACTGGCATGTGTGGCACTTAGGTAATGTTATCTTAAGAGATTTGTTAATTAGCTAGTGATTCAGCTAAGTCATGACTGCCATTTGGTACTTAGATAATCATATTTACTAATGTTAATGAAACGCGTTCATTAAACCTAGTTGTTTAATTCAACTGGCTAGCTGAGGATTATTCTCCTTAGCTAACATTATTTTAATGCTTGATGTTAGTTAGCAATCTACAGCAAGAAGCTTTTGAATTTAGTACTTAATCTATATATGTAATAATGTAAACTATTACTTAATGCTTACTATAGTTAATGTCATTTTGATGGTAATTAGTAACCAAGTTACAGTAGTTGTTAACTTGAGCGAATTCAGCTATCTAAGTAGACTATTATAAATAATTAGACTTTAAATCAATTAGCTATTAGCAATTAGCAATTATACTATTTATGGTAATTAAATTCTTTATTTGTGTTACAAGCCAGGCTAAGAGAAAGGAACGCTAAGGTTTCTATAGACTGTGGGAAGTGCTTTGAGGGAACGGGATGTCACAGGTTGTGTGAAAAGCCTTTAAGAGAATTAACCGAGTCAACAGGGGAGGTGTTAGTGAAGCAGCACCGAGCATTCTTTCTGTGTGTTTAAAACTGTTGGGGTCAGCGTTTAATGCCGCTTTTATTTCAGAGTACCTCGGCGTAATTCTAAACCTGATTCACAGTGATATTTAAAAATAAGTCACATTAGATTTAGACCAAAATCCGGATCCGTCCCATCCTCCTCATGTAACACTCTCGGAGCCAAACAACAATCAACACACTGTTCAATCAGACATCATTCCCATCATCACATCTCTCTCCCTCTCTCTCTCTCTCACTCACACACACACACACACACACACACACACACACACACACACACACACACACACCAGACTTTTGGGGATTTTAGGTGTGCTTTAAAGGCGAGCTGTCTCTGTGGAACCGGAGCTCATTGATGAGGTGACAGGCGCTGTTAGAATATGATCCTAATCCTGTTCCAGCATTTTCCAGCCCTGCTGCCATCGCAATTCCTCCACACATTCAGCTGCCTGTCAGCCGGCGAAATCCTGTTAAAAACGTACAGCTCTGATACACATCAAAGCGCTCAGGGGAGACCTTAGCAGATTAACACACACACACACACACACACACACACACACTATACATTAAGAAATGACTGCACTTTTCGGAGATTTTGATTCTTGACTCTGGTTGGTCAGGAGGTGTTGATGAATTTTCTGTAGCGGCACCTCTGATAGTAGTGCAGCTACAAATCACAGGATTGTATATTCTAGCAATGTGTTTATTCTAACATCTAGCTTTAGACAGGGACTTGTATGGTGGACGTGCCTAATAATAAGGCTAAAAATAAACACATTCATAAAGGAAAAGCAATAATTACATTACTAACACTGGAATGTACAGTATACGGCAGTTGCTCAGTATAAGTTGTGTTTAAACTTTAAACCCCATCAATCATTTCCACCAAGTTGCCACTGTTGTGTCCTTGAACGCATACAAGTCAAAAAAGCAAGTTGCTCTGGATAAGGGTGTCAAATGCTGTAAATGTGCTGCTGTGTTAAGGATTTCTGGAAGGAAATGTAATGTTTCATTAACATCTCCAGTGTCAGTACTTTCTGACCCTGCGCGGCATAAAGCACAGGTGTCAAATCCTCTTCAAAAAGGGCCGGTGTGTGTGTGTGTGTGTGTCACCAACAAATTCAACATTTCACATATATAATGTTTATTATCTTGCATTTCACAGATAAGTTATTCACATTTACATAAACATACCAGAGAGAAATCCCAGGCAGCCATATCTATGCAACATGAGAGCAGAATGTTTTTTTTTTTTTTCATTTTTTTTTAATATACTATGTAATTAATAAGTTAGTTTATAAGCATCAGTCCTATACTTTGTTATATTTACACAGGTCAGTCAGGTTCGCATCTTTGTTAAAGCCTCGCTGCTTTGGAAATGATGAAAGAGGATTCTTAAAGGGTCAAAAACACAGAGAGAGATTCAATTTATGTTCAATAAATTGGGGTCATTGTCATTAAAGGATCAGGGAGCTCCAGGATTCTAAGGCTACATTCACATTACCCAACTGAAGTGACTCAAATCAGATTTTTTTTTTTTACCCTAATGTGTCCTAGACATATTTTTTGCTAAAATCGCATCTATTGTTTGAAATGAATTAGCGGCCACACAAATAAAATGATCTGAATGTCGGGAAAAGAACTGGCCACATGGTGGTTCCATGCAACCTGATGTCGAAATGGAAGTCAACGGGAGACATTTGCATTCTCTTTCATGTATCTTGAATAGATTCATTGGTGATGCCAATATTTCTAATATTTTGTTTATCCGCATTTGTTTATTTATTTAATTTGACCACATTGTCTTTAGTGCTACTTTCAAGCATTGATGCACTAGTCGTATATACGTCTTAAGCAGAATCCAGTGGAAAAATGAGAACAGTGGTGTATTTGCACAGCTGAATGGCGTCTCGTTTTTTTCTGTCCGGATCGTTAGCATTGCATATCTGCATGTAGCACAGTATTTACATGTTTCTGCACTGACGACAAACCTAATAAACACACGTTTAAATAGACATCGCATAATTATTCATAAGCATAGACATGAAGGACAATCCATGTCCCCACTATGCATGTCTCGGCTGTTCCAGGGTCCATTCTGAGGTCAGTTAGGCAACATGTCCAACCCTAACGAGGCGGCGTGCTGCTTGGCTCTGAAACGCAGGTTCTCTATGCTGCTTGTCTTGCTGTTTAAGCTGCTCCACACCTGCTGAGACAGAGACTGGTAATAAGACTGGCAGTGCAGCGGCCCGAGTGGAGACGCCATGTTCATGTTCATGTTCATGCTCATATTCATGTTCATGCCCAGGTAAGCTAAAGAAGATGAGGTGGAGGAGGAGGAGGAGGAGGAGGAGGAGGAGGACGAAGGGGCGGCCATGTCAAAAGGCGCGTAGTGCATTAGGTTGTTTGTGGTAGCCATGTGCTGGCGAAACTGCTCCTGGAGACGGAAGAGGCTGAGAGGAGACGAAGCATAGGAGTTGGTCTGGACTAAACCGCTGCTGAGAATGCTGGAGGACGAGAGAGGAGGCGAGGCGAGAGGAGAATCTGGAAGGTATACGAAGAAGAAGGGAGAATGTTAGCAGTGTCACTCAGATGTCATGCACTCTGTAGAATGTAAGGAATGAAAGACTTGTGTCCTGCTGTTGTAGGAAAATAATCAGTGATGCAGTGATGTGATGAAGCAGAGTAATTGTTACCATACAAAAGTTCATGATTTTCTTTAAATATATGAATGAATATATAAATGAATAATGTGTTCAAATGTATTCATTTTGCTGTGTTTATGGTTGACGTTTTGTTCAAGTTTGCTCCTGCTATAAGTTATTTAATGTTTTCTTTCTTAAATAAGAACAGATTATTAAAGCTGGTTATTATTAACTTTACCTTACAACCGAAGCAATACCACATCGATGAGCACATAAACATTAACCTGTTATGTCCTGTTTTATTGTAAGAGCTGCTGTTATAACAATCAGACCAATCAGAATCGATCATTCAACAGCACTCTCTATTTTTGTCTCAGTCAATCAGAGCAAGACTCCTGATTTAATACCCATCAGGAAATACACTGTTAATTTCCCAAACACTCTTCATTTCATTCTTCTTCGAAAGTACCGTTTTATGTCATCCATAGAACAGCAGAGTTGAGCAACAAGCTGGGGGAGGGGCCCTTCTTATATGAGGTCACATGAGGAGGAAATCTAATTAGCTTGTTAAAGAGCTGACCAACACAAAAATGGCTAGACAACATAAAGTAAAGCAGGGATTTTTCTGGAGCCACTGGAGAGCCATCTGAATTCCCAAGAATACCTAAAAGTTACATTTTTATAATAGGTCCCCTTAAATGCCCAGTACTTCCTGGAAAAGTTTTAATTCATGAATAAACTTTAATCCAGTTCTAATCCCACTTCGTTGGATTTGTGAAAGAAATCCTGAATTCATGCCTCAGTGAGTTACCTGATTTTGGATTGACTGGTTTGCATGGTGGTGTTGCACCATCTGTCAACTCTGGACCCGCAACTTTCTCCTCCTCTCTGAACAATGGCGGCTCATCCTCTCTGTCCGTCAAGTCCTCTGTTCCTGACTCTGCCCCCGAGTGCTCAGGTGACGTAACGTTCACTTCCTCCTCGTTTACCTCAACCGGAGGCGGAAGTGTGGCTTGAGTCTTTTCTGATGGTGAAGGTGGAGTTTTTGTAGATGTTGCCTCTTCCTTTTTCTCTGTTTCCTGGTGTCCTTCTGACTCTGCATCTTTTTGCTTCTGGAGCTGTTCTTTCTGCAGACTGCGTTGCTTTTTACGAAACTTCGCTCGTCTGTTCTTAAACCAAACCTAGTCAAGGGAAAATTATAATAATGCAAATTATTGTGGAAATAATACAATAAATACTACGTTTATCTTTTACAAATGACTTTAAAAACAAGTGCAAGACGACTACATCCACATTATAGCTCTAATGCAAATTTAAAGAAGCAAGTTATTCATCAAATAAGTCACACTAAAACAAGCACTGATTAATAGACAGAATGAAACATGAACAAGTCCTATACTATACTATACTATACTATACTACATGTATAGCCATACTAAATACTACGTGTATACTATACATGATAGTAAGGTGGTACGGCATGATATCAAGTGCGATTTGAATAGAAATAATGAGTTAGCTTCAGCCTCTTGGACAGAAGGTCCTAGCCTCTTCTTAGCATATTCATAAGTCATAATTGCTAATTTATGAAGGTGTAGCGATCAAATCAATCAAAGGAAAGCATTTAGGGCTCAAGATCTAGAGACGATTCAAGAAAAGAAGGCACAGAACCCGTATAAAGAAAAACGCAGGCACAATAGATAGATGGATGGAGTAACAAATCATTTGCACCACTTTTGTCAGATTTTAAAATTGATTTCAAATCGAAGTTTAAAACGTTATCTTTTCTATACTTTTCTAACCGATGGCGCTGTGTACATTCAGGTAGATAAATTGTTTTTTTGGTTGTTTGTTTTTTTTTTTAATGGAAAAGATGGCCACTGAGTGAATAAAAAGTTTTATTTGGACTTTCTTTGGATTTTGACTTTTCTTCTAATGTCAGAGTGTGATGGTGTTTGATATACTGTATGTGACAAAAATGAAATAACCTTCAAAACAATTTCTTCAGCTTGAGCATTTTCATAACTTTGGTTTTAAAGAAAGTACGCAATTTCTATTATTAATGCATTATAATTTTTGTCCCATGTGTGTTTTTGTTAAGTTTTAATTTTGCTTTTTAAGCTATGCTTTCTCATACAAGCCTACTCAGGGAAAATGATTGTAATCTTAAGGGATACATAAAGGGTAAATAATAATAATAATAATAATAATGAGTTCTAAGTCAGCTTTTTACAAATAATCATTACCCCTCTGACACAATAACAATTATTCCTAAGCACTAATGTCACAGGACGGTTTGTGCTCCGTGGCACCTGCTGATTTCCACTGTTTGATCGTGCTTTGGACCAGTTAAGAATACAAATTTTTAATTAACACACCTGTACTCGAGCCTCAGGTAGGTTGGTGCACATCGCCAGTCGTTCCCTCATCACTACATCGGGGTAGTGTGTTTTCTGGAAGGTTTTCTCAAGCGCCTCCAGCTGCTGAGCAGTAAAGGCCGTGCGACTCCGCCGCTGCTTCCTGTGTTGAGAGCCGTACCTCGCCTCCAGGATGATGTCTGAAAAAAGACACACACACATATAACCTTCCCTTTATATTGATCACAGGGTAAACCATTCTCAGCCATTGGTCTTTACACTATATTTAAACAATATGCTGTTGTGATGAATATCGGCATGGCTGTTTTGTCGTCATAAGCATGAGGGTGCAGCCCAAGCAATGGAGATATCACAGCTGCGCTAATATTCAATCCAACAGCATGACCTTCGGTGTGTTTTTGTTTTTATACACCAGTTCCACAAACACCATTTATTATCAACAGATTATGATTTGTTTCTTTATTTAACCAGTTATTTTGGTCCACCAACACATATTCTTCTGATTGCTGGTGAACGACAGTTAGTGACTGACAGTTGGTGGAATTAACTGGGGTGAAAGTAGTTTTACACTCTAACCAGTACGATGTGGCTAAAAGAATATAACAAATCATGGAGGTGGTGGACAGTCCTGAGAAACCCTATGAGATTAATTTTACATTTACACCTTTTCAGCTTAAGAATATCAGCTCCATTAATTTACGGTTCCAATGTTTAATCCCAAATTTCCTAAAGTGGAAGGCTAGTGTACCATGTAGAGTGTACAATCCCTTGTTCCACACACAAAGAAATCCCCTTAATCAGGGGTTAAAGATAGATTTGGGATTCAGCCTAGTGTTAGGAGCCACTTAGATTTGTAGTCGTTAATAAAAGAACACAGACAGTTCAGATGCGATCCAGAACAACTTAGAAGTGATTATTAGGTAGACCATGTGTTGTCTAAAATTAAATAATGACAGGGTGCCAATCCATCGCAGGGCATACACACATACTGTACTCACACACTACGGCCAGTTTGGGAACGCCAATTAGTCTAATCCGCATGTCTTTAGACTGTGGGAGGAAACCGGAGTACCCGGAGGAAACCCACCAAGCACGAGGAGAACATGCACACTCCATGCACACAGAGATGGGAATCGAACCTGGCCAGGAATCAAACCCAGACCCTGGTGGTGCAAAGCGACAGTGCTAATCACTACATCTCTGTGCCGCCTGAACTAAAAAAAAATTCCACAATTTCCTAAAAATTAACAAATAATAATAAAAAAAAAAAAACATATAATGTCAAACCAATTTTTTCATTATTACAGTTATAAAAAAAATAAGAGTTTAATCTTTGTTTCAGACAGACATGTACGGTGAGCTTCAACCTGAAATAATAATATCACTGATTATTTTTAGCTTTAACCGTTTAACTATTTCTACAAAGACAGGGATCTGTCTGAGCCTCTGCACTGTTCACGGCTGAGAACGTGTGGAACTGTTCCAGAGAACGGCGCAGGTTGGAGCAGAGACGCTTATTAGGGGTTCAAAGTTTGCACCCCCACCTAACCCTTAATGAGTGTCTGCACATAGACCACAGGGCACGTGCGGTATAATGAGTTCCAGGTGCGAGCACGCGCGCCGCTTACCTGCCAATCTCTCAGCCAGGGTGAGCGCGTGCACCGAGGGCCGGTAGTCGGGCGCGTGCTGCGCGCCCTGTTGGTGCAGGTTGTACATGGCGCTCAGGGAGTTCATGGCGTGTAGAGAGTATCCACTGTTCACCCCGTAGTGCTGCATAGCGGAGCTCAGCCTGGAGAGAGAACGAGAGAGATGCGAATCAAATGCAGAAAAGTAAAGCGTCATCCTGCGACATTTCAGTCGTTCTAGTGCATAAACGTACTAGGGTAAAAGGTACTAATGAGTACCTTCCCCAGGTCCTTTAACTAAAACATGCATGCTGTAAACCTTTAATCCTCACCCTGGAGAAGAAAGATGTGTTTAAAGGTGCAACGCATCAATGTTTCCCGATATTAAAGGTGCCGTTACGCACGGCGCATTCAATGTACAAATATCTTGTAGGAGACAAAAAAAAAAAAAAAAGGATTCCTGGCGTCTGTAAACATCATGCAAAATAAATAAAAACGAAAACAAAAACAAGAAAACAATTAAAAATAAATCCGCCTAATATAACCTAAATTGAAGATGAACTGTGTGGGCTGTCAATATAAATGATATGATCTGCTTGAAACCCACGTACATTTCTTATGCATTACACACATGTAACAAAATGGAAAAGTAGAATAAATAAATATAAATAATCAACATAAATGTGCACAATATAAAGCAGATCCAAACAAAGGGATTCAATTATACGCGCTGCAAATCGGAAATATATTAAACTTCATTTAAGTTACAGTTAAGAAGAAGAAGAAGAAAATAATAATCCAAACCAAAATTATAAGTTAAATCTCTACCATTGTCTACCAATATGAATTATATGTGTCTGTATATGACCTAAAGAAACCATAACATATGCAAGTTATACACATGTACCAAAAAAAAATGTAAAATTAAAATGTAGAATAAAATCTCAGGTCATGAACGCACCACGATGACTTTGGCGATGAACCCCCTTTAAAGGACTACATTTTATACATTATTTAAGCAGCGGTATTAGACTGGCAGGCGATGAGTGAATTGCCCAATGCTGTAAACCTCATGTAAATGTAACTGATTTGAGAGATTTTCAGTTATTTTCGGGTTATTATTTTCATGTTGATCTTTGAGTAATTGTCTCATTGTCTCAGTATGTCTTTGTCCAAAGAGAGAGAGAGAGAGAGAGAGAGAGAGAGAAGCATAATTTCAGTCGGATTTGTGCTCTGGGTGTTAAAGAGAAAAATATCAGATAAATTCTATCTAATCGCGGAGGAAAATGTTCGTTCAAAAACACATCCTTACAAACTTCACAACGGTTTTGCAGAAATGCAACAGTTCAAGGAAAAGAAAAAAAAACATGGAATTAAACCATTTCGTGCTTACATTAATAAATTCTATTTAAACCTCGAATAAAGGCAGATTTTAGTAAATATTTAGGAATATTTAGGAAAATATTTAGAAAAATATATGGTGTAATTAATATTCGAATCACTTAGTAAACATTAATGGAATTTTCTAAAACCTTCTGAAGCTCTTTCCTTATTCTTGATTCTTTTCATACATAAAATATATTATATTTATATACATATAATGTATTATATAATAATATAAAAATAAAAATATTTTGTGCCAGATTCCAGTGATCGATTTTTAAAAAATGTTTTCTTCTTATTATTTTTAAATCAGTTATTTTTTAAGATGATTTGATCCATGCGACAATCCAAAAATATTTTTAAATGTATGTAAATTGTTTTTGTTCATGCTTATTATATGAACAATTTTCAAATATTTTTTTTTTCAGGCGACTGTTTTACCATTTTTTAAATGTCACAAATGATCTAATTTAAAGTTAGAAGTCTTCTTTTTAAGGAAATAACATTTACACAAAATAAAAACGCAGAGCCTAGATTATGCAAGTTTAAGCATCTGTCTATGCGTAAATTTTAGTAATAAAAAGTAAAAATTAAAAAAGTACATTTTGCATGAAAGGGTGTAAAAATATACTGTGTGGCCGCAGGAATATAATAATAATAATAATAATAATAATAATAATAATAATACAATTTAAAATGTAAATATAAACAGATATTTTTTCACTTAAACAATTTTTATTTCTTGAAGAAGAAAAGGGAAAACAGTGGTTTAAAAATGATCATGAACTTTTTAAAGATGATTTAGAATATAAAGCGTTTTGAAGAAAGCTATTGTTCATTAAAAATAAATAGGTAACATAGAGGAGGAGTGTGTTGTTTGTTTTAATTGTGTAATTTCTGTATGATCAAGATCCAAGCAAAATAAACCGTTATACATAAAAAAATAAGTTAAAACAAACATTGTTTTAATGGTTTTTTGTTAATGTTAAAATAGTTGGCGATGATATTAAGACTAAAGTTTAAAAGATAAAATTAGGCACTGACAGTAAGACACAAATCAGCAACACAATACTGTATGTGGTCGTGACACACTCGTTTGGGAGGCAGTGTGAAGTTTGAGAACTCCCCCCCCTCCCCCCATACACAAAAAACTCCACCCACCCTTTTCTATCTGATCGAAAATCGGTCCGATTAGCTGAGGTCCGAGGTCGCGCTTTCAGTCTGTGTCCGCAGGGGACCGCAGGAGACCCGATTTAACACGTCGTTTGTCACCCTGACAGGCAACATGTACGACATCAGCTCCAGTGTAAAAATTACCCCCCCAGCGCCCGTAAACACTGCACACACTCTTACAACACAGCTCACTCTGGCTTCACACCTGGGCTTCTGGCTTTCATTAACTACACTTACTCTATTATTAATCTGCAATTTAGAGAAAGGATTAGATGGAACTTCATATTCCATAATGTTCAAACATGCAACATCAAATCTACACAGAAACGGTAATGCACACATCAATCCACTCACTGGATCAAATGGAAATGGAAATATTATGTATTATAATAAATATGAACATAAATAAGTTATTAGCTTATTCATTTACATTTAGCTAAAATCCGGGCTGTATTAGATATTTGATTTGTTCAGCAAAATTTAGTCTATGACCTCTGTCACCTCGCACCTCCAGGATTTTGGTTTAATTCCCACCTTGGAGTTTGTGTACATGGAGTTTGTATGTTCTCCCTGTGCTTGGTAGGTTTCCTCTGGGTTCTTCGAATTCCTCCCCTAGACCAAAGACATGCAGATTAGAATAATTGGAGTGTGTGAAAGCATTTGGGAAAGAAGGTCCTACCACAGTCATAAAAATGGGAAGAATGTCTCCACGGTAAATAGTTGGTCTACAGAGGTTCCTAGATGGATGGATGGATGGATGGATGTATTATTATTATTATTATTATTATTATTATTATTATTATTATCATTAAAATTAAATTGCGATATAATATGCAAGAAATAACTAAATATAATTTGCAATAAATAACTGGAATAAATTTAGTGTATACTATAGTATACTATGTTTGAAATCAAGTATAAGCTTGTAATTTAGCCTTCACAATAAATAATTTCATTTGTATAAAAATTATGTTTGTGATGATATGATTTAGATAAAAATAACAAATCAAATAAGTTATATGTAAAAGTTTGTCACAGGGCTTCATATAAACCTCCACAATAGCTGGATTAAGCCAAAATGTATGCATAAAAATTCCTTTGTAATCTATACCATTGAACATACCGAATATTAAGCATTTGGGAAATACTGCCATATTAACCTCGGCTCAATAACCAGTACACTACTGCACTTTCTCTTTACTTATATCACACTTGTTTATCTCTAAAGATACCATGCATCTTTGCACTACTGTAATTCCCAATGCTGTCATTGTACTACTGTATATTTGATCCATATTTATTCTGTGCATATCATTGTATGTATGTATGTATGTATGTATGTATGTATTAACAAATATATCATATTTACAATACCTACTGCACCTCCTGTAAATATGACAATCGTACCTTTATATCTGTAATGCTATTTATAGATGCTAATTGCATTTCATTTGCTTGGTAAAGTACATATACTTTGCACAATGACAAAAGTTAAATCTAATCTAATCTAATATAATACAATACAATACAATACAATATAACTACTGCATACTTATTAATGTAGGAAATTTACTAAAATGAAAAACATTGCATGTATGATATTTCAATAAAACTAGAATCAGGTATGTTTAAATGAATAAAGAAAACTAGGTAATCCAGTACTGAATTTAACAGCTTGATTTACTGTACTGGTTATACTGTAATACTATACAGTATATAGCCAAATTTCTAGGATCTTATCTTTATGATAATCTGACTGGTGTTTAAAGCTTTAAAATGAAATTAAATGAACAGAATTACAAATAAATAGAAGGTGTTTTTTTGTAAGAAATGTAAGATATCTAAAACAAAGAATGGAAATGTTACAAAACTTAAATAGGTATTATTTATGATAATGTATAATTTGTCAATTCATTAACTCATTAATTCATTCTGCACTTTAATTCAATGTGAACAAACTCAAACAAAGTGACACTGGACAATTGTAGTCACTGTGTACAAACATTTCCTCATGTCTAGTCTGTTTTTATCAAAGTGTACGATCAGATGATGGATTTGATCTAAAATGGATTTTACACATGGACAACTGTGGACATGTGTGTCAATGAAGAGCAAACTGGACAAAGCGAGTACTTAAAAAGTCTGAAATGCGTATCAACAATTTTAAAGGTTTTATTTGTTTTTATATTGTGAATAATATATAAATTGGAATAAATTGGGTAATAATGCAAAATTCAAGTACTATATTGATCCACTTTATAAACACAAATAATATGAATGTGTTTAGAATAATGCCTCTTTTTTAGTGTAGTAATGTATTTCTTTTCTATACATTGAGCTTTATAGAACAAATAATTCTCTCTCTCTCGCTCTCTCTCATTTGTTAAGTTAAACAAAATAATAATGTAATAAAAATCTTTTAAGATCCAGCTGCAAGTAAACACAATCCTGTAAGAATTTTACACTACAGATCTAATCATATGTTGCACAGTTATGTGTTGGTGTTAAGCACTGTAGAAAACACACACACACACACACACACACACACACACACACACACACACACACACACACACACACACACAGTAAACACTGTCGAGTGAAGTGAGGTGGAGTGTGTCCTCACCTGCAGGCCGGTTCCCTCGCAGTGCCGCGTCTCTCCTCAGATTGCTGGTGTGTTTGCTCAGTGGTTTACAGATTCCAGTTTTAAATCTGTACGTCACATGCCACGAAGATGATGATGATGATGATGATGATGAGGATGATAGTGGAAGAGTTGAGCTGCAACTAACTACAGTATGCAGCAGTAGAGTGTGTGAGTGTGTGCAGGTGTGTACATGTCTGTGTATATTTTACCCCCACTTAGGGCTTTTAAAGCACAGCACAGCACTGTCTGCACGACCAATCACACCGGGGCTCTGAGAGAGAGAGAGAGAGAGAGAGAGAGAGAGAGAGAGGCAGGGTCATGCCCAGTGTGAAAGAAAGCAATTGTACAAACAATCTAATGCAGAAGGAAGGAGGAAGGAGGAAGAGGGAAAGAAAAACGCTAAACACGGAAAAAAGGATAAAAGTCAATAAAAAAAATTCAAAAAAGACTTTTATACATAAGGGACAATTAAGAAGTCCCTACAGAGACAGAGGAAAGAGAGAGAAATTGACAGTTAGGAAGATGGAGGGAAGAAACAAAGCGAGCGAGAGATACGCAGAAAGTAAGGAAGACAAAGAGACAGAAAGAAAGAATTATATAGAGAGAGCCTGAGAAATACAAGGAGACAGAAGGTGAGACAGAGATTTGAGAGAAAGAGAAAGGCACACAGAGAGAGGTGTAGAAAGAAAGAATCAGGAAGAGGGAGAAAGAAAGAAAGAAAGAAAGAAAAATGCTAAATGAAAGAATACAAGGAAAAGGGATAAAAGTCAATACATAAAAATACAAACTAGAAAAACCTCAGATAAAACGCACAAATGAGAAGCCGCTACAGAGACAGAAAGACAGATGGACAGTGAGAGATGGACAGGCAGAGAGAGGAAAAAGAGACAGGGACAGAAGAAAAAGTGAGAGACGAGAAAAGAGAGAGAAATGGAAAGTGAGAGAGAGAGATTGAGAGAAAATAATGATGATAGAGGGACAGAAAGAAATAGATACAGAAAGTGAGAAGGATAAAAAGATAAAAGGAGAGAGAGAGAGAGGTATTTAAAGAAAGAATCAAGAAGAGAGAGAGAGAGAGATAAAGAGAGAAAGTGAGACAGGTGCATAAAGGGAGAGTGAGGAAAATTGAGTTACTGTATGCTGAGTGTGTATCTCTCTCTCCCCCTCTCTCTCTCTTTCCCTCTCTATCTGTATCTCTCTGACCCAGGGGATTTCGGGATTGAGGAGACGAGACTCAATGTGGTGAAAGGCGCTCGGTTTAAAAGTGATGGCTTCTAAGAGGATTAAAACAATAACGCTCTTCTCCTCCTCCTCAGCAGCTCCTCTGTAGATCTCTCTCTCTCTCTGTCTCTCTCTCTCTGTCTCTCTCTCTCTCTGTCTCTCTCTCCGTCTCTCTCTCTGTCTCTCTCCGTCTCTCTCCGTCTCTCTCTGTCTCTCTCTCTCTCTCTTTCTCTGTCTCTCTCTCTCTCTGTCTCTCTCTCTCTCTCTCTCTCTCTGTCTCTCTCTCTCTCTGTCTCTCTCTCCGTCTCTCTCTCTGTCTCTCTCCGTCTCTCTCCGTCTCTCTCTGTCTCTCTCTCTCTCTCTTTCTCTGTCTCTCTCTCTCTCTGTCTCTCTCTCTCTCTCTCTCTCTCTGTCTCTCTCTCTCTCTCTGTCTCTCTCTCCGTCTCTCTCTCTGTCTCTCTCCCTTTCTCTGTCTCTCTCTCTCTCTGTCTCTCTCTCTCTCTGCGCACGCGCGGTGCGGCAGGGAAGCGAGTGTGGCGTGTAGAGCGCGTGAGAGCGATTGGCGTTTTGCCAATTTTCTTTTTGCCTTTTTTCGCCATTTATTACATCTTTTGGCTAAATTTACCTTTTTTGTGTGTGTGAGTGTGTGCGCGTGACTGTGTGTGTGTGTGTGTGCGCGCGTGTGTGAGTGTGTGTGCGCGTGTGTTGCTGGAGCATGGCGGCTCAGAACACACAGCGGTTTGAAAGTTTAACTCGCCGGCACGGTGTGCGAGTGTGTGTTAGCGGTTGGTGATGTGGTGGGACATGAGAACATCGTCTCTGCTTCCCGCATGAACAGCGCTGTTGTCACGTTTGTTAATAGTATTGATAAAGCGGCTAAACTTGTACAGAATGGTATCACTGTTAATAATGAGCACATCCTGGTTTCTCCCCTGAGCTCCCCAGCCAAGAAAATAGTTCTGTCCAACGTCCCTCCCTTCATACCTGATAGTGTCATCGCTACAGAACTGTCCAGATATGGAAGACTGGTCTCCCCTATAAAGAAAATCCCCCTGGGCTGTAAATCCCCACTGATTAAACACCTGGTGTCTTTTAAGAGAGTTGTTTTTATGATCTTTAAAGAGGGTGTAGAAGAGCTAAATGCTGTTTTTAAATTCAGGATTGAAAACTTTGACTACAGTATATTCGCCTCCTCAGACACTGATATAAAATGTTTTAAATGTGGTGCAATGGGACATCTGGTCCGTGCTTGTCCCGAAAGACAGAGCGATCCTGGTGCTTCTGAGCGAGCGGGTCACGACGCGACCGTGCCGGGCGAGGCCGCTCCCCCTGCGACTACAGCTCGGCCGTCTGCTGAGGGACCCGGCAATGCTGCTGACCCAGAGCCTATAGAGACCGAACCCCAAGCCCAGCCTGCAGTCCAAGAGTCAACTGGAGTTACACACCAGAAACAATGAGCTCGGCCAAACCGGACCGAGAGGAACCCAACGTGACCCAGCCGGCACCGGAGAGGCCGAACACTGCTGATAAGGTCACAGAGGGTTCGGGTGCAGCGCTGGAGCTACCTGTGCTCTCAGCGATGGGTACAAGGGCGAGGAGCCGTCAAATGGAAGCATCAGCCGCACTGTCACAAGGGGACGAGGCGGACATAGAGATGGAAGAGGAGCCCTTCTTCAAGGCACCAAAAAGGAAAAAAGACCGGAAAGGAGGAGGAAAAAAACTCCCCAAAAAAGACCCCGAACCGGAGTCAGACAGTGATGGGTACATCTCAGACTCTGTGCTGCTCCTCACCGCAGAGGAAGAAAGAATGCCAGTCATCTACAGCGAGGAATCCATACATGTTTTTTTAGAAAAGACGAAAGGGGGGTCAAAAATCAAAATAGAAGACCACTTCTCAAGCAAGAGGCAGTTCGTCCATGACGTCAAATATTACAAGAAACAAAAACTTTTCGCTGAACTTGAAATCTTCAGACTAAAGAAATGGATTACCAAAATAAACAAGGAACTCGCTGAAGAGGAATTCTAGAAGGATTTTTACTCCCTGCTGGACACTGGTATGTTTTCTTTTATATAAGACTGTCTTTTTATCTACACACTTTTTAATGAGTGAAGTAAATATTGCGAGTTTAAATATTAATGGGGCAAGAACATGTGAAAAAAGAGCCAAACTATACGAACTTTTAAAACAGAAACATGTTGATGTGGCTCTACTTCAAGAGACACACAGCGACTCCAAGAACGCAGCGGACTGGTCAAAGGAGTGGGATGGGCTCGCGATCTGAGCCACAATACACCACTGAGTGGTGGAGTCGCACTGCTCTTTGCTCGCAATTTTATACCAAACTCTTATACAGTAGAAGAATTTTTAAATGGGAGGCTTTTAAAAGTGAGAACGTTTTATGAAAATGAAGTTTTTGTTTTTATTTGTGTGTACACTCCCACCAAGGCAGTAGAGAGGATGATGTTTTTAGACAAACTAAACAGCGTAATTAACGACTGTAACTCTGCTGACATTTTAATTCTGGGTGGGGATTTTAACTGCACAACCGACAACCTGGACAGAAACCATAGAGAACCTCACATGGCCTCCCGTAAACGCATGTGGGAGATGATGGAGGCCCAGGACTTAAGTGACATATGGAGAGACTTACACAAGAAACAAAGACAGTACACCTGGGCCCACTCCATAGAGAACACACTCTCACTGGCAAGACTTGATCGATTTTATGGTTTTAAACATCAACTGTCTTATTTTACTAAATGTTTTATCGTCCCAGTAGGCATCTCTGATCATAGTATGGTGCAGTGCGCTGTCAGTAGGAAAAACCTTAAGCCTAAGAGCGCCTACTGGCATTTTAACACCCTACTTTTAGAAGATGCCAATTTTATTGAGTCTTTTACTTTTTTATGGACCAATCTTAAATCACAAAAAGCAGATTTTAGCTCTCTACAGCAATGGTGGGATTTAGCTAAAGCACAAATAAAAGTTTTTTGTCAACAGTACACACTCAATGTCACAAAAGACATTGTTAGATCAATGAGAGCGCTAGAGACCGAAATAGCAGAACTCCAGTGTTTAGAGACCACAGAAAACAGAAAACATTGAATCCCTGAAAAACAAAAAAGTCCTAATGAACGACCTTCTGGGCACTGCAGCACAGGGGGCGCTGGTCCGCTCACGGTTTAAACACGCTACTGAAATGGATGCTCCTTCTAAGTTCTTTTTTGGTCTGGAACAAAAAAATGGACAGAAAAGAATCATACATGCTGTGCGATCAGAGTCAGGGGATCTCGTATCAGAGCCCACTGAGATTCGCAAGCAGACACACGGCTTCTACTCAAAGCTGTACAGTAGTGAGTGGTCAGAAGCACATGCAATGGAGGAAACCTTCTTGAAAAACCTGCCCAAGCTGTCAGAAGAAGCTGCCACTGACATGGCGGCAGAACTGACACTGGCAGAGATTCAGAAGGCCCTCCAAGGCCTTAAGAACGGGCGGGCGCCAGGTATAGACGGTCTCCCTGTAGAGTTCTACAAGGCGTTTTGGTCAGTAATAGGACAGGATGTACTAGAGGTGTTGCAGGACAGCGTGAAAGAAGGAAAGCTCCCGGTGAGCTGCAGGAGGGCTGTCCTGACCTTACTGCCAAAAAAGGGAGACCTGACGCACCTGGGGAACTGGCGCCCGGTATCACTGCTGTGCACTGACTACAAACTACTCTCAAAAGCATTAGCCTCAAGACTGACAAAGGTACTGGAGCAGGTCATTCATCACGACCAGACGTACTGCGTGCCTGGTAGGTCTATCTTTGATAATATACATTTCATTCGTGATGTTTTGGATGTCTCAAGACTCTTGGATCTAAAGACCGGTCTCATTTTACTGGACCAAGAAAAGGCTTTCGACCGGGTTGAGCACAAATATTTGTGGAAGGTGCTAGAAAGCTTTGGGTTCAACCCAGGATTCACCACAATGATCAAGACATTGTACAGTGACATTGAGAGTGTACTGAGGGTTAATGGTGGTTTATGTGTCCCTTTTAAAGTACACAGAGGTATTAGACAAGGCTGCTCTCTGTCAGGAATGCTATACTCTTTAGCAATCGAACCTCTTTTATGCAAACTAAGAGAGCAGCTTTCTGGTTTTAACATACCTCATTTTAATATTTTAACCTGTGTTTCAGCTTATGCCGATGATCTAGCTGTAATGGTCAACACACAGGCAGATGTGAATCTTTTAACTGATGTTTTAGAAGATTTTAAAGTTTTATCGTCTGCTAAAATCAACTGGACTAAAAGTGAAGCCATTTTAGTAGGAGAATGGGGAGACGACCAGCCCACACTACCAGGGGGTTTAATGTGGAAAAAGACTGGTTTTAAATACTTGGGTGTCTACCTGGGCAGTGCTGAGTTTTTAAACAAAAACTGGGAGGGCATCATTGAAAGCATAAAAGGCAGATTAAACAGATGGAAGTGGTTGGTCCCAAAAATGTCTTACAGAGGACGAGTGCTGGTCATCAACAACCTAGCAGCATTGTCCCTGTGGCACAAGCTGGCATGTATGGACCCGCCACCAAACCTGCTAGCAAGCATACAGGCCCTACTGGTAGACTTCTTCTGGGACAAACTGCACTGGCTACCACAAAGTCTTCTTCACCTGCCCAAAGAGGAAGGAGGACAGGGCCTGGTGCAGCTAGCCAGCAGAACTGCAGCCTTCCGCCTGCAGTTCATCCAGAGACTTCTCACCGGAGCGAGTGACGAAGGATGGAGAGCGGTAGCCTACACACTCCTACGCACGGTGGGAGGTCTTGGACTGGACAGAACTCTGTTTTTAATGGACCCCACAGCACTGGACACCACTGGATTACCAGTATTTTATCAAAGACTTTTTAAAATCTGGACCTTTTTTAAAAAACAAAACAAAGGAAGCAGAACGTTACACTGGCTGCTGGAGGAGCCCCTGGTCTGTGGAGGGCAGCTGGACATCTCTAGTGAAACCACCCCAGCACTATCCAAGACCCTGATAAAAGCAGGGATCGTCACACTCCGGCAGCTGGTGAACATCACCGGACCAGACCTGTCTCGGGCAGAGGACTTGGCAGCACAGATGGGACTTCGGTCTCAACGGGTCGCCAACCAGCTCCTACATCGCTGGAGAACCGCCCTAACGTCGGAGGAACGCGTTCAGCTGATGGAATACACAAACAACGAGACCAGTCCTACGGAAAAGGAAACTTTTCCACAGCTGACGATAACTCCAGACCTAGAGGGTTATGGCGGCCCCCTTCTGGAGCTCAAGGGTGAGGAGGACATGAACTTTGAGACAGTGTCTGGTAAGGTTTTATACAAAGCTTGTGTGAAGGTCCTAAATAAGAAAAAACTGAACGGGAGGGTAGACACCCCATGGCGCACTGAACTGGGTTTTAATAATGATTTTAAACCAGAGTGGAGGGCACTGTACAAACCACCATTAACCAAAAAGTCTGCTGACCTCCAGTGGAGGATTTTACATGGAATTGTCTCTGTGAACTCTTTTATCTCCATTTTAAATCCTGACGTCACACAGGAATGCCCCTTCTGTTCACAGAGAGAAACTGTTTTCCATGCTTTTATACATTGCTCCAGGTTGTCACCTTTGTTTAACCTTTTAAAGCACATTTTTTTACCACTGAATGTACATTTCACTCATCAGTTTTTTATTCTTGGTTTTAAATACGTCCGGAGAAACAGGTTCAAATGCCAGCTTATTAATTTTACCATTGGTCAAGCTAAAATGGCAATTTATATAAGCAGAAAGAATAAGCTGGCACAAAGCACAGACTGCGACCCCAAAAAGATCTTCTCCAGACTTGTTAAATCAAGAATTTTAATTGATTTTAATTTTTACAAAAACATGAAGGACATAAATATGTTTAAAACTATATGGTGCTGTGAGGAGACCTTGTGCGCGGTAGAAGATGACGAAATCATCTTTGCCACATATTTTAACTAAAAAAAAAAAAAATAAATAATATATATTTTTTTTAAAAGCACAATAACTATATATGTTTTTTAAAAAAGGAACTATAATGTCTTAAAATGTCTTATTTATTTATTTATCTATCCTTTTTACCAATTATTTATAGGCGCAATCCTTATGCTGTTTATAAAACAAAATTTGTAAAATAAAGGATTGTAAAAAGTCAAAAAAAGTCTCTCTCTCTCTCTCTCTGTCTCTCTCTGTCTCTCTCTCTCTCTCTCTCTCTCTCTCTCTCTCTCTCTCTCTCTCTCTCTCTCTCTCTCTCTCTCTCTCTCTCTCTCTCTCTCTCTCCCTCTCTGTCTCTCTCTCTGTCTGTCTCTCTCTCTCTCTCTGCGCATGCGCTGGGTGTGAGGGAGCGCGTGAAAGACTGTTTGGCGTCCTGCCAAATTTTTCGGAAGACTGTTTATTTTTTTATCTATCTATCTATTTAGCTATATTTATGTAGTCAGTGAATGGTTTTCACCTTAAAAATATAAAGTTTACAGTGAGAGAGAGAGCGGGCGGGGCACCATGGCCTCTGAGGCCGGTGTAGAGACTTTGTCTCTCCGGCATGGCGTCAGGTGTGTCCCCGAGGACGGTGTACCGATCGAGGACATTCTGCTTGCGGTGGGGGAGAGGATCGGGTGTGAGAACATCTACTCTGCCTCCCGGATGAACAAGGCCGTGGTGGTGTTCGTGAGCAGGGTCGACCTCGCGAGCGCGCTGACGCGGAGCGGGATCTGTGTGAGAGGAGCCGCGGTTAAAGTCCCCCCTCTGTCTGCCCCCGCCACGCGGGTGGTAATATCTAACGTGCCTCCGTTCATAAAGGACGAGGCGATATTGAAGGAGCTGCCCGTTTCGGGAAGTTCGTCGGCCCCATGAGAGCGATCCCGCTCGGGTGTAAGAGCTCCAACATGCGGCACATCCTGTCCTTCCGCAGGCAAGTGCTCATGATTTTAAACAATGAAGATCAGACTTTAAACGTTAATTTTAAATGTAAAGAGGGGGACAGCGGCTACACCGTCTTCACCACCACGGAGCGGCTCAGGTGCTTTGAGTGTGGGGACGTGGGACACAAGAGGCTGAGCTGTCCGCACGGGGCCGTGCAGCCGGGGAGCTCGCGCGGTGATATGACGGGGAAACAGCGGCAGCGGCGCGAGGACAGCCAGCCGGGGAGCTCGCGCGGCGATATGGCCGAGATGCAGCAGCAGCGGCGCGAGGACAGCCAGCCGGAGAAGAGCGGGGAGGCGGAGCCCACAGCGGACTGCATCGACACACCGCAGCCGCGGCTCGAACAGGTCAGCCCTGAACACGGCACCACCACAGAGACACACACCGCGCCGGGAGCAGATGACAACACCGACACTACTGTATACAGTATGAGTACAGTACCCACCACAGACAGTGACCCCGCCCCCAACGCCGACCCCGCCCCTAAAATCTGCCCAGAAGTGGTACAGCAGCCACAAGCCAGCATACCACCACCGACACCCCCCAAAAAAAAAGCAGTACAGAAAAAACCAGGAGGAAGAGAGAGGAGTCATCCAACACAGAACCCTCCAGTATATCAGATACACATATCGGACATAAAAAAGAGACATTTAGTAAAAAAATATATATATTTATATTTATATATATATATACACACACACACACATACAGTATACATATATATACACATATATATATATATATATACATACACATACACATACATACATAACATCAATATCAATAACAATAACTATCTGAACAGTAGTTTTAGGGCCCGATAGCAATGCAGTCTGGATTGGGTTTGGGTCTGACTGTCCCAGTGCTCCAGATCGTCTCTCCTCATCTGATCAGTGATGTGTCTGATTCTGATGAGACTGTGCTGAGCGGTGCTGCTCTGAGACTGCAGTGTGTTAGGGGTTAGTGTGTTACTGAGTCTCAGAACCAGCTGACAGAGGGGGCTGGGTTTAGGGCCGAGCTCTCGGGTTCTCAGTGCTTCGTACCGCAGGGTGTTTTCATTACTCACTTTAAGATGTTTATAGAATTTTACTGCTCTCTTTTGTACGGCTATAATCAGCGGGAATCGGCCCAATTCTGCCCTGCATGCGTTGGTTGGTGCTTTTCTCTGAACTTTGAGGAGATTTCTACAGAACTCTGCATGCAGGGACTCTGTGGGATGTTTGTCCCAACGAGTGTAGTCGTGTTTACTGAGTGGACCCCAAACCTCACATCCGTACAGCGCAATAGGCGCAATGACGCTATCAAAGATTTTACACCAGATTCTAATTGGGACGTGTATTCTGTAGAAGCTTTTCTTGATTGCATATAGAGCTCTTCGTGCTTTTTCTTTCAGTGCATTCACTCCCAGATCAAAGCCTCTGGAGGCGCTCATTTTCAGTCCCAGGTAGTCATAGTGTAACGCGTGCTCTAGGGTGGTGTTTCCCAGAGTGAACACGTGTCTGTTTTCCTGAGATCTGGACTTTTTTTGGAAGATGTCTCTGTCTCTCTCTCTCACACAGACGCTCTTCAGGGATGAGATGTTAACGCCACTAGCCCGGCTCGTTCCCCGGAAAACTCCAGAATCCTGACGAGATGCCGACACTGATGAAGCCCTGACTCTACACTCACATCCCAAAGTGTGTTACTCCTCTCACACCACAGCAACACACACACACACACACACACACACACACACACACACACACACACACACACACACCATTATACACTTCTTAATCATTTATACTTACATCACTAACTATAAACACTCTCACCAGCCTTTCTTCATATCTCTATATTCAAGACTTCATTTTTTAGTTCATTGTCTTTATGTCTTTATGACCTGTATTCTCTCTTTACTGGGAGGTTTCAGTTTCTTGTTACTGTTGCTGTTCATCAGAATCATCAGAAATGATGAGAAAGGTTAACAGATAGAGAGAGAGAGAGAGAGAGAGAGAGAGAGAGAGAGACAATAAAACAGTTACAGAGAGAAATAATGGGCAAGACAAAAAGAAAGAGAGACACAGAGAACTTAAACTGGAAAGATAAAGAAACAACTACAATAAATGTAACAAGAAATTGATTAAACATTATGACATTATACTTTGATGAATAACTATGTATCATACAGTACAGGGTGTTCCAAAAAATGCAACCACAGGGGAGCACGATGCAGTGTCTTCCTGTGCCAGTCCCAAGTCTGGATGAATGCAGAGGGTTGCGGCAGGAAGGGCATGCAATGTGAAACATTTGGCCAATCAATCGTGTGAATCGTTAACAGGACTTCCGTACCGGATCTGTCGTGGCCCAACAACTGTTGACCTACAGGGTGCTGGTGGAAATGAGGCTACTGTTGGTCAAAAAATGAGAGGAGAAAGGCGTGGAGAGAGAAGAGGAAAGGGAAGAGTCAGTAGAGACTTTGGATGTTGGGACTATGACAGGGAAGGCAAGGGAGTTGATTGACATGATGCAGAGAAGGAAGGTGGATATACACTACTGTGTGTCCAGGAGACCAGGTGGAAAGGTAGCAAGGCTAGAAGCTTAGCAGCAGAGTTCAAGTTGTTTTTACCATGGTGTGGATAGGAAAAGAAATAGAATAGGAGTTATCCTGAAACAGGAGTTTGTAAGGGATGCTCTGGAGGTGAGAAGAGTATCAGATACGTTGATGAGTCTGAAGCTGGAAATGAATGGTGTGATGTGCAATGTTGTTGGTGGGTATGCACCACAGATAGGATGTGAGTTAGAAGAGAAGGAGAAATTCTGGAGTGAGTTAGATGAAGTGATGCAGAGCATCCGCAGAGGTGAGAGAGTGGTGATTGGTGCAGATTTTAATGAACATGTTGGGGAAGGGAACAGAGTTAGAATGTGATGGGCAGGTTTGGTCTTCAGGTGAGGAACGTAGAAGGACAGATGGTGGTGGACGTTGCAAAGAGGATGGAAATGTCAGTAGTGAATACTTTCTTCTTCGATGTAGTCCACCCACGTGCTTCTGCATATAAACGTGGAGGCAGAAGCACGTGGGTGGACTACATCGAAGAAGAATATGTTCAAGAATTGAGCACCAATATGTTCAAGAAGCAGGAAAATGGGGTGACATATAAAAGTGGAGGCAGAAGCACGTGGGTGGACTACATCTTGTGTCAACATTGTAATCTGAAAGAGATCAGTGACTGCAAAGTATTGGTAGGGGAATGTGTAGCCTGTACAGTTTCTGACTAGTCTGTTTACCAAGATCTTGGAGACTGAGAGGATCCCAGAGGAATGGAGGAGAAGTGTAATGGTGCCAATCTTTAAGAACAAGGGGGATGTGCAGAGCTGTGGCAACTACTGAGAAATAAAGCTGGCGAGCCATACAATGAAGCGTTGGGAAAGAGTAGTGGAAGCTAGGTTACGGGCAGAGGTGAGCATTTGCAAACAACAATATGGTTTCATTCCTAGAAAGAGTACAACAAATGCAGTATTTGCTTTGAGGATGCTGATAGAGAAGTGCAGAGAAGGTAATAGGGAGTTGAATTGTGTCTTTGTAGATTTAAAGAAAGTGTATGACAGAGTGCCGAGAGAAAGACAATGATGGATAGGATCAGGAATGAGTCCATCAGAGGGACAACCCATGTTAGATGTTTTGGAGATAAAGTCAGAGAGGCCAGATTGAGGTGGTTTGGGCACGTTTAGAGGAACGATTGTGAATAGAAGGATGCTGAGGCTGGAACTGCCAGGCAGGAGGTCTAGAGGAAGACCAAGGAAGGGATTTATGGATGCAGTGAGAGAGGACATGAAAAGTTGATGTGGGAGAAGAGGACGCGGAGGATAGGGTTAGATGGAGGCATGTGATTTGCTGTGGTGAACCCTGAAAAGGAATAGCCTGAAGACGAAGAACAAAGGGGTGTCCCAAAAAATTTACATCATTTGAAATATGAATATCTGAGTAGCTACATGTTCTGGGCAAATGCAATTAAATATGCTTCATGCTGAAAAATAAATCATTTATTGATCAAAATTCCAACAACATATTGTTATCGATTTCACAAAGCTTCACAAATGTTCGGTAGTCCAGCTCCTGTCGAACATGCTTTAGTGTATGTTGCATAACATTTTTCAGCGTCTCAATGATTCTCTGCTTGATTTATATATAATTGTTGCTAAAGACATCACGATATAAAATTAATAAACACTTAAGGATGTTAAGTTATTGGAACATAACCAACTTCGAAGTGTTAACAGTAACCCCACTTCATCACACAATCCCATTGGATGAGTATTTTCCTTTCAAAGCACACACCCACAAGTGTTTCTCCTCGCATTCTCTTTTGCTTCTCCTGAAGCCCTGCTCTCATTCTGAGGTTGGTTTCCTCATAACAGGGTGGTTTAAGCTCCTGCGCTTGTTGTTTCCTCCTGCATCTATCCCCATAGTCGCTCGGTTCTGAGGCTGCTCCATCGCAGAAAGCGTCTTAGCCGATGTTGGCGTTTCTCCTCTTCTGGAAGATGATGCAGGTTTCCTCCTCCGAACAAAACGTTATCCCTTCACACCGTGCATCATGCAGAAACTCCGAAGAAGCAACTGAAGAGCTAGACGAAACATGTGGTTTTAGGTCGTGTCCATGCTGAGACGCTCCCCTGGTATTAGAGTTACAGATCGCCACTTCAGCTAGAAATTGATTTAATAGTTCTGTGAGTAAATGTAAATGATGTAAATGATCAATTGTACATTGTTCATTCATTCATTCGTTCATTCCTTCATTATTAGTATGTGCCTGGTCAAGGGTCATAAGGTGGTAAATTGAACTTCATGTATGAAAAGCAAAAACAAAACTACAGTCTTTTGCAAATTGCTTGTTAACAACTATTATAAACAAAGTCGTTTGTATGTATTCATATGTATCACTCCACATGACAGGTTTTCTATTAAGCATTAACTCCTGATCAAGGGTACTACTGTACTTAGTGTGTGGGTGAAGAGATGGCTGAACAAATGGCTGCAACCTTTGCACACTGCTCTTCCATTCCATGAGTCTTCACACCACTAAATCAATAAGTAAGATGACCATCATGTACAGTATATAATAAGGAAACCTTTTAATTATAAAATTGTGTGAAATATAATTTTAGATCAGTAATACAATATTTGTCATCATTAAGTGGGGTGGGGTCAGCACACTTATCTCACTCACTGTCTGTTTTGCTTTATCCCGTATACAGGGTCACCAGAGGCCTGGAGCCTATCCTGGAAGACTCAGGGCATGGGGGCAGACACCATCCATCATAGGGCACACACACTAGGCCAATTTGGGAACACCAGTTAGTCTAATCTGCATGTCATAGGAAACCCAACAAGCACAAGGAGAGCATGAAAACGGCATGAACACAGTCCCTGGGCGGGAATCAAACCCAGAACCTGGAGGTGCATGGCAACAGTGCTAACCACTAAGCCACCGTGCCACCTAATGCACGTATCTGTGACTTATAATTATGGCAGCTCCATGCATAGTGTTCAAACAGATTTTAACAGATTCTGAAGTTCTGAGTCTACTCAACTATATATATATATATATATATATATATATATATTTTTTTTTTTTTTTTTGCTGGATTGCATGTCCTTATGAGTTTTTTGTATATTTTTGAAAACCCTTATAACTCCCCCCACAAATGATGTTCTTTGCTATTTTGATTATCAGACCAAACTGAACTGAACTTTCTAACTACTGATGGATTTCAGCCACATGGCGTCTAAAGTCTCAGCTCCAGTAAACTTCCCACCCTGCTGACATATTCAATCTGGCAGTTGTGTTTTTTCCCCTGCTTTTCTCAGAGTTTGTGCTCGGACACAACAGGACCTTTTGTGGTTCTCTAATCCTGTGGCTCTGTGGCCTTCTCCACGCTCAGGGATAAAAGCCCCATCACACTACTACTTTAGAAGGAAAATCTGCCCTAATCCCTCGGTTAACCTAAACAAAAGAAGAGGAAAAATGAGAGGGCGCAGGAAAGAAGCGGTTGCAGGAGCTGGCCAGGAGTTCGAGCGCACATCTAAAGAAACAGTTCATGTCAGAAACTAATGAGTTCTGACAGCGGTTCAGCTCCACAAGTGATTTAAAAGACGATAAGATCTAATGAGATATCTGAATTTGTAGCACTGATCACTGATAGAGAAACGTTTCGTACCTAAAGTCCAAACAGTTTATATTTATGCTGATGTGCTTTTTTACATTGTTTGCACAGATATGAAAGCTGTGTCTCAAAGAGTCAAACCCTGGCCTGGAACTCTTTTCGGCCAAACCCTAGTGTGGGCATACATCGCATGTGAAAGCTGCCCTACCCCATCTCGGCACGGCTTACAGAGTAACATTAAGGCTTCGACTCAGGATGATTTTACCTCCTGTTTCGAGTTTCACATTGATAGGGATGGCGGCTCACTGAATTGAAATATATTTTTCTTCTAACCCTAACCCTAACCCTAACCCAGTATTGCCCAGAAATGTGGAAATGGCTGTATTAAAAAAGTTTGACTTAAAAAAAAAGGAAAACAATTTAAAAACCCAACTTGTGTGTAACGTGTAGCTCATTACACACAGCATGCACTAACATTTCTTGATACACCATTGGACCGCTATTTGAAATCGCCATGCGGGTCCAACTCGTCTGTCTCGGGACCCATAAGACAACCCAGACACCTGGCCTAGCTTTAGCGTCTCCTCTCTAGCCTGTATTGCCTTGGGCTTGAAACACAACACTCACGTATTTATACATTCTTTCACTTATTTATTCTAAGTTGTTGAGAAAAACTCTACTTGCTATTCCTCATTCCTCTACGTCGCCTAATACAGGTTAATGCCTGGCCCACACTATAAGTCTCCCAGACAAGCTTGTTCATGGACTCCATAACACAAGACAATTAGGAAATGCCATAAAACAAACGGGACATTTATGTGAGAGTTAATCTTGTTCACGATGTGTTCTATGGTTGTAGCTTTCACCCGAGCCATTAAATCCGGGGCGAGTGAAAGAGGACAGCATTACTGGAGGCTATAAGGGGATAATTCTTTCACACTGCTTCATTTCAGTGAGCGATGTTTGCCACTAAATCTTAAATACTATTTAACTCTCCAAATCTCACCTTTGGTGGCCGATATGATTTGGTGAGTTAAGGCTTCCATTTCTTTGTTCGAATGAAAAGTCGTACTAGAGAGTCGTTTGGGAGGTGTGTCGGTCGGTCTGAGGGAGATTGAGGGGGAAGTCAGAGCGGGCCGACGATAAATGACTCCCAATGGTCTAAATAATAGTATGTGTTTCCCTGACAGACCGCACACACACACGCACACGCACACGCACACATAAAAAGCTGCAAACAAGAATTGTTGTGCTGGAAGTGAACTATATGTCAATAGTGGAATATTATGTAACTTACACAATCAAATGATCAGATATTATTAATACATAGTTTGAAATAGAGTAATACTGTATAAAACATCCGGTGATGATGATAATATAAGTTGAAATGAAACAAATCAGGAAGTAGTTCATGTGGAAATGGTGCATGTGTGTCATGATGAAGCCCGGGACTTTATTGGGATTAAACATAAACCAGCAGATCTTGTTTACAGGCTCTCACAACACAAGCAGATTACTGTATGTGAGAGTCGAGGGTTCGGCTTGATCAGACACAAAGCCTTTTTTTTTCTTTCTTAAAGCCCTGATCGATTATCTGAGCCATGACGCAACACAAAGGCAGATTTCAGAACAAAAACTTTCTCAGACATGTGTCTCCTTGCTCATCGGACCTCTGCTGAAATAAATCAGGACTTTTCTGTAAAATCTCACAGGAAGGATGTTATGACCAGAGGTGGGCAAAGTACACAAATCCTGTACTTGAGGAAAAGCAGAGCTTCTCTATGGAACTTCTATAAGTAGTAATATAGTTACCTTATAATTTAATATCATATAATTTACCTTATATACTTGAGTGAAAGTATGAAAAGAAAAGTACAGGTTTATATTAGCTCACAGTAGCCTTTTTACATATTAACCCCCCCCCCTCCCCCCTCTCTCTCTCACACATACAGTACAGTATCAGGTGCGAATTTTACATGATTTGTAAAATATATTTTGCTCCAAATAATACATATGAAATAAATGTTGCTCCAATTCTCTCGTAAATTTATATTATTTAAAAAGACCCTGCTATTTTTTTAAAACTTAAAAACACAGATAATATTTATCTGCTAAAGGTTATTTGCTATTTCATGCCACCTAATTCTAATTTAGATTAAAAAGAAAAAATCTAAACGCATGCTTTAAACTACGAAAATTTCTTTTCAATAAAAAAATAAAATAAAAAAACTGTAAAATTCATAGCATAGACTAGACAATAGATCCAAATGCTTGCTTTAATCTACAAAAGTTTAATACAATTTAAAAGTGATCAGATATGGATTCTCTGAAAGTATTTCTACACAAATTCTAATTTGCACAAAAAATACACACATATTATTAGCAGTTCACAATTACAATCCCAATAAGTCCATTAATCAACAGTAATTCAAAACTGTCATGTAAATTTAGATATAAACGTCTTATTAAGCGCACAAGGCGGAGTCATTATGTTTGATTGACAGGTGTGTCTGGGAGAGAGGAGGGTTGATGTGGTTATCTTTCTGTTGTTAAACACTTAGACAGGGTGATGGATGATCAAAGCACGCGCTTCTCTCCAGGGATTTCAGTGTAGTTAAACACACACACACACACACACACACACACACACACACACACACACACACACACACACACGCACAAATATGCATTCTGGGAAAGAGGCTTTCTCCTGATGGATTCATGAGAGTAGTGTGCTCTGTGTGTGTGTGTGAGTGTGTGTGTGTATGACTATAATGAAATGTTAACGTCACTGCACTGCCCCCTATATATTGCCCCCAGCAATATATTCATATGTATATTGGTTATGTCCCAGAGGGCTCTCTCTCTCTCACACACACACTCCGGTCCTCATGCTCTTATTACACAGACACAAGGATTCCCATGGGGCCTTTAAGAGTTAATTGACTTCTGCGTGTCCTCTTTAAAAAGAACAACCCCTTGGGTGAGGTACTCAGATTTTTATTAGATGGATATTTTCTTATGTATGTGTGGACCAGAGCATAGCCACAGATATGTCAAAATATTTGACCAAGAAAACAAAATGTACTGAATTGTAGGATGTTCAAGTCAAACGATGAAATTCCCGGATTTATAGAAATGATATTTATAGAATAGTTATAGAAACGACATTTACAGAAGACATCAAGCACAGTACAGTGATGAGACCCTTAGCATTTGAATGGTGCAAACATTTTAAAGAATGTATCCCCTGTTCACTGTGAACAGTCGCTCCTGTGAACATTCAGCGAGTGGAACGTCTGATCCTTGAAAATCAACAGATAATTTGTCACCAACTTGAAGAGACATATCTCTCTGTGTGAACTGTACACACAGTCATTCAGCAACACCACTCGCACATTACAGGAACTCGACTAGGAGTTATTATCACTTCCCCCGTACCGTCCTGACCTTGCTCCAAGCCATTTTGACATGTTTGAGTCATTTATGGAGTTCATGGGAGGCCAGCGTTTCACAAATGAAGCAGGCAGTCTGATCATGGCTCCTAAAAATGATCATACTTCCCACCTTGATAATATCCAAGCACTAATTAAACCGTGTTAGTTTTTCTGCACAATTAAAGTCCTGCTTTGACTTGAACTCGTCCATACTGTAAATGCACTCACAGGGAAGGGCAGAGATTCAGATGTCTTGAAATTCCTGTTTTTGGCGCACAGACGTGGAAACTGATGTGGATTTTTGCTGACGCCTTAAAAGTCAGAGTGTTGTGTGTTCAGAGATGCTCACCATACATTTCCTGTCTATCCCAGGGAACATGGGCCATGAACCCCTCATAAGAACTTCTGTATGTTTATAATGTGTATAATATTGTATTAAATTATCTAATGTAAAATAGAAACTCTAGCGATCTCTATGTGTATAAATAAGGGCAGGACTAATCTGTTCCTCCACTCTCTGCCAGATCAAGCCGGGATTTGCTGCACCGTTTGCGGTGACACAGATCTACATAATCATTTTAACTTTCTCCCCATCCCTTCCCATGATTCTCCCCCTGTCACTTTAGATAGTGCTAAAACTGATTCGGGCTTTTTAATCTGCCCACATTTCCTCCACTGTACGGGGAAAAAAATCGCTAATATCATAAGCAGATTATTTCATTCATAATTGATTGAGTGCGTTCGCTTCAAAGCTGCTGAATCCGGGATACATTTCAGAGCGGGAGGAGGAGAGATGGAGGGGGAAGAGAGGACAGATGGAGGGGATGGAGGGGAGAGGAGAGACGGTTTGCCGTCTTCCATCTACCATTATGATGCTGTACTCCTACTGCATGAAGCTTTTTCACTTTTATACTTGTTCATGGTCCTGCATGGATACTTCTCGTCACCGTGGCATCACCTAAATAGTGTAGATTTGTAGGAGAACTGAAGAACTTTGTAGAACTACTGCTGTATTCATTAACACTGTCACTCCGTACTTTCCACATCTGGATCTCTGTGAAACCACTAGAGTAACTGAGCACCCTGGTGGTAAGGTATTAGTGAGTCCTGATTTTGGTTGAAGCAAATTAAAAACAGCATTAGTTGCTCAGGGGTAGGTTTCTTGTCCACCAAACCCCAGCTACTGAATGCGGTGCCGGTCCCAGACTCGGATGAAATGTGAGGGTTGCGGCAGGAAGGGCATCTGGCATTAAACCTGTCCGAAGCTTGTGTGTGGACCGGATGGTCCACTGTGGCGACCCGTGGCCGGGAGCAGCTCAAAGATCAACAACAACTGAATGGACTTAAACACAGCAATAGTTTAGTATATATGAACTTGTTAATGTATAAGTTACACAATAATCAGATGAGATAGAAACTGAATTTAAACCTTAATTAACAACCTCAAGATCAAAGGAAATCCTAGGAGAATCATCAGGAAGTTCATCAGAGTTCCATATAGAATTGTAGTAAAATTTTGAAATTAAGTCACTGAGTAAAACATCACTGTAACAGAGCGCAAGTTATTTGTAGGTGGATTAAAGTGCTTTTTTAAAATAATGGAGTCCAAAAATACGAGTCAAAAATTATCCACACTCTGGCAGTTTTAATTCTTTTTAAATTTATTTTAATTCAGTTTTAGAAAAGAAAAACAAATACAGTGGAACCTCAGATTGCGAGTAACTCAGTTTACGAGTGTTCCGCAAGACGAGCAAAGATTTTTAATACATTTTGACTTGAAAAACAAGCATGTCTTGGTTTACGAGTGCCGAGTTTTTTGACACCGACATACACACACACACTCTCTCGCCTTTAGAAACCGGCTTCACACAGACACACACTCTTCTCTATACAGAAACTCTGCTCTGTTGTGATTCTTTTCAAAGGTAAGATGCTGGTTCATTTGTTTGTTTGTTTTTGACTTTACAGCAGCGATTCCGTTAGTCTGCGCTCACGCGAATGTCATTAGAGAGATTAATTTTTTTCCAGTTAAAACAGTGTTTCCATTGCGTGTGTTTGTGGTGAGACTTTAAAAGCAAGGTGCTGGAAGGGAGGGAAGGGGCTAATTTAAAAGTCTACCAGTCTACCAGTTTAAAAGTAGACTCAAGATGCATCTCTTTAATCTTGCATACACGTAACTAATCCCATAACATCATACTCCAGTACATCTATCCTGAATGGCAACTACGCTAATTCTCTCCACCTGTTCTTCCTTTGTCTACCCATCCCGAGGCATCTGGAGATTCTGCCAGCTTCAGTACACAGAGGCCAATCCCTGCGAGTTTCCTGAGGCATCCAGAGAAGGACCTGCTCCAGCTGGATTCTGCTTTATGATGGTTGGAGCTACACATGATCTGAGCTGCCAGTGATCCAGACCCCATCTGACCTCTGCACCTGCTGACTCATCCCTGTGCTGAACTGGACTATATGTTAATTTAAAGAACTTCTGTTATATTTAACTTCTAGCTGCATACGTACGGAATAATAATAATAACTCTAGAAAGAAACTATAGTTAGGAGACAATGCATGTAATTTCAGTCCATTCCTTAAAAAGATATTGGGACAAAACAAAAAATTCAAAGACAACAAACATTTTAATCCCCCAGCGTCCTGTCTTCAGTGGGATCTGATCAGTATGCTGCATTCGTGGTCTTCATCACCTCTCTCACTGCAAGGCTCAGATTGCGGATTGCAGATTTGGGATTTATTTGGGATTGTCCATCGTGCTGTTCGCTTTTGAGGGAAATGAGGGCTGACAGTGAGAAGGACACACCCAAACCTCTTCTCTTTTTGGCCACAGTCAAATGGGATAATAATCCTCTTAGCGCCCATCCTTATTAACCCCTCATCTAAACGACATGAAAGCCAGCGATGGTGCGAAAGCCAATTATTCCTCCTGAACCCGGGGCCCTTCTCTCTGTACAATGTGTATATTTCACATTCGATTAGGTGACAAGTGTATCTAAGTCTTCTCTATAGCAGTGTGTAGGAAAAGTCATCTGGAGACACACACACACACACACACACACACACACACACACACACACACACACACACACACACACACAACATTAACTGAACCCTAATTGCCTTGAAATTTTAAATGGTGCTCTATTAATGGTATTTTAGTCCATTAGAAGAGCTAACATTTAATAAACCTTCAGTAAAGACTAATTCATCATTGAATTTTTGGGGGGAATTCAGATTTCTGTCCCTATTTAAACACACCGCTGGTCTGTTTACTTCAGTTTTGCTAATTCAGTTTGATGTAATCATTACATTAATTGACAATGTTATATAGAGCAGAATAAAACATGCAAACTAAACTGTTAATTAATTGTTTTATATATATATATATATATATATATATATATATATATATATATATATATAATACAACAACAACAATACAATACAATAAAAACAATTAATTTCTTATATCTAATGATAAAATATTACAATTTGTAAATAATAAGCAATAATATGTGCTAATGATGTTACAAATAAATAGACTCACTCATCACCAACAAGGCAGGGTACACACTGGACAAAGTGCAACACACACACACACACACACACACATTAATATGGGCAATTTGGGAACACCAATTAGAGTAATCTGCATGTCTTTGTACTGTGGGAGAAAACCAGAGAACCCAGAGGAAACCCATCAAGCACAGGGAGACCATGTAAACTCCATGAACACAGACCCCGAGGTGGGAATCAAATCCTTGATCCTAAAGGTTCAAGGCAACAGTGCTAACCATATTATATTGCCTGAGCTCATTGTCTGTGTGAAGTTCCTTGTCTTCTCCTGGGTTTCCTCAGGATTCTCAAATTTCCTTCCATCTTACAAGAACATGTCAGTCAATTTCTAAATTCCCCTATGCATGAATGGGTGTACTGGTAGCCTGTGACGTTTTATGCTGGGAAAAAAACTTTATCTAAAGTGTAAGAAGTAGGTTAAAATAATCAGTGTGTAACACATGTAGCAGGAGAGGTGCTGTGTGTAGTAGGGGGCGCTGTAGAGATTTAAAATTAGCAGGTGGCTAATTCCCATCCTGGAATATGATCCCCCGGGCTGATGATGCCATGTGGGGATGGAGATACACTAAACTCCACCCCCCCAACAGACACACACACACACACACACAGATTCAGAGGCAGAAAGAGGCTTTGGAATGGGATTAAGTTTCCTCCAGAGTGCAAAGCTTCTTAAAACAGGTATCAATGAGCCTCAGAGTCGCCCGGTCAGTATCAGGGAGCGAATGGTCGCCTCGACACACACACACACACACACACACTTATTCACAACCTGCACAGTGTTCCCCACCCTGTAAAATGTTCTATAGAATTGCTAAAAAAATTATTTTATAGAATTTCTGTGAAATAACCGTACGTAGTTCTACAAACAAACATTTTCAAAGAAATCTAGTGATATGGCTTCTATAGAAAAGTTCCTTTAGGACAGGATCCTAACAGTTTTCCAATTGCCCTGGAGAGCATGTGTTCTAAATGTTCTATAGGATTTTTTCTATAACACCATTTGTACAGAATTATAGAAGAATAAGATCATTCTAAACAAATGATACACACTAAAAAAATGCTGGGTTGTTTTTACTACCAAAACGCTGGGTTGCCTCTGTTGGGTAATTTTTCTGGGTTATTTACAGGGAATTGGGTACTTTTTGTTTAACCCAGCTTGCTGGGTTGGAGTTGGGTTAGCTAGTGACAGCTAATATCACAGACAAGACCGCCCCTCCCCCAAAGTTCACAAACTTGTGTATTCCGTGGCTGTGTCAGCTTCGTGTCTGGTTTTTGGTCGTCCTCCTCACGCATTTAAGAGGAAATTTAAACGTTAATATAAGGTCTGTATACACACTTTCACTCACTTTGTTCACTGTATGTAACATTTATTACTGTTACCATGTTAATGTTGCACTCAAACTTTCAGCCTGGTCTGTGCTATAGCATGCTAGTTTATCTGACAATGGCTGCTAGCTAGCCAAACCAAAGAACCCACCTGTGTGTGAAAGAAACTGCAAAAATGTCTGAGCATTTTAGCTTTCTTTGTAGAATACTTTGCAGGGTGTATGAAGGTGGTGAACTGATGAATGAAAGTTAAACTGTTAACTGTAGTGCCAGCATGATGCTAGCATTTAGCTAGGTTGCTAGCATTAGCAACCACATATAAAAAGCTGAGGTGTTACAAAACACTAATCTTCTTACAAATATGCTGGAGACTTTAATATTCATTTTGAGAATCCAGAAGACCCTCTGAGAACAGCATTCTTGTCCATACTGGACTCAGTAGGAGTAAATCAGTGTGTAGTAGGACCCACTCATAAAGCAGGTCACACTTTGGATTTAATTAAGTATAGGAAATATAACCACAATTCCACAGTCTGAAGTTATCTGAGATCACTACCTTGTCTCAATTAAAGCGTGTTATAGTAATAATGTACGCACAGCACCGCGCTTCCACCTTAAACGTACATTTACATCAAATACCGCACAGAGCTTTATCAATAATCTTCCAGAATTATCTACTTTGATTGGATCGCTATCTGACTTCACAGAACTCGAACAGGCGAATGAATATCTAGAGTCAGCACTTCGTTATAGCTTAGATAATGTCGCTCCAGTTAAAACGAAAATGATTAGAGATAAGAAACTCGCTCCTTGGTATAATGACCACACACGTGCTTTAAAACAAACCGCTCGCAAATTTGAACGTAAATGGCGCCAAACTAAATTGATAGTATTCAAAATAGCTTGGAAGGAGAGCATCCTGAACTATAAAAAAGCTCTCAGTGATGCTAGATCAACGTATCTCTCCAGTCTTATAGAAAATAACAAAAACAACCCGAGATTTTTATTTAATACCGTAGCTAAATTAAGTAAAAACAAGACCACTGCAGAAATCTCCACAACAACATCATGCAGTAGTGAGGATTTCATGAACTTTTTCAATAATAAAATCATAAATATTAGGCAAAAAATTCAGGCTTTGAAACCAGACAATTTAAATAATTCAGATGATCTAACCACATCACATCAGAACTTAGAACACTTTACTCCCCTTGAAGCGAGGGAACTAATTTCACTCATCTCTTCTTCAAAATCGTCAGCCTGTATATTAGATCCTATACCGACACATTTTCTCAAACAGATAGTACCAGCAATAACAGAACCCCTGTTGAAAATAATTAACTGTTCACTCAGTAGTGGGTATGTCCCCAAATCCTTTAAATTAGCCGTTATTAAACCGCTAATCAAGAAACCTGACCTTGACCCCTGTCTGCTTTCTAATTACAGGCCGATATCAAACCTTCCGTTTATCTCCAAGATTTTGGAAAAGGTAGTATCACAGCAGCTATGTTCACATCTATACAGAAATAGCATAAATGAAGTGTATCAGTCAGGATTTAGGCCTCATCACAGCACAGAGACAGCACTTGTTAAAGTAGTAAACGACCTCCTATGGGCCTCTGATCAGGGTTGCGTCACTATACTTGTGTTACTGGACCTGTGCAGCTTTTGACACCATTGATCATAGTATTCTCTTTCACAGATTAGAAAAGGTAGTAGGAATTAAGGGAACTGCCCTCTTGTGGCTCAGATCCTACTTGACTGATCGTTATCAGTTTGTAGATTTAGATGGTGACCATTCCTCATGTTCTCAAGTGGAGTTTGGTGTTCCACAGGGCTCAGTTTTAGGCCCACTGCTTTTTTCCCTTTACATGCTTCCTCTGGGCAACATAATTCGTAAACATGGTATTAGTTTTCATTGTTATGCTGATGACACACAATTATATGTCTCAGCAAAACCAGATGAGAAAAACCAGTTTGCTAAAATTGAGCAGAGCAATAAACCTATTTGTGACGTAGAATGAGACCAGCATTATAGCTAAATATGACCTAGCATTTGGATTGAATATTTTACCCAACTTGCAGGGTTAAATAAATAACCCATTTTGCTGGGTTAAATTAACCCAGCATGTAGTTGGTCCAATATTTATCCAGCAGCTGTGTTAAAAACAACCCATCACATTTGACTTGACCTGAAAAAGATCATAACAGAAACTCAACACTGATTATTTTTCTTTGGCAACATGGCACTGAGTGTTTTATTTCTTGCATATTAGCTTGGAATAAGTCAAGTTATTTTTATAGTGCTTTTAGTGTACATCCATGCAGTAAGCCCATCACCACTAATGCTAGCTATAATAAGCTGTTTATGTTCAGCTTTTCCAGCATTTCCCTACAGTTAGTTTTATTTGACCTCTTTTCTTTATGGGTTTATTATCTAGCTAGCTGTATATGTTCTCCTCCATCAGCTGTTGAAGCATTTTCCGCATAGCTTTTATAGCTAGTTGTTTAAAAAAAAATGTTTTTCTTCCTCTGCCTCCGAGCTACTTAAACGGTGCTACCTGCTAGCTATATGGTTGTGGTTGCAATGCTAAGCTACACCCAAACGTGTTTGCTAGCTAGGTGTTAATGCTTTCTCAAGTGACAGTTCTCTGTTGTAATGCTAACCAAGTTATTATATGGTAGTGTTAACTAGCTATTTTTTTCTACATTTTATTATCAAATCTCTCTGGATGTCTATCTAATTCCAGAAATGTAAATGTAGATAACGTAGATGACCACTTTGTGCAGTTTAACAGGGCATGCTTGTGTATAAGACATATCAGCTCTTTAGTTAGCTCACTGATTTATAAGCCTGAAGTGTCTGAAGATGGACCTGGGCTGTTATTGTATTATTAGTATTAACTCAGATGCCTACAGTGCAGTTCAGATGCTGTAATAGCGTGGAGGATTTCTCATTAGCTGATAACAGCACTCCACACTCTATCCTCATTCTTGGGTTAAAAAAAAAAAAAAACCTTACGCATGGTTTTATTAAACTGAAAATATTGATGACTGTGTCGAATGAAAATGGGCTAGAGGAAGGGGGGAAAAAAGGCAAATGACTTATTCAGCTTTGTGAGCGTTTGGATAAGCCTTATCTGGTCCATTCAAATACAAGCTGCTTCCCAGGAGGATGGATAAGTGCTGGCGTTTCTCTGGACTGTCAGGACCTGCCAATAGGCGTAATGAGGCCTAAGTCCACATTAACAAAGTCTAAATGAAGTGTCACAGGAAGATTGATCTGTGCATGCCGCTGTCTGTGGCCTCAGGGGCCGAGGAACTGCCTGACTGCTCGGATTCAGCAAAGAAGCCAGACGGGGCCGGTGGAGCAAAGTCCTGCTAAATGTGTACATTACATAGCTGAGCAGCAAACAATGAATACCATGAATAATAAAAAGAATGACAAAGTTTGAACACTGAGCACAAAGCTTACAGTATTATTATTGTTTGTTTAGCAGATGAACAATTCTTTTTAATAGACTGACAATGTTTGCTTATGCTTAGAACGACTGCAATTTTAATAGGTATATTTTAAGCATCTAGCTAAAATTATTAGGTTCATCAATTTATATGTATACAAACACTAGCTGACTCCATCTAACAAATCTGTCAAAAACAAAAGAACACCAGAAAAGACCATGGTTATTTCTGAGTAGATATTATTTGGGTGGTGCACCATGTCAGAACTAAGCATGCATCTAATTTTAAATAACTTTAATAATGTTTACTTCATTTTGGATTTTATTTTAAATATACACACGTGGACAAAATTGTTGGTATGAAAAATGAAAGAAAAACTCATAATGGTCACAGAAATAACTTTAATCTGACAAAAGTAATAATAAATAAAAATTCTATGAATGTTAACCAATGAAAGTCAGACTTTGCTTTTCAATCATGCTTCAACGGAATTATAAAAAAAAAAAAACTCATGGAACAGGCCTGGACAAAAATGATGGTACCCCTAGAAAATACTGAAAATAATGTGACCAAAGGGACATGTTAATTCAAGGTGTGTCCACTAATTAGCATCACAGGTGTCTACAATCTTGTAATCAGTCAGTGGGCCTATATATAGGGCTCCAGGTCGTCACTGTGTTGTTTGGTGACATGGTATGTACCACACTCAACATGGACCAGAGGAAGCAAAGGAAATAGTTGTCTCAGGAGATTCAAAAGAAAATTATAGACAAGCATGTTAGAGGTAAAGGCTATAAGACCATTTCCAAGCAGCTAGATGTTCCTGTGACTACAGTTGTACATATTATTCAGAAATTTAAGATCCATGGGACTGTAGCCAACCTCCCTGGACGTGGCCGCACGAGGAAAATTCATGACAAATCAAAGAGACGGATAATGCGAATGATAACAAAAGAGCCCAGAAAGACTTCTAAAAGAGATCCAAGGTGAACTTCATGCTCAAGGAACATCAGTGTCAGATCGCACCATCCGTCGTTGTTTGAGCCAAAGTGGACTACATGGGAGACGACCAAGGAGGACACCATTGTTGAAAACAAATCAGAAAAAAGCCAGACTGGAATATGCCAAACTACATGTTGACAAGCCACAAAGCTTCTGGGAGAGTGTCCTATGGACAGATGAGACAAAAATGGAACTTTTTGCCAAGGCACATCAGCTCTATGTTCACAGATGGAAAAATGAAGCATATGAAGAAAAGAACACTGTCCCTACTGTGAAACATGGAGGAGGCTCTGTTATGTTCTGGGGTTGCTTTGCTGCATCTGGCACAGGGTGTCTTGAATCTGTGCAGGGTACAATGAAATCTCAAGACTATCAAGGGATTCTAGAGAGAAATGCGCTGGCCAGTGTCAGAAAGCTGGGTCTCAGTCGCAGGTCATGGGTCTTGCAACAGGACAATGAGCCAAAACACACAGCTAAAAACACCCAAGAATGGCTAAGAGGAAAACATTGGACTATTCTAAAGTGGCCTTCTATGAGCCCTGACCTCAATCCTATTGAGCATCTTTGGAAGGAGCTGAAACATGCTGTCTGGAAAAGGCACCTTCAAACCGGAAACAACTGGAGCAGCTTGCTCATGAGGAGTGGGCCAAAATACCTGCAGAGAGGCACAGAAGTCTCAGTGACAGTTACAGGAATCGTGTGATTGCAGTGATTGCCTCAAAAGGTTGTGCAACAAACTATTAAGTTAGGGGTGCCATCATTTTATCCAGGCCTGTTCCATGAGTTCATTTTTTTAAATAATTAGGTTGAAGCATGGTTGAAAAGCAATGTCTGACTTTCATTGGTTAACATTCATAGAATTCTTATTTATTATGACTTTTATAAATAAGATCCTGTGTAAAGATGGCGCCGGTGAGGTCGGCTGCCGTCACGACTGCTCATAAGCATTTCACTGCATATCGTACTGTGTATGACTGTGTATGTGACAAATAAAATTTGAATTTGACTTTTGTCAGATTAAAGTTATTTCTGTGACCATTGTGAGTTTTTCTTTCATTGACCGAAGGGTACCAACAATTTTGTCCACGTGTGTAAGCTCCTTCAGTAAAAATGAACCATTAACTAGCCAAGGAACAATGAGGAAAAAATCTCTAAAAACCAAATATACAAAACACATCTTGGCTAATCAAATATATCTGGGGTAAAGGCAGTGTTTCAATATTCACCAATTCACCAATAATAATAATAATAAGCAGATACTTTCCTGATGAAACTGTCCAAGTGTGTGGTGTGTGTCGACTCTGTATGCCACAAGGTCTCGATTTGTTGCAAAACACACCTTTCAGGGCCATGTGGGTATTTTAATGAAACTCCACATGAAAGATGTCACCCTGCCGGGGAGCTGCAGGTGGGAAGATGAGCTTCTGCAGCTCCTCCTAAAACCCCTCAGCCCCCTCACTCCTGCCAATATTCTCAGATTAGCTTTTTTTTTCTGGTGAATTTGTCTCCATTACTCTAACACTGGGGAGGCTGAAGCAGGAGAATCTGCATGTGGGTGTGTTTTATTAGAACATCATGAGGTCATAGAGAGCAAAATTGAATGGTAAAATTGTTATTACATATCGCAAGATAAGGGCTAGCAAGGACGGAGCATTGGCCTAACCCTAACCCTGGACTTACTAAAATTGGTCTTACTTCCCAAATTATAAACAATATAAACGGAAAACAATTCACATATTAGATTAAATTGAATCTACACTAAGACTAAGTTTTGGAACACTGGACAGCATTTGGAAGCAAAACTTACCAAAAAAACCTATCAAAACAATTCACCAGGAAATCACTTTTAACATGAAAAGTTGTGAGATATGCAAGTTTTTGCTTTATAAGAAACATTATGACCTCTTAAGTCATCCTCAAACCCTAACACCTTACACTTACTCTAACCCCTTAGTCTAATTCACAACTCCAAACACACACCCTAACACTCAGCACAACCCAAACCACTTACCTGAACCCATAACCCCAAACCTTAACACTAACCCCACACTTTAACCGTTTACCCTAACCTGAACCCTTTTCCATACGTCTAAACCTGAGCACTAGCTCCAAACTCTAACCTTAACCTCAGCCTTACCACCTTACCTGAATCCATAACCCTAAACCTTAAGCCTACCCCAACCCCCCAACTCCGCCCTTGACTTTAACCATAACCCTAACCAAATAAACCCATAACGCTTATCCTAATCCTAACTCCAACCTTTCCCCCAACCCCAAACCTATGCCTAATCACAGTCATACACCTTAAAACCAATCCTAAATTCTAGCCCTAGATTTGTAATTGCAATTTATTTCATTTTACTTCGGTCTTTGCCACTCTGTTTGTCCACCTCCTGTCTCTCCATCTTGATCACATAAAGTGTTTTGGATTTGTTCTTGTGCTCGCCTGTCCTTTTAAGTAATAGCATTTTTCACAAATATTACTCTATCTGCCACCTTACAATATTAATTCTTCTTACCTGAACCTGAACCCAGTATTATAATAATTGTAAAATAATTAAAGTGAAGTTACTGGTTTAAGTTGTGGTTAAGAACAGATCAATTACTTTGGCTCTGTTTATCTTAATGTAGCTAACAATGCATGAAGTCACCCCAACGCCATCTCTGTCATGTTCACTAAGTGTATTGAGAAGTAGGGCTGTTTTACCAAAAAATGAAAAAAGAAGAAGAAGAAGAAGAAGCTTACTTGAGCAGAAGAAATGAAAGAAAATGTAAGGCTTTTCTTTTGCTTTCCATAAGCCCTATTTGCCTGAGCCATTTTGTGAGGTCCTTCTCGCTCTTAAGTCAGATTAATATGCCTCCATTTCCCACTATTTTTACATACATGCCAATCTCCAACTATCCCAACACACACACACACACACACACACACACACACACACACACACACACACACACACACACACACACACACACGCACACACCTCTTAGCTATAATCATCTCACTTCTTTATTCCTTTTCTATTTTCATGCAAGAATATTTAGCGCACCCTTTTGCCACTGTCCTGGTTTAGCTCATGGGTCATTATCATCATGGAAAAACCTCTTAGATGTTGATGTAGGCATCACATCCTCGATCCATGGAAGACTCTGTACTGAGCTGTCAGAATGGCCCTGTTGCTCAACATAAACTCGGGGCTTGTAGTTCTACAATTTCACCTGAGACACCATGTTTTTCATGTCATGTTCCCAATGTCATATTGCATGATCACTATAACTGACCAGGAAATGTGAAGACTACAATGTGCACACCAAGCCAGTTAACCATATCTTCTTTGGTACACGCTGAACAGATTTTGAGTCGTTTCAATTAAGAACTTGAGGACTGATAATGTTTTCTTTGGATACACACTCTACAACACAGATGCAGTAGGTCTTTTTTTTTTTTTTTTTTTTTGGTAAATCTCCTTGTATTCACTTACTAACTGTTTTTCCTTTTGGACATTAAACCTTGACCCCCAACTTGTAACCCGAATATCCAGGAGGGTAAAAAATATATGGAGGCTGTTTCTTTTAAACACTTTACGTCCTCATTTTCATGTCTTTTTTTTTTTTTTATCTGAAAGGTCCTGCTTTTGTCAAGTTTTACAAATCACTGTAATCAAAATGATGTGATCAAAATGCATCTGAGCAGCTTCAGTGTTAAAGACTACTATCATTAAATACAGCAGCCAATTAGGTTCCAATATGCAAATGTAGCACACACACGTTACGTCGTCATTTTCATCTTTTTTTATCTGAAAGGTTCTGCTCTTTACTTAAACGTCTTGGATTTATGCCATGGTGTTAGATCACCTCCTCATTCTCAGATCAAAAGGTACAACTTGTCTATCTTCTACAACAGACGCTCTCCTCCAAGCCTTCTTCTTTTCCGCTTGGTTAAGTAATTTAACGAGTTTAAAATGTGACCTTAGAATGGGAATAAAGCAAATTAGTTTTAGCCTCCTTAAACCTGTTAGCTAAGTGTCCTTTATCTTCCAAATTCTTTTGTTGCTTAATCAGCTTTGCATCTTCCCCAAACACAGGATTGAGATAACAAACAAAATGAATCAGAGGAAAACAGTTCTGAACAAATGAAATGGATCCGTGCAAAACGGTTCAAGCAGTAGCTTTTTACCAGGTTGCGTATTATATCGGTTTCGTCCTGTGAATGTTTCCAAAGGATCTGTTGTGTTGTACCTAAACTTCTCCTGTCCTTTTTCGACCTCTTTAAGGACATAGATCAGAGATTAACGTTGGAATTCCAAAAATGAGAATTTACAAGTGTGTTAGGATGAATGGACTTCCTAGAGAAACAGTCCCACAATGCCAGTCATGCTTTATCAGATTTACTGCAGAGATATTCTTTGTAGGGCAGAAAGAATGACTAAAATGGCTTGTGTCTAATTAAATATGAGGACACAATACAGTCGAGGTGATGGGTCGAGGGAAAGCTGATGGAGCAGATTTCAATCCATTGGATACACTCAGGCCTTTAATGTGGAAATGAAAGCAATGCTTGTTAATAGGGATTTACAGGAGGCGGACCTTAAGTAACTGGCAATTTTATCTGCCACTCAGATTAAGTTTGGTCACATGACCTCATCAGTATTCTTCCTTTTGGCCTAAAATTTATTCAACAATAACGATATGTCTATTTAGCATTAATAGAAAGAATGGGTTAAATAAATAGGGTTATATAAGTAATGAAATGCAATTAAGTCCAGTTCATTTTTTATTTTATTTGTATAGAGCTTTAGATGCTGGACTGAGGTGTTCTGAGGTCAAAAGCGCGACTGAATTGTGCATTGAGGAAATGTGGATACCGCTAAAATGCAAGATAACTATGATAGCTTGGAACAGGCACACACACATACGCAGAAAATAGGGGGAAATAGGTGTCATTAATAATGACTTCACACTTCCACCTCTTTGTTCGGTTCATCAGCTTTCTACCCAGATAGAGCGAACGGCAACCAGACATCACATCAAACCTGAAACAGACGACTGAGCTGAGTCATCAGCACAGCGAAACAGAGAGCAGGAAATGGAAGGATGAGTGAACTGACAAAGGATGGGGTGGCTATTACAGACAATAATAGGCTCTTGTTAATATTTAAGCAATCTCTAGTTGCTTGTTGTTTGTGGGACATATTCATATTTCTCTCAAGTCTGTGTAGCAGCACTGACATAAATGTACAGTATGCAATACAGTATATCACTCATATAGAGGGTTAATCTTGGATAATTCTGCTCAGATTGTTAGCAGTTTCATTGTCTCTCCTGCCTGTGAAGCATTGCCAACACAATATTGTGCATTTTGTGTCGGAGAAAATGTGACCAAAATAAGCATCTTGAAATATCTGCAACGTCTCAATACCGGGATCACTGTTACAAATGTATAACACGAACCTTGAATGACAATCAGTCTTGAATGACATCATCAAAGAGAATACCTTTTGTGACCCTGGTGAGGTGGGTGAAGTGCACGAATCTTATATTTGAGTAAAAGCTGAGATTCCCTAAGGCAAATATTACTCAAGTATAAGTAGGAGTGCTCCATTTAATTCTGCACGCGTAAAAGTATGGAAGATTTTACCTTTATTGTGAATATCAAAGGTACAGGACCTGTATAGCTTCCAGTAGCCATTTTCATAGTAAAACATCTCTCGCAGCTTTGCTTCTAAAAGTTTAAACACCTGTTGCATTATTAGGCCTGTGTCGAAGGAAAGGCAACTGCGCATGATAGTCAGCAGGTCACAAATTTCCCCCTGCAAATCCTACACACAACTGTGGTTTGGTAACACAATGCCATGCGTAAATGTAACTAAGTAAAAGTACAAATATATGCTGGTCTTTGGAGTAGAGTGAAAATCAAAATTAACCTCCAATAACACTATTTAAATAAAGTACAGATTCATGAAATATGTAAATAAGTACAGTAACAAAGTACATGTAGGCCCACCTCTAAGACTTTGGTAGGTAATATTTATTTCCTGTAACATCACCTTTTTCCCTGTACAGGATTAAGAAATTGTAGTACGTTCAGTGGGCAAGCAGTTGTCTTCCTTGAAAGACTCACATTGTGACTATTTTTAAACATTTGCAACACTATGTCCTGTGTAGAAGCATTGATCTTTAACCAAGTCCAGTGAGATTTCCTATTTTGTTGCAAAGGTACAACCTTTAAGGTTTTTAAAGGATACCAAAAAACAAACAAAAAAACTCAAAATCACCTTAACTCCCAGTATATAGGGACATTATCAGAGCAAAGATGATGTCTGATGTAAACCACAGACAGAGTTCACAGACACATCTGAGTATGTGCGCAGGATGTTTCAGTGGCCATGGCACTGACAGATGAAATAATTTTAAAAAGTCACTAGAGTGGAAAGTCACTAGAGTTTCTGTCTGCAGGTGACATGCAAGACAGGCAAAGAGGCTAAACTGATTGCATGGACCAGATCTTTATGTTTCTCCTCCCTCAGATCACCTCTGATTTCTTTTCTCTCTCTGCATACATAAGACAACTGGCTTCATTTATTTCTTACTTCTAAAATCACCAGCGTCAAAACAAACAAACAAAAAAATTACTTTTTTAATGGGCCGAAGATTGATCCTTGAGGGATACCTCATGTCCCAGTGTAGAGGGGGAAGTGAAAAAAGACGACAAAGGAAGAATAACAAATGAAAGAGAGTGATAAAAGCAAACGAGAAAAAAAGAGAAAAGGAGAGAGGGTAAGAGAGCGACAAAAACAAAGCAAAAATTAAAGAGAGAGTGACAACAGCTGAAGAGAAAGAATCACATTGAAGGAGGAAAGAAAGGAATGAGGGAAGGAAGGAAAAAGAGAATGAAAAAATAAAGTTAGAGAGAATTATAAAGGAAAAAGACAAGTAAATACATGAAGGAAGTACGGTTAGAAGGAAGAAAAATGGTACAGAGAAGGATGGGGACAGAAAAAGTAACAAAAGAGTGAACAAAAAAGAAAAAAGATAGGAAGGAGGAAAGGAAGGAAGAAAGAAATCCATGAGAGAGGTTGAAGTTGGAAAAAGACTGTTAAAATAAAGCAAAAAAAAATAGACAGTTACAAAAGCAAAAGAATCAGTAGAATTAAGAAATAAAGAAAGCAATAAAGATGATCTAGACAAAAAATATATAAAGCAAAATATGATCAAAGCAAAACACAAAGAAAGACATGAAGGAAAGAAGGAAGGAAGGGTGAGGAAAAGACAGAGCAAAAGAATAAACAACAAATGGCACAAGAGAATACCATGAGAAATATAAAAAAGTAAAAGCAAAAGAGAAAAAAGTGAGAAAGAAGGAAAGAAAAAATATATAACAGTGTGACACCCCCCCCTCACACACACACACACACACACACACACTGTTAAGGGGTCGCCACATTGGACCATTCGATCTGCACACAACTTGGCTGAAAGGAAGTTTGTGTTTTATGTTAGTTGATTGACACCTGATTGAGGGAAATGTTTATGGTAATTATGATGTTTTTGTGGTTTCCACTCTCATTCCGCTTTTATGTTGTTTGCAGAACACATTTTAAACATTACTTGTTATAGCTAAATCATTAGTTTCATTTAGGTGTTCCGGTTATTAGTGTATGCTGGGACACATGATCCATAATTCATAGTCCGTCTTATTTCAAAGAGTGAAAGAACTTTGTAGTGTGTGTGTGTGTGTGTGTGTGTGTTCAAGTGTGTGCGCACATGAGACATCCCAAGAGAAAACACAAATTCATAGAATCTATTTAAACACCTCATAAACTCAAAGTTTTACTGATTAGTTTTACAGTATAGAGGGACGCATGGAGGATAATTCATAATCTCAAAGCTCTTAGCAGGGCTGTGTGTGTGCCGTTCTTTTTTTTTTTTTGTGTAGGACTTGTAAGACTTGTCTCCCCACAGATTCCTTGCAGCTAGATAACTGACAATGCATGTTTTTTCTTGTGTTTTTTTATCCTGTGTGTGTCTGTGTGTGTGTCTGTGTGTGTGTGTTAAATCCAGTCAATCCTGCAACTGTACAGGAAACTTTTGGAGAATCAATTATCTCTCTCCTCTTCCCAGGCGCGAGGACGATTCTGCTAGAGTTGAGCTGCAAACACCTTCTATCAGGAGTCACTCTGCTTCTCTAACACCCGACTCCTCCGTCCTGAGCCCCGGATCACTCTGACTCTAAGCCTCTAAAACGTTGACAACCCGAAAAAAGCACTTTTTCTCCTGTCCTGTCTCTGCTTTCAGCGTTCAGCTAACCGCCAAAGAAGGCCGGATTTGTTTTCCTTGTGCTGCTGATAGCAGCGCAGCGTTTCGCCTTTTCATCCCCAATTAAATAAACAGTCTTTCTCTAAAACAGGAGTGTGAGGGGAGGGGACGAGAGACGCTGTGTTCTCTTTTGTCCTAGGGAAAATGAGCGACCGGGAAGAATTCATTGTTTTATTGTAAAGGGGGAAAAAAAAAACACAAAAGGGAAAGGAAACCTGGCTGAAGTGGGACTTCAGCGAGAACAAACGCCTCATTCAGGGGTCAAATTTAATCCGTCCCCTCCTTCAGCTTTTGTATTCAGATTAGAGACTAAGGAGGATTTGCAGGAGCCTGAAGCCTCTTGTTAAAAGCCGGTGTTCTCCACTTAACTTGTAATTTACCTGTCACTTAAGCCCAAAGCACCGGTGGCACTCACCTTTCTCTCTCTCTGAACAGCCTACTGTAAACAGATTAAGGTGCAAATCTGACTCTTGACACAATCAAAAAGACACTGGAATGGAGGAGGAGGTTAAAGGAAATCAATGTGGGCTTTGTTGGTAATGCTGAACATTAAAAGTTCCTCTGATTAACATCATTTACTGCTTTCGGGCCTTTTGCACATTCCGGAATTTCATCCTGAACCTGTACGATCTTGAAATCTTCGAAAATACTGCGGGAGAGCGTGTGTGAAGAAATATTGAAAGTGATTTGTGAGAGTATTACGAAACATGTTGTATGTTTGGGTACGTTCACAATTCATGACTCAATTCTTATTTTTATTTTACACTAATATAAAAACAAACATCTGTTTTTTTGTTTTGTTTTGTTTTGTTTTTCCCCGAGGCTGTCTGAACGCACAAATCTGATGATTTTCAGATCAGAATCATGAGGTGTCCCTAGATTGGATACATAGCTGACCCAAGGTCATGTGACTTGGATGAGAATGGGCAGTGTGGAATTCTGCTCATGCTTATAGCTCTAGATCTATGGCGTTCGTGCTTCTTCTGGATACCGTCGGCTTTAAATGCAGCTCGTCATTCTCCAGAACAAAACTCCAAGTGTACTGTAGCTTATCGCTAAAATTGCACCCATTACTAGAAATAAAATAAGTGCTTTAACAAACGATGTGTTTTAATGTAGATAATGTGAGCAAAGACGTATCAATGAGTGTGTGTGTGTGTGTGTGTGTGTGTGTGTGTGTGTGTGTGTGTGTGTGTGTCATTTCAGAGGACAAACGTGTCCATATTAGAGTCAGATAAAAGTCACTTGTAATTACGATTTCTAAGTAATTGAGCAATTTGAGTGATTTTAGTAATTATGAATGTGAAAAGTCAGAGTTTTTAATCCCCCACACACACACAAACGCATACCTTTATACCCGCACACACACAAACATACACACATGCACAAGCAAAAAACTAATTGAAAAATGGCAGTTGTACCATTTAATATACGTATTTACACCACCTGTTTTATTAACCACCTTCATAGACACTTTACTGCATATTTGCACCCCTGGACACTTTCATGCTCACTGCATTCTACATTTTTTATTGTACAGCTAGGTTTTTCTTATTTTCTTAGATTAAAAAAAAAAATCTTTCTTATAGTGTATATTTTGTATTTTGTATTATACAGATATTTTATTCTTTCTAAGTTCAATTCAATTCAGTTCAATTCGATTTGTATAGCGCTTTTAACAATTGACATTGTCGCAAAGCAGCTTTACACAATCAAAAGAAGTAAGTTGGTATGAAATCTGAATGTGTATGAATCAAAATGATAAGATTTCTAAGTTAAAATTCATTCTTTCTTAGTTAAATTTACTGTATACTATATTCATATATATTTCTCAAATTTACTTTTTAAAAAATATTTATTTCCTATATTAGATATTCTTTCTTAGATAAAGTAACTTAAAAAAAAATATATTATTCCTACTAATAGTCTTGTTTTAAGGTCAGGGCAGTCGCCTAAGCATTTCACTGCATATGACTGTGTATGTGACAAATGAAATTTTCATTTGATTTGAATTTGATCTGCACTGATTCTAATCTGATTCAGATGGAAGAAGTAGAACGTGACCAAAATGACCGAGTTGCTCGACCAGCTTGAAGAATTTGGCATAAAAATGGATCTCTATGGAGGAGCTCAAAGTATTTCCTTTGCCCTGGTTGGCAGACCCCTGAGTGTGTGTGTGTGTGTGTGTGTGTGTGTGTGTGTGTGTGTGTGTGTCACAGTGAAATAACTCCTGGCCCTCATGAGGGAAATATCTACAGCAGAGACTGTAATTAGAAGCCTTACATCTATTTTTTTATCCTGAGGCCACGAGGAACATTATTGGTATGTGGGCTTTATTTATTTATTTATTTATTTATTTATTTATTGGTGTGTGTGTGTGTGTGTGTGTGTGTGTGTGTGTGTGTGTGTGTGTGTGTGTGTGAGGTGCAAATGTGTTATCTGGCTTTCTGTGGAATGCAGTAAGTAATTCCAAGGCAATAGTCTGGAATGAAAAATGGCAGAAAAATGTAAGCTCTATGTTTTTCGATATAGCTCGGTTTCAAGGCCGTATCTTATTAACTCAAGAGAACATTACTTGATAATGTTTGTAACTGAAAGGTTGCACCGGGTCTGAATGCATGGCAGTCACTTAAATGCTAGCAGGCTCAGCGGAGTTTGAGTCACCGGTTTCTTTTAACATCCTAAAAACTACCATACGAGCAGGTTGAACGATTCCTGTTACTGCAGATAGAAAAATAAATGAATGTTTGACAACAAAGGAATAACTGTATCACGGAACTGGAATATCTAAGGAAGAGTAGTCGTATAACTCCCCAAACATGATGCTAAAGTCCCAAACCTCCCCGATAAGACAGGGGATTTCAAAGAATGCAGCACTTTAGGCGTTTGATCCGGCTTAACCGTTTCCATCTTCTCAAGAGCATTCGGAGTGAAATTACGATTATGGTGGAAAAAAGAAAACAAACAAACAAACAAACAAACAAACAAAACAATCAAAAGTACCTTTTGTTATTCCGATGCACTCGTCCTCACTTCCACGTCATTTCCGATGCAGCGTCTCGGCACAAAGCTCTTGTTTGAGCCTGGATTTGCCTTCCCTTCTGCAAAGGAGGCTAAAAAGAAGAACAAAACACTGGAGAAAATCCCCATTGTGTTAATCTACAAAGTCTGCGCGTCTCATGCAGATTACGGGCCTGCCGAAAAAACAATGCGAGCAGCTTCACGCTAATTGCTACATCACTATGGAGCTTTGCAAAAGAGAGGAGGTTTATACACATCTGCTCTCTCACACACCATGCTCACGTTCCATCCACGTTAAAGCTCCAGTATGTCTTAAATGCTCACTGGGAGCTGTGGAGCGTACGGCTCTGCTGCGATTAAACACAGAGTAAATTCATCTCAGCTCGAACTCACGAGTCACATGAAACCCTGCGTCCGACCCGGAGTGAAGAGTTCCGTTAGCATGAAATCATTTAAAAGCTGCATGCGTTGGTTTAATGTTTGACAAATGTGTGATGTGTAATTATTTTAAATTCTGATCAAGGCCAGGAATGAGAAAAAGACTTGATGGTGAGGAAATGAAGGTATGTATCTTTTAACATTATCATAAAAAAGTGTAATAAAACAAACAAACAAACAAACAAACAAACAATATATAAATATATATATATATATATATATATATATATATATATATATATATATATATAGTTGCTTCAATGCATTTAGGGGTGTGGTCCTGGTCAAGATAATCTTCTGAACTCCAAACTGAATGTCAGAATGGGAAAGAAAGGGGATTTAAGCAATGTTAAGCATGGCACGGTTGCCAGACGGGCCGGTCTGAGTATTTCACAATCTGCTCAGTTACTGGGATTTTCACGCACAACCATTTCTAGGGTTTACAAAGAATGGTGTGAAAAGGGAAAAACATCCAGTATGCGGCAGTCCTAGGGGGCGGTCCTAAGAGGTCCTAAGAGCAGTCCTAAGAGTGGTCCTAAGCAGTCCTAAGAGCCTTGTTGATGCTAGAGGTCAGAGGAGAATGGGCCGACTGATTCAAGCTGATAGAAGAGCAACAGTGACTGAAATAACCACTCGTTACAACTGAGGTCTGCAGCAAAGCATTTCTGAAGCCACAACACGCACAACCTACAACAGCAGAAGAGCCCACCGGGTTCCACTCATCTCCACTACAAATAGGAAAAAGAGGCTACAATTTGCACGAGCTCACCAAAATTGGGCAGTTGAAGACTGGAAAAATGTTGCCTGGTCTGATGAGTCTGGATTTCTGTTGAGACATTCAAATGGTGGAGTCAGAATTTGGCGTAAACAGAATGAGAACATGGATCCATCATGCCTTGTTACCACTGTGCAGGCTGCTGCTGGTGGTGGTGTAATGGTGTGGGGGATCTTTTCTTGGCACACTTTAGGCCCCTTAGTGCCAATCGGGCATCGTTTAAATGCCACGGCCTACCTGAGCATTGTTTCTCACCATGTCCGTCCCTTTATGACCACCATGTGCCCATCCTCTGATGGCTACTTCCAGCAGGATAATGCACCATGTCACACAGCTCGAATCATTTCAAATTGGTTTCTTGAACATGACAGTGAGTTCACTGTACTAAAATGGCCCCCACAGTCACCAGATCTCAACCCAATAGAGCATCTTTGGGATGTGGTGGAACGGGAGCTTCGTGCCCTGGATGTGCATCACACAAATCTCCATCAACTGCAAGGTGCTCTCCTATCAATATGGGCCAACATTTCTAAAGAACGCTTTCAGCACCTTGTTGAATCAATGCCACGTAGAATTAAGGCAGTTCTGAAGGCGAAAGGGGGTCAAACGCCGTATAAATTATATGAAGTTTTTATGAGTTTTGTTATTTATTTTAGTTTTTATTTGGATATTATTCTAAAATTATTATTCTATTATTCGAAATTTGTGGCTTTTACTTTTAAATGTATTTTATTAAATTTTTTAGATTTTCATAGTTCATATATGCATACTGTATATTATTATTATTATTATTATTATTATTATTATTATATATTATTATTGCTGTTGTATAAGAAAAATAAACCACTTAGTAATCAATTTGGCCATGATAACACTAGGTTTAATTCATCACACAACCACGCTGTTGATTATTTTCCAATAACGACATGACACTGAGAAATTAAATCTGTACATACTGTACGTACACACCTTTGGGTCATTGGTGGCTCAGTGGTAGGTTTTGCGACTGCCATGCAGTAGGTCCGGGTTCAATTCCCACCCAGTGCCCAAAACCCCAAACACTGGATGCAGTGCGGGTCTCAAGTCTGGTTAAAATATGAGAATTACATCAGCAAGGGCATCAGCTGTAAAACTTGTGCCAAGTTGTGTGTGCAGGTCGGATAGTCTGCTGTGGCGACCCCTTCTATCAGAGCACCTTAAAGACTAAGAACAATATACTTGGACACTTTAGGCTGAATCGTTTATGGCTTCATGTGTGTGATAAAGGTACATTTTTAGAGATGTAGAGATTATGATTCATCTCTAATTAATCTATTCGAAAAAGCAACACCCTCCTCTCTCACCCTGTTAGCTTTACCTAAAGCATGGACCCAGATGCCTAAGAACCTGCAACTAGGGGGCATTCCTCCATCTAGTGGTGATATCCGAACATGGACGAAATCTTAAGCTCTATCAGCCTCTACTGCGCAGAAATGGTGTTCATGTCTGCAGCCTTCTCAATTATACTCAAATCATGTGCGAGTATAAAGAGTTATGCTTATACATAAGGATTAAAACTCATCATCAGGTTAAATTTTTTTTTAAAGTTTTCTGACATCTTAAGCACCACTCTAAAAAGACTCTCCAACACTAATGGCAATATTAACTGTGATCCCAATCGTAACTCTAACGCCAACGCCTAAAGCACAGTTACCATAATGTTCTGACCCAGTTATCTAGCCATCACAATTTGGTCCATGTCACAGTAGCTACAATTAAAATAATATTGTTGCAATAGCACCTGGAAGTTAGCAGGATATATTAAGTATCAAACAAACCTTTTTTCTTGAAGTTGTGTTGGACGCAGAAAAAAAAATTGGGCAAACGTAAGGATGTGAGTGACATTGACACGGACCAGAGAAATGGATGTTCCCAGTCTGCAATGGTCAGGACAAACCAAAAGAGATCCAAAGAAGTCAAACCAGTGAACTGGTGACATGGGCAGCGATAAGGATCACTGTCGCACGAGGGAAGTGAAGACTGACCCGTGTAGTTCAATCCAATAGAAGAGCAGCTGTAGCTGTAATTGCTGAGACAATTAACACTGGTTGTGATAGAAAGGTTTCCGAACAAACAGGACATCACTGTTTTTATGGCAAAAAGGGGGCTTACTCAATATTAGGTGGGTTGTCATAATGTTATGGCTGTTTGGTGTACATATGAGATCAACATCACATGGTATTTAAACACAATTTTCACAATAACAAGAGGGAAAAAAAAAATCCTGGTGTTTGTGGGTGTATGTCCACCTAGTGTTTAACTGTGGAACTGCACATTTTTCTAAATGGAGGTCCAAAACTACCAACTGCAGTAATCCCAAACCTGAGGTTTATAATATAAACCTAATAATAATTATTATTATTATTATCACTGGGACTGTATACGCTACTGATGGAATATCATACACTAATATATGCTTGTTAGTCAAGCACAATCTGTAGAGAAATGCTCGGCCAAGGCTACCAAACGCTTAAGCTGTTTTTTTTTTTTTTTACAAAAAAAAAAAAAAAAGATAAAGCTGTTTTTTTTTTAAAAAAAAAAAAAAAAAGATAAAGCAGGTGTTGACAACTAGAGATGCAGAAAAGTTAAGTTTTCACAGCGCTTCACTTTTTCCATATTTTGTTATGTTACAGCCATAATGAGGAAAATAATGAACTTAATCTATTTTGGAATAAGGCTGTAAAATAACAAAATGTGGAAAAAGTGAAGCACTGTGAAAACTTTCCGGATGCACTGAACATCAACATGACAACCTCAAGGACACGGCCAAGCCTGGTGCTACAACACATTTATCTTCACACCATACTACATAAACAGAAGTGCATACTATATAAAGCGAATGTAGTTTAAGGACAAAAAAATAATAGAATATATTACAGATGAGAATGCTGGACAGATAAATCAATACTCATGATAACACATTAAGCCATCTATTGTATATTATATATAAAAGCAGTTTAAACATTTGATCATATATATATATATATATATAATATATATATATATATATATTTTTTTTTTGTGTCTAAAACAAAATATTGGTGATGTTAGATGTTATTAGGGCTATTAAAACCATGAGAATTAATCCTGCCTTGTTCTGAATAAACTTAAATCGCATAAAGATTTTTCATGTCTACATTAATTAACAGCAATTATTGCAATAGCAATAATAGCAATTAGCAATAATTAACTCAGATATAATATTAAACATTACTATCTGGGCTCCGGTATACTTATTAAATTTCATAAATTTGTGATCCTTGTGATTTTTGGAAGAATTACAATTACAGGAAATAATACACATGCTGAACATGAACATGCTGCCAGTTACATCTTGCAAAACATCTCTGCTTCCTGAAAGATTGTGTAATGTGGAAGTACATGTACATGTGTTTAAATGACACACATCTGTGAGTTTCAGGAAAAGTATATACATATTATGGCATGCCGTTTAGGAAAATATTCATGAGAGAACTGAATGAAAACTCTGAATATATTGATTGAAACTCTCTATATATATTGAATGGATTCTGAATATGTGGATTGAAAAGTGCAGTTGGTTTTACATGTGAAATTTCAATAGCAAAAAAGTTATTGAATTTTGTTGATTTGTCATTTTTTTGCAACTCAGTCTGTACCAAAGCGCATTCATTTTCATACATACCTTTACAATTATTATTATTTAAATAATTAAAAACTGACTCTCATATAATCAGCGTTGAATATTATATTAGAACAGAAATTTATAGGTCCATGATTTAGAAATTACAAATTAGACCAAATGGATTTGATTAGAAAATAAGCATTATAAAAAATTACATGTTGTATAGAGAAAAATATCAATTTATTTTACGTACAAGATGTATTTTTGATATTGCTTATTTAATAATAAAAATCATTTCGTAAAATTTTTCAACATAAATATTTATTTAGTGCAAGCATTTTTGTATTACATGACAAATCCCTGTAAAATAAATGTGCCACAAAACAAACATTCTATGAGAATTTGTATCCATGGTCTCGACACCTGTCACGTGCCAACGGTTAATTATAATAGTTATATCATATTTGATAACAATAAACCTATGAATTTATGTTGTAATATAATATTTGATATAGATTATGTAGGGGGGGCGATCTGTGCCAGATGTAGCAAAGCAGCTCCAGAACATTTCCAGTTATTCGTTCGTTCGTTCGTTCGTTCATTCATTCAATCATTTAATTAATTAATTAATTTTATGGTCACACTATCTGGCTTTATTAAAATGAGCATGGGATTCTTTCTAGTCAGGTTCCTTTCAATGTCTCTTCATCAGGTTCTCTCAGGGACATTTCCTCACCACTCTTACCTTTGAATTGAATTGAATGTTTATGGAGGGTAACACAAACTCACAAACTAATGAGTTCAGATCATTAAATGTGCATTGAAATACCGCCCTTTATATTTGGGACATATTGTCAGGTTTAAATAGTTTCAATTTGTAGTAAAAAAAAAAAAAAAAAAGAAGAGACACACTATCATGTATTATTTAAAGAAAATGATGAATGAACAAACAAAAAAAAAATATATGGCGTACATGATTTAAAAACAAATTGTATATATATATATATATATATATATATATATATATATATATATATATATATATATATAGTAAGGCGTATCTTTCTGACACGGGGCAGTATGTTTCACTCCAGAGTGCTTTGATAGTCTAGAGGTTTCTTTAAACTCTGTACAGCTTTACGACACCCTGTGCCAGACACAGCTAAGCAGCCCCGGAGCATAACCAAGCCTCCTCCAGATAGAGCACTTTTCTCTTTGAAAGGTTCATTTTTTGTACCTGTGAAAATAGTGCTGATGTGACTTGCTGAAAAAATGCTCTAGTTTTGTTTCATCTGTCCCAGAAGCATTGTGGCTTATCAATATGCAATGTCGCAACAACTTTTTAACATTTAAAAAGTGATGGAACTCACTAGTCACTGTCTGACGCGATATCATGGTGCAAATGTGATTAATATTGTGATACTGTGAGTCTAAATAAATATCCCGATTCGATTTTTCCTATTCTATTACAATTTTAAGAACTTGAACCAGAAAAAAAGCTATGTAAGAAGTTAAAAGTTTGATAACTTAGCTTCTGCATCACACCTGAAGTAAACATGAATAATTATATGTAGCTCACTCCATATAGCATTAGTTTTCTCACTTAAAAAGTGATGCATTTGAAACAAGTCAAACTAACTTAAAATACAGGCGTTTAACATTTAACTTCAAATTAAATTAAACAAAAAGCTCCATTTTAACTGAGCAGCAAGTAACTCTGTCATCGGGCATGATTATTTTTTTTTTAAAACAAAATTTCGCTCCTATGCGAGGCCAATTCACACTGGGTGTGAATAGTTTAGAATGCGCCACCTGTAGGATTCTAAAGAAACAGCAAAGCATTACAGCCTTAAAACCATTACAGCCTTAAAACAGTCGCACCACTCAGAAGCTCGAGCACTTGGCACAAAATCAGTGATGTCTAACGTGATCGGTCATGACTGATTAAGCTGAAAAACAGCCAATTTATTACAAACGTAATAAGTCATTTAAAAATAGATTTCAAGTCAGTTTGGCAAAGCAGGAATCAACACACAAAAGAATCACAATTGATAACTGAAAAAAAAAAAAAAATCCCCATGGCTATTAAAAAGGCTGATTAACTCATTTTCTGTTTGTCAGGTACAAAACGCACAAGGACATGAACACTTAACATGAAGACACAACACTACATCTCTTAGTGGCTCTAAGCATGTTGTCAAGGTACTTTTGTCAAGGAAACTACTGTATGCTTCTAGTTACTGTAGTATGAATAATGCACTTTAGCTTAGTGTAGCTAACTGAATCTGTGAATATGTTTATATACATGTTAATACTGATTATGAGCATTTACACTAGAAAGGTGTTAATATTCATATCCTCTTGTTTAAACATTAATATCCTCTTCGTTTCCTGATTGTGTGTAAACTAAAGGTGCAGTTGCTTGAACAGTTTAAGAAATGAAACTGCCAGAAACAGCTTTTTTTTCTCTTCTTCTCCAAGTTTCTATCAGGAAACATTTTTTTTTTTTGCCTCAACAAAAAAGACTTTGTTAACTGAAGCACATTTCCTGTTATCTACAGTAAAAGCACTTCCAACCTTAGAGAACAGAGTTACAGAGGGGATTGACTTCCTATATTCTATGATATTCACACATCTGGAATGAAATAAACGAGGATGCACTGCAAAAAGTCATACAGTAGCAAGTGGAAATATCTTAAATAAAGTCAAACGTATCTAGAAATTTCAACAAACAAAATATACGATTATTAAACCTATTTCTAGACAAATTTCTAAATTTTACACACAAATTTCTAGATTTATCGTTCGGCGCTTTTGCTAGTTTGCTAAGCATTTACCTCTTATTGCTTAATAATTCTGTGATTAGTTTAATCTAATGTGTAGGAATTTTAGATAAATGTGAGTAGATTCAATATATTTCGACTTAATAAGGTGTCATTTTTTGCACCGTGGTTCCCATTTGGCAACTTTTAAATCAAACTGATAAATCCAAAAATGATATACAGTATTTTCTTTCAATTAATATCAAAATAATTTTTTTCTGAAAATGTTCCTTGCGACAACATCCACTGTTAAACTTTCCCATTCAAATAAAACTGAATTGAATTTAAAATGTAACACAAACCGATGATTTTAAGGGATGTAATTTGCATTGCATTGCATTGCTGCACTTTTATATCTGGAACATAGTGTCAATTTGAAATTAATTCTATTTGTAATCAATTTCACAGTGTTTAGCAGACAGTTACATCAAAGGCATAAACTCATGCTAGATCAGTTAAGGGTCTCAATCACCGAGAACATTTCATACTCTTAGCATTAATTCAAGATCAGGAAATAAAAAAATAATAATAAAAAAAAAAAAAACGCAAATTAGGACAAAAATAAAACTAATCATGTAGTTAGTTGACAAAATAACTGGTGCTGGATGTGGAGATGCAGCGGCTCGTAGCCGCTCTGTCTGCTATACAGAATAAGCCTTAAACAACCATCTTAGCTTATGGATGGTGAAATATTTAGAAACAACTTCACTAAAAGATTGTTCAATGAAACCACCATTATCGTGAAGTATGCTAAAATATATTTATTTTAAATTATTTGAATAAATGAAAGAAAGTGTTATAACAGTTTCATAAAATCTTTTTAAAAAACTATTGAAGTGAACAATGGAAGGTGCGGACAGACAGAAAAACAACAGACATCTTATTACACTACATGATGTATCGGCTATAGCAGTGATGTGCATCCTGTTTTTAATCCATTTATTGGATCTGAACTGTGACTCACACATTCTCTCTCTCCAGGGTCATTATTTCTTTTTCCAATAATGGATAAATGTTTTGGTGGCCTTTTGTTATTTTTTAATAGCTTACACTCTCCATGTGGAAGCTGTGTGGAAAGCTGTGTGTTGTGGAGGGGACGTTATCTACAGTGCCGTGTCGTTAATTCCTGAAAAACACCATCAATGACTCAGAAGTGTGTATCTCCTTCTGGTCATTCTGAGATCACACGTCCTTGCCAGGAAGAACAAGCGTACGTAATTTCCACAATTCCTCCGATCTAACTCGCCCGTAATGTTCAGTACCTGAATGGAAACAGTTGTTAGGGAGAGATTAATATGTGGTGTCATGAAATCCAATTTGATCACAGCAAAATTGCATAAAACGTTTTTTTTTTTTTATAGAAACGACACACTGTTGCTATTTTAAGTTGATTAAAGTTGATACATTTATTAAAGACCATCATGTTGCATTGTTCGTCAGATTAGTTCCTAATTGGTTATCGTTTGCCTTATCAAATCGATAATCAGTCAAACCAGGACTTGTGATGAAATTTCTGGTAAAGACATGAATGTGACTGACATTTACAGAAGACTTAAAGGACGGTCCAGTGATGAGACTCTTATTAGTAAAACATTTGAATGGTGAAGACATTTATAATTTTTTTTTCCTTCCCCCCCGATTTTCTCCCTAATTTAGTCGTGTCCAATTCCTCCCCGTCACTAGGGGGCGCTCCCACATTAAGGCTACTACTACCACTCAGCCGGGAGGGCCGAAGACTATCGTGTGTTTCCTCCGAACCACGTGACGCCAGCCGACCGCATCTTTTCGAACCGCTCGCTCGCGCACCGTTGGGGGCGGAGTCACACACTCGGAGGACAGCGCTATCCGCTCCCTCCGCTGCGCGACCTCACAGACGCCCCTGATTGGCTGTAGAGCCGTGATTAATGTCGGAGCACTAAGTACCTCTCATCCCTCCCCTCTGAGAGAGCTCGGCCAATCAGCTCTCTCTAGACCAAATTTTAGGAAGTTCCATTAAAGGAGTTCCTGGGAGGCCAGCATTTCAGACGTTACTACATACTGAGAAAACTTTCTACCTTGATGGTATCCGAGCACTGGAAAAACAATGGCATACGTGCATTAGTGTAGCAGGGGATTATATTGAGAAATAAAAGAACTTAACCGTGTTCTGTTATTCTGCGCAGTCAAAAATCCCCCCTTGACTTGAATGCCTCTGGCATTTATAATTTTTTAGATAACCTTTAAGGGGTTGAGGGCAGGTGATGGTGTACCAGAAGCACAAACTCCGCTTAAAGGAATGCAGTTGATGTGTAATTCCATACGTTAACAGGAGTTCAGCACGAGCGGGAGAGACGGCCCCCATGGCATGTACAGGAGGTTTTGTAAATAAAGTTACATCCCCCCCCTCTAGATGGAGCAAATTACAGAACTTTAAGAATTTTCCTGAATGATATCTATCAATCGAAAGTCATTTATCTGCTCTGAAATCTTTAACCAACCTCTCATAAAAGGGATAAAAGAACAAAATCTCACACAATGGCGTTTACTCTGGTCTCAGTTCTCCTAAACAAAGTTCGAGAAGAAACTGGCTTTACCACTTACTATAAATTTCTCCGGCGAGTTGTCATACAGTAAATGCACATCTGCATAATTACAACAGTCTTATTTTAGCTGGTATAACATTCAAAGTCATTAAGAATCCCACATCTTCAAAGCCCTGTAAGAGGGAGGGACCCGACCCGTGATATCCCCCCTGAGTCATGGCGAGATAATGTGGGCGGGTCTGCAAAAGGTTTTTAAAGAGCCTGGCGCTGATGGCCTGCAGATGTGAGCATGACTGGGGGAGTGTGTGGATGCTGCCTGGAATCTGGAGAAAACATTCTAAGAGAAAAGATTACAAAGCACCTACGTACCTACGTTTAACCGACACGGGATTAAACAGAGGAGAAGACGACGCCTGATATTTCAAAACAAGGTAATGTTCTGTACTTTTTTTTCTTCTGATTTCAAATGTAAAAAAAAAAAAAAAAATGGGAAAAGTTTTATACTTCTAGGTAACAAGAGAAGGTATTATAATTCATTAGATCTTAATGAAAGACTCTTCTCAAGTTAACAGTCGAAAATGATCGTTCCACTAATAGCAATGCTCTTGTATTCAGAAAAGATTATAAATGGATCTAAAAGATTCAAACTGAAGGCAAAATGAAGATGCAGCTTTGTGACCTCAAGGGCAAAATACTCTTCTGGTTTCCTGATTGCAATCAAATGTCCGAGTTAGTTTCCTGTTGCAGTCGAGTGAGTTTGTAATAACAACATGAAACATTCACTAACAGGAGAATTCACGTCTCTTCACCCATGAACCAAAAACAAACCTGATTAAAATTTTAATGTGTGTGGAGTTTTCATGCTCTCCTCGTGCACAATGGGTAACTCCTTTTTTTTTTTTTTTTTTTTGTGAGTCTCACTAACAAGTGGTTTCCTGTGGACACACAGCTGTCCTGTGAGGACATCATGTGTATATGCAAATGCTCTTACTTTCACTTTCATAGCCCTCGCCAAGAATTGAGTTAATCTCCGTTCATGATGTTTTTCCCTTCAAACGTGTATTTTATATTGCTGTTCAACTCTCAAACGATTGAATAAATGGGAACTCATCACTAAACACTGTTCCTACTTCCTTCTCAGAACTCCATGGATCTAGGGCCGTGTGTAATCCTCTGCATTTGTGCCGTACATGCAGCTGCTTCGGGATGTCCACCTCACTGCAGGTGCAACAACAGCAATATTTCGTGCCAGAAATATGAGCTTGAAGATTTTCCATCTCCCATTCCCTTGAACACAAACTCTCTAACCATTTACACTAGTAACATCACCTCACTGCAACCAGATGATTTTGAAACGTCTGCGACTCTTACGGCCCTGGCAATTTTGGATTCGAAGATCAGACAGGTGCAACCTCACACCTTCGACAAGACATGCAACCTAGTCAACTTGACACTTTCATCATCTCAGCTGTCTTCTCTACCAGACGATCTGTTTCAGAATTTGCAGGCGCTTGAGAGGCTCATTCTGAGTGACAACAAACTAAATGCCCTGCCTTCGTCGCTGTTTACTCATCTCCTAGCCCTGAAAGTCCTGAACCTGAGGAAGAACATGCTGACGTCTATTCCAGACCAGGCATTTCAGGGTCTGATTCAGCTAGAGAACCTTGTCCTGCAGGAAAACAATATCAGCACACTGCGTGAAGGCACTTTCCAGGAACTTCACAAGCTCAGGGTCTTGTCCCTTAAACACAACAAGCTGGGGTTGATTCCGAGCAAGGTCTTTGAGCACCTGGTGAATCTTGAGGTCTTGCATTTGCAAAACAACGCCATCACACGGTTAAGTGCAGAACTTTTCACACGTCAGCAGAAGCTGCAAAAGCTCTATCTCTCTAACAATTTGCTCTCACTCCTTCCTGAAGGTATTTTCTCGAACATGCCCAGTCTACAGCAGATCACGCTTTTTGATAACAAGCTGCAGACACTGTCTCCCAATACCTTCGGCCCCATGCCGCTGCTCCAGGAGCTGTGGCTGTACGACAATAACTTAACCCGTCTTGATGCTAACGTTTTCAGCAATTTAACTCGTTTGAAACGTCTGATTCCCAGCAGGAACCAGATCTCGTACATCTCTCCCGGCGCCTTCAATGGACTGATTGAGCTCGAAGAAATTTCGTTACAGACCAACCACCTGACGAATCTCGATGAAGGAGTGTTCAGAGGTCTTCCTAATTTGGTTAATATCTCTCTCAGGAACAACCAGATTCAGGACCTTCCTGGGGCGCTTCTCAATGGCCTCTCTTCCTTAAAGCAGCTGGAGCTTCAGAATAATTCTCTACCCTGTTTATCAAAGGAGATCTTACACTCACTAACCAATGCTACCAACGTGGTGCTGTCTGAAAACCCCTGGAGGTGCGACCGTGACATTGTACCACTTCGAGACTGGCTACTGGTGCACCAAAATAAAGTAAAGAATGCATCATCTCTTAAGTGCTTCCGTCCATCTCGGCTGATGAACATGCAAATCATAAACCTTAAAGATAATCACTATGAACCAACTACTAGATTCACTACTCCCTTACCTACTTTATCTAGCACTAGCGTACCTGTAGCTAACACCACGTCACTCTCGGAGAACCTCCCTCCCTCCCTCCAATGGAACAAGCACATGATGATTATTGCTGCGGTTTGCGGTGCAGTTATTTTGACCATCAGCATTTGTGTTGTCTGCTGGAGGAGGAGTAAAAGACACGGCAGTCGTGATATACAACACTGAGCTTTTGAAGGACTCGGCTCTAAATCACAGTTGGACATTTTCTTATAATCAACTTTGTTAAAATATTCAAGCCTTGAATTTCTAAGATCCTAAATAATGAACTGTTTTGACTCGACAATAAAAAATGATCTTGCACTTAGGCACATGATCTGCTGTACGTGTGGACCTGCAATGATTGGCAGGTATTGAAATCCCACCCCCTTTTCTTAGGAAATTGTTTTTCATGTCGATTTTTTGTCTTTTTGTTTGGACAGATAATATTAGCCAGTTGTACATAGTACAAAAACTATCAATGGCCACAATGCATAATGTAAAACAGTGTACTAATCATGTAGCAATAACTACAAAGTGACTTTGTAATGCTTACATTATACATTATACAAGTATGGGGATTTGCAGTAACACACCATACCATATCTGTAATATAACTTGCAACTATTTGCAACTTTCTTCTTTAAAAAAAAAAAAATTCATATAATCAGTAGCGGTTGTAATTTCTTTCTTTTCCTTTTTTTTTCTTTCTTTTTTTTTTGTTGAAATCATGACAAATATAAGATATTCATATCTGAAGAAAAATGAAACAATACATCATAACTGTTTTATCATACTTAATTTTTATACTTGAAATTTTCAGCTGCCGTAAATCAATTATTCTGTCTTTTTTTCCCCCCTCCAAAACAATAAACATAAATAAAAGGAAATGATGGGAGTCTTTGGATAAATATGTTTTATGTAGTGGATTATGTTGTGTATTTCCTGTTTGTTGTGTGTCAATTCAATATAATTTTTTCCCCCTGACAATTCAGTGTTGGCTGGTTAAGTTGCATTTCATAAAAAAAAAAAAAAAAAATATATATATATATATATATATATATATATATATATATATATATATATATATATATATATATATATATATAGCTGAAATAAAGGCTTGCGTTGCTGGTACTTTAGTCCTTGGCCTGCTGTGAAACTTGCCTTTCCAGTGCGTGACCCCCGGTCATCATGTCATTTAACCACTTCCCTTATCGAGTAATCATCTCCACCCACATTTCAAACATTTTTTCCACACACCATAAATCCTCTATATTTAGAATATCTATTTGTAACATATAGAAATGTTAAAATGCTCAAAAACTGTGGTTATGAAAGGAAAGAAAATGCAGTAAATATTTCACAAAATTGAATGAAGTATCATTATAAAGTGATAGTTTAGTCCATGTTTGATGATGACCATGATGGTTTAACATGTTTTGTGCTTCGCTAAGTTGCATGTTTAATTATGCACATTTGATGCATTGTACGTATGACTGTTTAGCTTCTCAATAATTCATGAATTTTAATCATTTTACCTGTTTTTTTACGTTATTTTCCTTTATCAAAATCTTCCATCCTAAAAGTGTTATTTGCTTTTTTTTTTAAACACAGCTTAAACGTCATTAAAACATACAGTACAATATCACCTCTGCTTGGTAATTATAATACATTTTATGAAATAAACACGGATAAGTATCATAACTGACATTTTACAGTATGCAATCCTGACTGTTGTGATTGTAATACAATACGTTCATACATCAGCCATGACATTAAAAGTATTAACATCGGAACCACCTACTGTACTGAAGGTTTTGGGTTCCAGGTTGATGGATCGGACTGATTTGATGCACTAAATATTAAAGTTATCAGTCATTTAGTTGTGATTTTCCGCCTTCTGTGCGTTTGACCTTTTCTAGAATTTTGTGGGAGCCGCTACGTCAAAATGAGCTTAGAAGTCTGCTTCGCACTTTACTGCCAATCTGCATACCATGTGAACAAGTTTTAATTACATTTTATTAATTCACTGATTCCAAGACTAGACATTTTCACAAAGCTGTTTTACAGAAATCTGGATGGAGATGTAGAAACTCATACTTTTAATGATTAAGCCAGACATAAAGGTGGGAAGGCAAAGCTCCCTCAAACAACATAAAGAAGAAACCTCGAGAGGAACCGGATAATCTCATTCTGAGCCATTTCTTGCCGACTGGTGATTGGGTGATTATAGGTCCCAATCACCCAATCACCAGTCGGCAAGAAATGGCTCAGAATGAGATTGACTGTTTACCCTAATATGCCTCTGATGCAATCTAGTGGATGTCTGCAGTACAGTTTTATCTTTTAAGTTGACCATAAGTTGACCTTACGTCCAATTTTTATTTAAATTCTTTCCTTTATGGTAAGCGGTTTTATGGTGATATCTGATGATGAATAAAAATGGCATGCCTAATGAGGTGATTGACGGTTTTGGACATGACAGTTTAGTCTCACGTGTCCATCATGGACATGAAGCTCTTGTCAGCTCTGTAGCAAAGCTACGTCCTGTTCTGCTGAAACCTGTTCTAACAGACCCTCAGCATGGTGACCCTCTACACAGTCTGTTGGAGTATTTGGATCATTTCAGTGCCTAAGCTAGCTTTCTTTACTTATATTGTAATTACCAAATAAAGGTGAGCGATCAAAGTGCTAGAAAACTGGTCTTAAACTAAGGTGGCTAACACTGGCTAAATCTCAGAACAATTTACTGTTAAACAAACAAACAAGTGAATAAATATGTAATACTACTGCAGTCATAGTAAAGAGATGATAAATATACAGTATTATAGCCTATTTTATTTTCCCAAACAAACCTTACAATTGTCCAATCTTTCATTCGTCTGTTGATTTCTTTAATTTAGCTTCTTCATATTAGCTTATGATCGTTATAGTTAGCACAGCTACAGCTGTCTCCTGGATCATTCTCACCCTGTCCTATCCTCCCCAACGGGGATTTTATTCCCTGACCTACTGACCTAATATAAGGATGTGGTAAGAATAGAGAGTACAAAGCTCTTGTGATGTTGCTGTAGGTCTCTTGGCAGCCTCCTTTATCTTTTTATACTTTTGACACTGTGGGATATTTTTTGATACTAACACTATGGAGCCCCATTTATTATTATTATTATTATTATTATTATTATTATTGTTGTTGTTATTATTATTATTATTTTTTATTATTATTATTAATTTTTATTACTATTATTATTATTTTTTTATTTATTTATTATTTAATTTATTATTTATTTATTATTATTATTTTTTTATTATTATTATTATTTTATTATTATTATTATTATTATTATTATTATTATTATTAAAAAATTATTATTTATTTATTTATTTATTTATTTAATTTTATTTATTTATTTTTATTTTTTTTTAAATTATTTTTATTTATCTATTTATTTATTTATTTTTTTGGCTATTTTAACATGGATGTATCGACACTTTAATATCTATGATGTACTTTTGAAAACGGCACATTTTGCATCGCCGACCTCAAACTGAGCTGAATTACCAGCTTTTACTAAACATCCTGTATTTCAGAAAAGCCAGAATGGCTTTCATACTGTATATTTTCAAGTCATTGAAGTTTCCCATCAGCCACTTGGTGTCAGTGTTGTCGTATTAAATGCTTAACCGATCTAACGCCAACTGTCCGTGAACCAGCAACTCCCACAGGCCATGATTCACATCCGGATTCACATTAATAGCGCGCAAACAAGCGACATAATCACTATGTTAGTGCTTTATTTAGTGTTCTCACATTCTTACCTTATTCACACAAAGGTCCTACTTTTGTCTCTTTATTGCTTCATGAAGTGTACATGGGCTTTAATGTTAATGTATCGCTAATATTTTTAATGTCAGGAGAAATACTGATGTAAAATAAACATCATGTCATTTTTTGGGTGCTGGTGGTTTTTAGACTATTTCATTTTTTTTATTCATCCTTTAAATGTTACATAATTTGACACACTATAACTACTATTCATGATAACATTCACTGAAACCATCAGGAGGCGTCTTTTTATGAAGTTTCATATCTTTATTCAGTGGTAGTGGATTGAGAGCATGATTAATGCACACTGATCATTTCCACTAATCAGTAACAAACCCACCTGGCTGTGCAGGTGTACAGTGTACCGATCTCTCACAGGGCGCACGACACACACACTTACTCAGACACTACAGACAATCTGGAAATCAATTAGCCTGTGTGTATGTGACCAGCTCCTGACTCCACGGATGGTTCACTGTATTCTTTTAATTGAGCTATAATGATATTAGAAAAGTGCAATTTAAATATTTATAGCTATTTGTCTCTCATTAGGTTGATCAAAAATTCAGGCTCCTCTGATCCAAAAGAAAGAAAAAAAATGTTTTTTTGGAATTATCGGCAATAATAATTGTTTTTAATAACAACACATTTTGGTGTTTGGTAATCGGTGTATCTGTTCTTATTATTACGGTTTTATACCTTTTAACCTGGTTGTCTCTAATTTACATTTTATTTACTTCTTTATAAACATTTATTCATTTACCAAACATTTAGAATCATGTCAGAACACACATACATAAAAGTCGAACAAACGTAACATTTGAGAAATCATAAAAATCATGTGTGAAATGTGATTTCAAGACATTGTTTTGTTTCACCCATTTGCTTCACATGCATTAAAGGGAACCTCATAGAGATTGATTAAATCATCACCATTAGGGGGCGTAACAGCATTCTTCTACAACACCGGCTGACTCAAGCATGAATGGAAAAAAAAAAAAAAAGACAACATAAGACATATGACATATTCCGAACAATTATCTGCGTTCAGTGAAGTTCACATCCCAGCCTGCTACACGCATCCATAATATCTAATATTATGAATATTATGAAATAATTTATTTTTAAACATGTAGACTTTGAATCCTCTTTGCGCAGGTCATCTGCTGGTTCACACAGATTACTCAGTGTTCTCCTGAACAAGATATGACACTTAACCCTCTCATGCATAAATTACGTTTTGCTAATCTCATGCAAATTAATTTTTAATATTTTCTAAAAAAAAAAAAATAAAAAAAATAAAACCTGAAACAGCACACAGCAAAGGAAATCAGAGAAGTGAAAACACCAGCAACCAGGCAGTACTTTGTTACGTTATCCCTAATATCCCTAATATGATGCTACCTTTTTTTTTTTGTGTGTGTGTGTGTGTGTGTGTGTGTGTAGAAGACTTACATAAAAATACCTGAGCAACACTTAATAATGTAATAAAATCTGAATAATTTATTTACTAATAATCTGATCTAATATGGCAAAAACCTCTGGATATAACAAATGTTTCATGTTCTGGTTCTGATTTGATTTTAGGTGCACAATGTTAATGACTGACCTCCATACTGATTATTAATTATTAATTATGTTATATACATATAATTATGTTTTATATATATATATATATATATATATATATATATATATATATATATATATATATATATAACATAATATGATATATATATATATATATATATATATATATATATATATATATATCATATATATATATATATATATATAAATAGCATAATTAATAATCAGTATGGAGGTCATCAGAAAATAACAAAAAATTTATATCAGAGGTTCCATATTAGATCAGATGTTTTAAAGTATTCAATTATATATAATATATATATTATATATTATATATATCAGATTTTATATATATATATTTTATAAAAACAAACAAACAAACAAACAAAAAAACAGAGCTTTGTTTTATTTCAATTCAGACCAAAATCTTTGCCCTAAAACTTCTGACAGGAAGAATGTGTATATTTTTTTTCATTTGTTATTCTTAAAAATTTCATCAAAGTCAAATATTTTTTTCATACAAAGGTTAAAAACATTTGCACACCACTATATACTGTACATACTGTCTACACATGTGCATGTGTTGTGTTCCCCTGAATAAATCAGTGACGTGACATGTACATGCTGTGTGCATACAGGTTGTTCTTGTACTAACCACAAGCGTGACCGAGGGGAAGATAAGAAGGTGGAAATACCGATGCGAGATTAGACCTGCTGTCAGCAAAATCAGTAACGGTGACCGTGAAAAAACTAAACAAACCGAAGAAAAACACTGGAGAATATTTATCCTGTGTAAACTCCTACATGTGGATGGTAAAAGCTGTGTTAATAATAATAATAATAATAATAATAATAATAATAACGTTTAAAAAATAAAAATAAACATAAGTGTTAGGCTTTAATGCATAGCTGGGTGATATGATGATACAGTATACTTACGATATTATGGTCAATAATACCACAATATATATATATTTTTCAGAGATATGATTAGTATTATTGTATCTTTTGCTCTGAATCACTATTTAATTATAAAGAGCCGTCATTTATTTATTGTACAGTCGATATCCACAAGCACATTTTAAACATCATGAATGCTGCTAGTGAATGTATACTGTACATGTAAGTAAATAACTGGCCTTCAAATATCGTATCATATCATACCATATCATATCATATTACCTACTGTATCGCTAGCTTAAAGCATTTCAAAAGATGTGTGAGATGGTTCGGTAAACTGTGGACTAATTACGTAAAAAGTGAAAACTGATTACAGACAAAACAAATGACATACAAATTAATAAAATATTTAATTCAATGAATAAAATAAATGTCAAAAACGATAACATGTCCAGGAGGTCATAAAAAGGCAAATGTTTATTATGATTATTATGATTATTATGATTATTATTATGATTATTATTATTATTATTATGATTATGATTATTATTATGATTATTATTGCACTGTATTTCAATGAAGAATGTAACGTTCTATGTACAACTTTGCAGCTTTAAGTGTTTAAGTGACACATATTAAATACAAAATCATCGCATTCAATGAAATTGTATGTCTATATGTTTGATGAAATGTGTACTGTAGTACTAAAATATAAAATATATATGACGAGTTTGCTGTGATGGATTAAACAGCCTCAGTAAGACTGATCTAGATGTTGTTTTCGCTCTACAGAGAGCCCATGAGCTCATGTCCAGTATCACTGTGGTGATGAGTGCTGGTATTCAGTAGCCATGGGGAAGCCCACGCAGTGCCTGCATATTCCATCCCGGCCTGGTCAAATGAAAGGAATCGAAAGTTCTGGCACCCTGGCTGCCACAGAACGCTTAGATTTTGTGATGCAAATGACGTGCACAATGAGGTGCTGGGAGATTCAAAGCCTAAATTGATTAATTGAATTATTTCTGGTGTGTACGGTGAAAGCATGCAGGGCGCAGGGTATCGAAAACGCGATGAATGAAAACGTCAAAGGAATAAATCGAGAAGAATGAAATAAAAAATAAAACGAAGGAAAGCTTAACTTAAGATCATTTGATGTGTGCAAAATAATTAAAAAAACTAAAAAAAAAAAAAACGCTGTTGTGTGTTAACATTCACGGCAGTCGGGGAAAAATGACAAAACAACAACAATGTTCAAAAGTTTGTACCCCCTTTTGGAAATGAGATATAAATATGATCTAATAACACACTAATAACGTGTGACGTACACACGTATATTTGTAATTTGTGAGCAGAATCATTCTCCTGGCAAATAAATAGCTAAATTAGGTGGGTTTTTTTTTTTTTTTTTTGTATTTCTCCCTCTAACCTTGGGTGTAAACAGTTTCACTCGATTAAAGTAAATTGTATGACGCATAATTGACAGTTGAGCATCCTTGTTGAGAATGAGGACCTGGGAATTTCTGTAATTTAATCGTTTTGAGATCTTTACGGCTGATATGAACTTTTAACTTCATACAGCATTACATTTCCTCTCGGCTTGTTCTTATTCTTATTGTTTATTGTTTTCTTTTTCTTGGCAAGATATTCATATGACAATGAAAGATCCATTGTGACATGAAGTCCGGAGATGTCTTAAAAAAAAAAGGCAATGTCGTATTTAAAAAAAAATAAAAATAATTTAAAAATATATATATTTTCAGTATTAAATGATTTCCTTTACAAATGAAAGGCTGTGCGGTATCAAGTGATACGTTAGGTGCATGAGATGGCGATGACACATCAGCTTCAGCGTGATGTAGATGTGTAGATACTGAAGAAGACAGATACCGTTTTAAGCACCTTGAACCTAGAAACTATCCACACATCGTGACAGGTCCATCTCTGGATAGAGTCTGTCTTGTTTGTGATGCTAAACCTCTTTAACTTCTGGCCAGTTAAGCGATTTACAGTGCTACTCTCATCCTTGAGTAAAGGTTAAGGAGTAGGAATAGGAGCAGGAGTAGGAGTAGGAGTAGGAGTAGGAGTAGGAGTAGGGCCTCCCTCAGGCTCTTTGCCACCCTGATTCACAGCCAGCGGACTAATTGAGTTATCATATCAACAAATCTCTCATCAGGGGCGCATGCTTGACACCAGCAAAAAAGAAAGGCCAGCCAACGGCTAATTTCCAGCAGCAGGACGCTGCAGCTCGCCTGCCAGGAGGCATGAGGTGTACCTGCAGGCTGCACTCGAGCTCTACTCCCTTTTTCTCTCGCTTGCTAAGAAAGATCTCATGCTGAGGAATCACAGGCTGGCGTGTTCCCACCGGAGGGGGGGGAGGCTCGATGGCGTCCGTGATGAGTAGTTCGAGAAACGTGCACAAAGAGGTTGCGGACACAATGCAGTGACCATGCTGGGTTCAGAGAGAAACAGAGGGACCCCCTGGAGTCCAGAGTGGGGACTCGAGGTCAGGGGTTTTAGGGCTGGAGTGGTGCACCTCGGAGAAGGTTAATGTACTGGTAATGTGGGGTCAGAGGACAGCCTGCATGCCTGTACATCACTCAGCACAGCGGCTCACAAGAGTAACCGAGGAAATGGGTTCAGTGGTGACAGTGGTTGCGATTTGAAGTTGCTCTTTTGGTTAGATTTAGGTTCTCGTAAATATAATTAGAGAAGAATTCAATTTTGTTACGCAGCAACGTATCACTTAAGGCTCAGTTTCATGAAGCGACGTGAATCCTTCGCGACATAAAAACTTATCAAGTCTAATTTTTAGATGCCCAGGCTCTCATAAAGCCTCAGCGCTCCTGTTGGTAACAAGTGACATAACATGAGGTGGTGTTATTAACCGACTCTAATGACAGCAATAAAATGCCGCTAAGCGTTTAAGCCCTACCACTGGCTTGAGAACATCTACAGTACATACAGTATAACTTATCACTAGGATTTAATGTCCATCAACGTACCAATTCGACATCAATATCATCATGTCAGCCAATACGCCTGTTCAAATAACAAAGCTTAAAATAGGTTTAAAATGATTGACGTCAGCTGTGAGCTTTGTATCCATGGGCTGTGTAGTCCAGCAGTTTATTACATAAACCTGGGACAGAAAAGTTTTATGAAGAGGTTATTAAGCCACTCCTCATCCAGATGTTATTTTAATGGCTCTGCATATAACTGTTTGTGTTTTGTTGATGATGTAGGTTTCGAATCACATCACCAAGTTGGTGATGACACGACCATGGTGGGTCCTCATTGGCGGGAACGACGAGTCAGCGTACATGGAGGAAGTCCAGAGGCTTTACGTACTGGTGTAAAGACAACAACCTGTCTCTGAATGGGGACAAGACTAAGGTGAGGACACGACGCGACCACGCTTGATGCTGAGCATCAACGGCTCCTTTAATTTATGTACGGCTTTCTGTTCATTTATGCTGTATATTTATGTTGCATGCAGGATCTCGGTCCTGGAGGAACGTTGGTTCGTTTCACGGTGTACTAACTCTATATGATTGACGTGGCCATAAAGCCTACTTGACGTGAGAAATGACTTATGAAGCACCTATGCAGCATGATGAGCCTGTTTCAGTGCTTATGCAGGTTTATGTCACGGGGCAGGGCTGGCTCAGTGCTTCAGGTGTTCAGCCAGTGGACTACTGATCAGGAGGGTGCAGGTTCAAACCCCAGTACAGGCTTATGTAGGAGTCAAGCAGCCTTATGAACGTCAAGTCCTGTTCGGTTATGTAGTCCTATGAACATCACTCCTATGGCATTTAAAATTTCATTTTCATTTATTAATCCAATATTAGTTGTTTCCTCAATACATCGAAGGTCATTATTTTCCATATCAGTGAGGGCAGTTTGTGATTCAAAAGAGTTATAACCACTGAGTCAACTGGAAAGTGGTGCACATACTGCAGGTCTCTACATAAACATAAACCCTACATAAACTTTTTTCTACTTTTATATCTAACACTATTAATTTGCTAACACTGCTCCTACTACTAATATGCTAATTTTGAGAGTTGGGTTAATCAAGACTAAATAATTCGTGTTTGTATTTAAGGGGTTAGCAAGCCCTATAACACCATCCTTTAGCGTCATTTGATTAAAACTTTTATGAAAATCAGAGAGTGCTCATGCAGCCTTACGAACTCCACTGTTAGTTCCTGTGTAGAATTCACACCAATTACACTTGATATTTAATATGAACTATCCAATATTAGCTCTATGGTGCCTGGAAGGATTGCAGTGAGTCACGACATGTTAAATGACGATTTGAAAGCGCTTTAAGCACGATTAGAGAATAATGAGTAACCAAGGGGAGGTTATGTCCTTTACCGTATATGACTAATTCTGCAGATATTAATCAGTCATGCTCATCTTTCTCCTGCATGGAGATGAGTCGTGTTTATGTTCCCCTCGCTGATGGTGCATGTGGGTACGCGGCTGTGAGCTCACTGAGTGCGAAGACGAGATAAGAAGATAGAGAGACGTGCCCTAGAGCGTACCGAAATGTTTGACACAACAGTGTTTTCACTAGCTGTGAATCCGCCGGCTTCATCCCAGCCGCACCCACAGGACTCCTTCTGACCTCAAGTTAAAAAAAAAATATGATGCTTAGTATCATTCCTCTTCGAGAAGGCCCATCATGTGGATTAATGGTGCTGTGACATTATTACTGTAAATATTTTAATTTCTCCAAAGGTGCATGAGCAGATAAGGTGGTAAAAAAAAAAAAAAGTAGGGTTGCCAGAATCCACCAGTTTGAACATTTCACTACATTTCAGACGGAGCTTCTCAAACTGTGGGCGAATTCTATGTCAAAATCTGAATTTGAATTCTATGAATTTGTTCTATTACTCTTCCCGGATCCCAGCGTCAATCTCAAAGCCACGTGCTCACGTTTCCAAACCGACAATGTTCTCGCTTACCATTGGGTTCCTCGTTTCTTCAACAGATGCAAGGGAGTGAAGAGGCCAGGTATACATGCGGAAAGCTCGATCTGGGGTGTGTGTGTGTGTGTGTGTGTGTGTGTGTGTGTGTGTGTGTGTGTGTGTGTGTGTGTGTGTGTGCAGAAGCGGCATGACCTTTCACCTTCTCACACGCATTATTCTACTTATATGGAGGTCAGTGGAGCAGAGATGGCTGCCTGCTGATTCCTACAATACAGCGCTTACCATGAGCCACGTCTGCGAGAAAGCCCTCCTGGAGCTCCAGTCATCATGCGAAGGCCTTTCAGCAGAGCGCTATGAAGCCATAGAGAAGATCCGCAGCTGGGAGAAGCAAAACAGAAAGGACAGAAGGATGCTTAGCAATAAAGAAGATATCACGCACAGTTTTTTGGGGATTTTATTGGACTATAGCAAAATTTGCTATATTTATCCCATGGATAAATGTATTTATAATAAATTGCTCAACATATACTCTTTCAAACTTGATAATGTTACACGGTGCGGTATGGAGAGCCGCACCACGCGATGTTTTTAATTATAAGAGCCCTCATGCTGGGCGTTAGAGTGGGTCAGTGAAATAGGAGTTAGTGAGAGTGCTTGTGATACACACGGGAGGACCTTCCCGCTTGGAGATAGCGTGGGATTATTAATTAAGGAACTTAAAAGGAAAATAAATGAAAAGTGAAAACACAAAATAAACAGAGCTCCGCCGTCCTCGCGAAAATAAAACAAAACTTGTCCTCTCGGGGCGTTCGCCCTTACCGAGGACTTTTGGGAGAGAGAGAGAGAGTTTGTGCTCCGTGCACTAACAAACTGTACTGAGCGCGCACGCTGGACTGCTGCGTGCCGCTCTCTCTCTCTCTCTCTCGCACTCTCTCTCGCTCTCTCTCTCTTTCTCTCTCGCTCTCTCTCTCGCACTCTCTCTCTCTCTCTCTCTCGCTCTCTCTCTCGCACTCTCTCTCTCTCTCTTTCTTTCTCTCTCTCTCTCTCTCTCTCTTTCTTTCTCTCTCGCTCTCTCTCTCGCACTCTCTCTCTTTCTCTCTCTCTCTCTCTCTCTCTCTCTCTTTCTCTCTCTCGCACTCTCTCTCTCTCTCTCTCTCTCTCTCTTTCTCTCTCTCGCTCTCTCTCTCGCACTCTCTCTCTTTCTCTCTCGCTCTCTCTCTCTCTCTCTCTCTCTCTCTTTCTCTCTCGCTCTCTCTCTCTCTCTTTCTCTCTCGCTCTCTCTCTCTCTCTCTCTCTCTCTCTGTCTCTCTGCGCATGCGTGGTGCGGCAGGGAAGCGAGTGTGGCGTGTAGAGCGCGTGAGAGCGATTGGCGTTTTGCCAATTTTCTTTTTGCCTTTTTTCGCCATTTATTACATCTTTTGGCTAAATTTACCTTTTTTGTGTGTGTGAGTGTGTGCGCGTGACTGAGTGTGTGTGTGTGTGCGTGCGTGTGTGAGTGTGTGTGCGCGTGTGTTGCTGGAGCATGGCGGCTCAGAACACACAGCGGTTTGAAAGTTTAACTCGCCGGCACGGTGTGCGAGTGTGTGTTAGCGGTTGGTGATGTGGTGGGACATGAGAACATCGTCTCTGCTTCCCGCATGAACAGCGCTGTTGTCACGTTTGTTAATAGTATTGATAAAGCGGCTAAACTTGTACAGAATGGAATCACTGTTAATAACGAGCACATCCTGGTTTCTCCCCTGAGCTCCCCAGCCAAGAAAATAGTTCTGTCCAACGTCCCTCCCTTCATACCTGATAGTGTCATCGCTACAGAACTGTCCAGATATGGAAGACTGGTCTCCCCCATAAAGAAAATCCCCCTGGGCTGTAAATCCCCACTGATTAAACACCTGGTGTCTTTTAGGAGAGATGTTTTTATGATCTTTAAAGAGGGTGTAGAAGAGCTAAATGCTGTTTTTAAATTCAGGGTTGAAAACTTTGACTACAGTATATTCGCCTCCTCAGACACTGATATAAAATGTTTTAAATGTGGTGCAATGGGACATCTGGTCCGTGCTTGTCCCGAAAGACAGAGCGATCCTGGTGCTTCTGAGCGAGCGGGTCACGACGCGACCGTGCCGGACGAGGCCGCTCCCCCTGCGACTACAGCTCGGCCGTCTGCTGAGGGACCCGGCAATGCTGCTGACCCAGAGCCTATAGAGACCGAACCCCAAGCCCAGCCTGCAGTCCGAGAGTCAACTGGAGTTACACCAGAAACAATGAGCTCGGCCAAACCAGACCGGGAGGAACCCAACGTGACCCAGCCAGCACCGGAGAGGCCGAACACTGCTGATAAGGTCACAGAGGGTTCGGGTGCAGCGCTGGGGCTACCTGTGCTCTCAGCGATGGGTACAAGGGCGAGGAGCCGTCAAATGGAAGCATCAGCCGCACTGTCACAAGGGGACGAGGCGGACATAGAGATGGAAGAGGAGGCCTCCTTCAAGGCGCCAAAAAGGAAAAAAGACCGGAAAGGAGGAGGAAAAAAACTCCCCAAAAAAGACCCCGAACCGGAGTCAGACAGTGATGGGTACATCTCAGACTCTGTGCTGCTCCTCACCGCAGAGGAAGAAAGAATGCCAGTCGTCTACAGCGAGGAATCCATACATGTTTTTCTAGAGAAGACAAAAAGGGGCTCAAAAATCAAAATAGAAGACCACTTCTCAAGCAAGAGGCAGTTCGTCCATGACGTCAAATATTACAAGAGACAAAAACTTTTCGCTGAACTTGAAATCTTCAGACTAAAGAAATGGATTACCAAAATAAACAAGGAACTCGCTGAAGAGGAATTCTAGAAGGATTTTTACTCCCTGCTGGACACTGGTATGGTTTCTTTTATATAAGCCTGTCGTTTTATCTACACACTTTTTAATGAGTGAAGTAAATATTGCGAGTTTAAATATTAATGGGGCAAGAACATGTGAAAAAAGAGCCAAACTATACGAACTTTTAAAACAGAAACATGTTGATGTGGCTCTACTTCAAGAGACACACAGCGACTCCAAAAACGCTGCGGACTGGTCAAAGGAGTGGGATGGGCTCGCGATCCTGAGCCACAATACACCACTGAGTGGTGGAGTCGCACTGCTCGCTGCTCCCAATTTTATACCAAACTCTTATACAGTAGAAGAATTTTTAAATGGGAGGCTTTTAAAAGTGAGAATGTTTTATGAAAATGAAGTTTTTGTTTTTATTTGTGTGTACACTCCCACCAAGGCAGTAGAGAGGATGATGTTTTTAGACAAACTAAACAGCGTAATTAATGACTGTAACTCTGCTGATATTTTAATTCTGGGTGGGGATTTTAACTGCACAACCGACAACCTGGACAGAAACCATAGAGAACCTAACATGGCCTCCCGTAAACGCATGTGGGAGATGATGGAGGCCCAGGACTTAAGTGACATATGGAGAGACTTACACAAGAAACAAAGACAGTACACCTGGGCCCACTCCATAGAGAACACACTCTCACTGGCAAGACTCGATCGATTTTATGGTTTAAACATCAACTGTCTTATTTTACTAAATGTTTTATCGTCCCAGTAGGCATCTCTGATCATAGTATGGTGCAGTGCGCTGTCAGTAGGAAAAACCTTAAGCCTAAGAGCGCCTACTGGCATTTTAACACCCTACTTTTAGAAGATGCCAATTTTATTGAGTCTTTTATTTTTTTATGGACCAGTCTTAAATCACAAAAAGCAGATTTTAGCTCTCTACAGCAATGGTGGGATCTAG